>CM062805.1:1260738786-1261257680 GCA_031772625.1 Pinus tabuliformis
CATCAATGCATGACCATATCAACTACACATCATGACCTCATGTATGACAACAACAACCATATCAATGTACACTTGACAACATGTAAGCACTAACTTGCATAAACAACGCATAACCAATCATACACTCATAACGACACATTCCACGACAACACCATCAACCTTCACATGGTGACATCACTACAACCATGATCAACACCATGCATGTGTAACAAGAACATAGACCACATGTAGTAGTAACACATATGAAACTAACATGAATGCATGACCAACACACTGCCCATCTAGTCCAAGGGGTGAACCACGCTCTGATACCACTCTATAACACCCTCCTCCCACATCTACCTAATTAACTGGCCAACCGGGGTAAGCATGTGATGAAGAGTTACTATGATATGATTCAATTCCACATGTGTTATTTAAGGAAGTGGAACCGACAGAACACACTACACAGACCTTCCATACATGTTGTAGAATCCCCAGGTGCCATCCAAACATTCCAAGTGACTAGCACATGAGAAAAACTGACCTTTTACTACATTAAACCTTCATTCGCTCCCATAACATGGTCATGAGTGTGATTGAAACCCTATAGTCACTCCCACAGCATGGGCATCCATGTGACTCGGGACTTTACCAAGTAGTTTTGTGCTTGCGACTCCGAGTTTTGTGCCACTTTTTCAAGGTCATGGCTCAGGTCACTATCCCGAACTCCATGAAACTTCCAGAAATGAAAGATAACCTCAGAACAATGATAAAAATGCAATTACTTGAACAAGAAATTGACTAGACCCCTACTAGCCATGACAGGAATCTCATCAAATATGTCACAGATATTCTTTCTACAGGTTTAAACAACATATATGAGCATAGAGATCTCATACTTATCTGAGAATCACTAAGAAGAATTGATGCCTCATCACAATAACTACATTACCAACTATTAAGCCATATATTCATTGTACATTCAATGATTAACCAAAACATGATGAGAGCCATACATTTTTAATGTCATAAAACTCATTCATAACCATCATATAACCAAATAAAATATCAAGGATATAACAACCATATAAGCCACATATAAACACGTATATTTACCCATAAAATACCAAGGAGAAAGAGAGCTCTTATTGATGATTGCATAAGCTGACTAGGTACGGGACTTCCACAAACCACCTAACCATAGACTAGGTTCAACCAAATCTTTATTTTCGCCAGCAACCCTCGTACCATATTCCAAGCATGAATGTGGGATCTCATAAAACAAATCAATAAAAACCATCCAGGGCTTTCATAAGCCAAACCAACTCAACCCTCAACCAATGATTCGACCTCACTAACCATCACCAGATTGGTCTCTACCTAAATTGTCTAGGACTCTAGAGCATTTGTTCTAACCAGGGCTTCCAGGACTAGTAACTCAACCCATAGTTGTTTTCAAGCTTCTGGTGCATTTTTCCAACCAGGGCTTCCAAAGCATTTGTTCAACCAAGGCTTCGAGGACTAGTAACTCAAACTAAGTTGTTACAGGGCTTCCAGAGAGTTTGTCTAACCAATCGCTTTCAAGAACTAGTAACTCAACCCATAGTCGAAGGAACATGAGAACCAACCAGAAAACAAAGGAAAAGAACCCACAACACCATGACTATCTAGGAAATGGAAAGGCTAGGAAAATCCATTGTCAATCTAGAAAATCCTTCATAGTAATGACATATCATAACCAAGAAACCACACGCATATGCCATGCATGCCAAGACTAGTGAGGAAAACATATATGTAACTCGATACCTACAAGAAAAACCCATTGTAATTGTTGATCCCCGTGTCATCTTGTGCTTTCCTACTCTTCCTTTTCCTTCTTGCTCCAAAACTCCAAGTATGACACACTCCTCCAAGAGTGCTCCATGAAAAATCTAAGTGTCCAAGAGTATGAGTGAGAGAGAATAGAGAGAGAAAGCTCCAAAAATGAACTGACAAAACGTACAAACCGATCTTCAGAAGCCTTTTTATCAATGAGGCCTCTATTTTCTTCATTTTCCATTATTTTCCTTCATTTTCCTCCTCACATGCATCATGTGACCTTTCACTACCCTTTTCTCCTAATCTCCATTATTTTCATAAATAAAATGCCAATAAATGCCTCATACCTTTCCAAAGATTTGGCCATTGCCTCTACCAAATTCCTTAGTCATTAATTAATCACAACTGATCCCCATCACTATGTTTTTGCCCAACATTCGGCTTAGAATACGTGTCACATGACCAAGGTCTTATTTTACCTTTATTAATTTTTACATGGATTTTTTTACTAGGGTTGTTACAAGTAAGCCATCATTTGAAAAGAAGAAAAAATTTCTCACCTTTCGATTATAAAGTGAGGAAGAATGGCCACTCAAAATAGATTAAAATTTTTCAAACTCTAAAACAACTAAAAATAATAACATTTTCACTTACTATAGTCATATTTTGAGATTATTAAAAACAAACTAATGAATAAAGAGATTCTTCCATAATTAGTCAAACCTTAATGTTTTCATGTTAACATTCAAGTGTGTGATGATAGGATATACTATATTTACTGTGTAATATAATTGATAGATGAAATGGTTTTTTGGGATATTTTTTCTAGTTAAAATTTTAATTAAAATTTGATAGAGATTTTTAAAAACTTGAGTTTAAGTTGTTTAATCTATAGAATTAGAATGCTCTAAGGTATTTCAAGGTGTTGAATCCAATTTTACATTCAAAAATATATTTTAAACAACAAAAAAACCATAGTCTTACTTAAAATTGTATTAATAAATTACAATGAAAAAAATCATTTTATTTATAAATAAAAATATACCGATATTTAATAATATATTATTATGAATTAATCATATTTCTAAATTAAAATCTTAGTATATAATGAGTTATTAATTGTGTATCATATGTTTAAATCATAAGTCTGTTATAACAAATTCTGAATTGTGGTGAGAGAAGTGAGATATGTTATTTAATTATATGGAAAATGTATGAAATAATTTAATATATGCATTAAAAAATTATATATAAATAAAATAAAAGATTTAAACAATGGATAAGAAAAGATAAATTTCAGAGGAAGAAAGTTGTACCTAGATTATTTAAAAATAATTTTATATTTAATATATTTAAAGCTAAGATAAATATGTTTTAATTAATTTTATTTTTTTCATAATTAATAAATTTGGAAGTCATAGATTTGTTTCATTAATTATGATCAATATTGTGATATGATTAGTTTGGTATTAATAAGTGTTTGGTTTCAATGTTTGTAAGCTTGGTCTATTTGTTTAAAGCTATAAATAAACTAAAAATTCTATCCAAAATTTAAGATTTTTGTTTAATTCACAAAATTTGTCTTAAAAATAATAATAACAATAATAGTGATATATTTCAATTAGTTTTTTATTAAATAATATTGTCCATTTTCTTTAAATTATTAATATCAAATCATATATATGGGAATATATATTAGTTTTAATATATATTTTTTTACATACTGTATTTTTTTGCAGATTCTATTGGTGAAACATGTCCAGGGGGATTGAATCTCCGATCACTTAGATACACAAGGGCTTGCAACCATGTTTTTTTGTCAATTGTGCTATCACCCATGAACTTTTTTATATATTGAAATAAAATTTATTTTATAGTTCAATATGACATAGAATTTATAATACACAAGGGCTTGCCAACATGTTTTTTTGTCAATTGTACTACCACCCATGAACCTTTTTATATATTGAATTAAAATTTATTTATGGTTCAATATGACATAGAATTTATAATTTGATGTGAGTAACACTAATATTTGTCCATCCAAATATTGTAAGTTGGTAATGCACTAAAATAATAAAAAAGATATAATAAATATCATATATCGACAATGTATTAAATAAATAGACAATGTATTAAATAAATAGAAATAAGACAATTTATATGTGTGTAATAAACTATATATAGTCAATTTCAAGCAATCCAAACAATGAACAATGAAATAATCCCTCTTCATCTATCTAAACAAACTAACTTAGCATTGAACTAAGTTACTAGAGGACATATGTGAGTCTCTCTTATGGTTGTTAGGTACAATTCATTTTTGCATTAATACAATGAATTTGGTATAAATATCTACGAATTGTTGCATTAGATTAATGCAAGGATGTAAACACTATTATGTAAAATTCTACATTATCCCTAGATAGGTATTTGTCTTTCTTCTGCACATATTTTATAGTTCCTAAGTTGAAAAATGATTAGGATACCTCACAAACATGAGATTTCTTTTATTATATTTAAATTTATTTCAAATATTGAGTTGATATGTTTTTCAAAGTCATTATCCAATCAATTTATTATTTTTCTTAGTACATGCTATATTATGGTAACTATCTCGATATGATAAACACCAATAAATAAATAGTTATATATAACTACACTTTTACATTGATATAGTGGAATTGTTATAAATAACTATAAATTGTTACAATTAATGTAGGATGCAAACATAATTTCATGAAATTTTACCTCTTAAATATGTTTTTGCTCGTTTTGTTTATTTGTTTTCATCGCTTGCATATTTATAGTCCTTCAACTAAAAAGTGATTAGGTTACCTCTCAAGCATGACATTGTCGTAATTTGATTTAAAGTTAATTTGGATAGTGGGTTTATCAATATGATTTTCATGGTTGCTAGCTAATCATTACTTTTTAACCTAGTACCTATGATGTTGTGATAACTACTCATATGTGATAAACATCAATAAAAAAATATACATGTGTACACGTGTTAGAAAAAAAAGTAGAAACTAACCATATAACAGGTAGTAGAATGTAAAATATCACTCGACCAAAGTCAATTTTATCACTAATGTTGTTTGATATGCAAGGTTTAGTTCTTACTTTATATGTTCACGAAAAGGAGAATTTTTTTAATGAAGGTAGACTTTGATAGACGCATACCATAACTAGAAAGGAAATAGAACATTCATTGCAAAAATCTACAGTAAATGTCTTGAATAATGAACTTTACTCTAACTATTACAACTTAATCTAATTTAAGGAATAAACCATAAGTAAATACTAAATTACTTTGTAGAAAACAAAGAAATAACATAAATGAAAACTAGAAGAAGAGTCAAAATCCTATGTAGGTCCTATTCACCTTTAAGAATACAATTATCTAATGTCACCACTATATCATGAACTTAACATACATTTCTAAGTTATCAATATGCTAGAAAAAGCAATTTTGCACTTTTCTACCAGAATAGTCAAAATCCTATAAGAAATTATATAGCACTCCACAAAACATGCATAAAACACAAAAATGAACAATATGAAGGGGCGGAATTCCTCCATAAGAAAGATCACTAGTGATTTAGCTCCAATAAATCCATAAACAACATTTTTATATAGAAAAATGGGTGACTATGTCATAAAATCATTCCTATAGGAAATTGGTAATCCTAATCATCAATATTCTTATATCAGTAAGATAATAAAGAAAGTGACAGAACATAAATTGAAGGCAAGGACATGGAAATATGAAAGGGTTCCTCAATGTACCCTTGGGTAAGTCTTATCTAAGGTGCTCAGAGAACGTAAAAAGATCAAGTACTAAACCATGATAAATTTTCTTCATTAAATTAATAAAAGAGTGGAGTACATTGTTTGGTCCTAAAATAACTTGTTCAAGAGTTCTTGGGAGTTGTAGACAAATTATAAAATATATTAGACCTTATAATATTGAGCCTCAAAACCCCTCCCCTATATATATATATATATATATATATATATATGGATTATCCTACTTGATATGTGGATTGGTTGCCCCCTAAACCTCAAAAGAATAGGGCCTTATTCCTATGACTAACTCATTTTAATATATTTGGTCTCTTTGATAGTTGAAGAATCTTTGAGTGATCTAGAGTGTCATTTTTAAAGGGAACAAAATCCTTACTTTGTCTAAAGGTTGTTAGCCATAGTTCTTTTATCCCATCCTACCATGGCAATACACTAATTGTACCAAAAATTGAGTGAAATCATGAGCATAACCTAATCAAACAAACAACCTTGCTTGACTTATGATTAGCCTACAAAACAACCATATTGTATATCAACAAGGTCAAATTATGTCTATTTTGGATGAAAAGTGTTATTTATGCACTTGTAGATGGCCAATGTATGGGCCCATTGCATACTTATATTAAAGTGTATAAAACTTGGCAAATTTAAAAGCCTACCATAAAATGTTTGGAAATGTTTTTGTAAAAATATTCAAATTTTAAGGATTTCATATAATTCCTACAAAGTTTGGGAAATCTTCAAAATAAAATAGTTTTATCCTATAGAATTTTGGTGAATCATTTTAGAAAAATAAGGAAATCAATGAATTATTTTTTTAGAAAACATGGAAAATTAGCCCACTAGTGAAATTTAGCCCTTAAATTTTTTCCTACATGATGCCATCCACATCCACCTTGTAGTTCATATTCGACATTGATAATATGTGATGTTTCAAGTACTATTCCATGCTACTTCAACTTGAGAAGCAAGTTTTAGGGAGAGGATCTTGTTTCCCTCCCTTGTCATCAAGAACTCAAGACCCATCAAAGATGCCAAAAATCTCATATAATGTTCAACTCAAATGATTAAAAATCCCTGTAAAGGCCATGTCTCATCATGTATAGGTCTTATTCATGGTGGTTGAGCTTGTAAATTTTTAGTTAGAATAACCCTTGTTTTCTCCCCTTGACCATGTTTAGGCCTTGATGTACCTATTTCCATTTCTCAAAACCTAGTCATGGCACATATATCCCACCCCTACAAAAGACTCATCCACTAATTAGCGGATTTATCCAAAGGCCTTAATCCTTAGAAGATTTAATAGTATCCCAAGGAATATCTTGTCCTTTTTCACCCATGGTCTAGATCTCGTGGCTCATTCTTCATACACAAAACCTCCTAAAGGCATCCATTTCAAACTCTAATTCCAAATACTTCCTGGATAGTGCATTTTTTGTGGTTTATGGGATAATTTTCATGTTGATCTAGCTTGAGAAGATTCATTGTGGACCTCATACCCTTGTGATTTCATTTTCAAACCATGAATATTAAGCCTAAGAAGTTTCATTTAGGTTTTAAGCCCCTATTTCCCCACCAACCATGCTTGTGCATCAAGAGCCATATTTTCCAATGCACAAAACCTACTCATGATATTTGTGTCCCACCTAGATGTTAATGAACCCGATCCATAACCTTGAGAAACACTCTTGACGTGCCCCTTGGACACATTCAGTTTTATGTCATATTTTATTGTATAATCATGGATCTTATATCCCTCTAGCAAACAAGAAATACACTATATGGGTCATGTGTGGTGGTTCAAGCATACATTCATGGCATTATATAGTATAAGAAGATTTATGGTTTATAGTTTTTTTTCATGGTTCTTAAGCCTGAGATGCTACATTCAAGGCATGAGGATCGTGTTGTCCTCCGTTGACCTTCGTTAGACCTTGAGACACATTCTTGGTTCAAAACTAACTTGGTGACCATATCCCACTTGGAGATCGATGATCTACTTTAGAGGTCATGTACATTGGTTTAAGGACTTTCCCATAGTGATTAAGCATAATAAACTAAAATTAGTAGTAGAGCCTCTTGTTTTTCTCCCTCAACTATGATTAAGGACTTGAGACCCAACCATGATGGAAAAAATATGTAATGATTTCCACTACGACCTCAAATATTAGATACTCCATATAAGGTCAATGTTTCCCTTCTGACTATGTTTATGCATCAACACCTTTTTCTGGTGCAACAAATTTAACCACGGTGCCTAAATCATTAGAATCCTACAAGGAACCTGTTGGGTTCAAGAATTTGCACGTCTTTATCACCTTTTTATTTACCTTTTTGTCTATTTTGTTCTCAATAGTCACACCCTTTCCATCTATTAATTCAGGTATGCCAAATCTCAGTGTCACTCTAATGCACTAAGGGCTTTTGGTGTTTTGTTGACAGTATGTTGAGAAATATGTCTATAGGATGAACCAATTGATCCAGTTTGTTGAGGAATATGTCTATAGGATGAACCAATTGATCCATTATGTTGAGGAATATGTCTATAGGATGAACCAATTGATCCGTATGTCTATACTTCGTCATTTTTAGGATGTTGTTACTCCATAACTTCATAATGTTGTTACTCCACTTTTTTGTTACTTTAACGCACCTAGATACCACTACTGTCAAAGCCTTGGTGATATTTAGGGTTGTCTGCATGTGTTATTGCTTGACAAGGTCAACACAGTTCATTGCGACAACAAGGATTTGACTCTTCCTAAACGACATGGCCAATTTGGCCACACTGGTTATGATCACCAGTTTTTTGGTTATTTTCTAATTAAGGTGGCTTATTGTGGCAACAATCTTATTTGTATACAATTTGTTGTAATTAGTTACTAAAAAACTTTGGTTAACTTTATTTGAACAACTTGAGAATCGAAAAATTCTCAAGGTTGCTCATGTTCAATTTAGCACCAAGATTAGATGAAAGGGAAAAACATATAAAAGGGGGTCTACCTACTCGAGGGCTAGCATTATTTTTCTTAGACTATGCATTTGTATATTTTCTTTATAATTAATGCAAGACTCAGCAAGTATGCGGCTCCTTCTATGATTTTTTGTGTTAGCCTATAGGCTATGAGATTTTCTCCAACTCCTTAACAAGGAAGGACCTCCTCTTTAGCAAGGATTGTTTTGAATGTAGAGGTACCTTCACTTATTCACTTAATTAGCTTGTGGGTTTTCAATTATATTTCTAGAATTTAATTTGGTTGTTGTTATAGATTTGATTTATATCACAGTATCATTACTATTACACATGATAGTTTATAGGAATTCTTGAATGTATGTCACTATTAGTCAAACATAGCCATCATAGATCTTTTCCCAATCATTTTGGTGTTGTTTATTATGTAAAATTGTTATGGATTGTTGTGATTTGTTACTATTACAGAGAGTGTCAATTGGATTTTTGTTACAAATTGATAATTACTTCTTGTTGTTACTTGATTCTTGTTACAATCACTATTATTAATAATGATTGTAGATCATTGTTACATATTGTTGTTACACATAGTTTCTACAATTTAATATTGATATCCTTTGTTGATCCCATCCCAACATTATTAATTCAATTTCAGTAGTAACATTTCATTTTAAAGTGGTTATGTTGTTTGAATGATTTCACTCGTGGTTTGGTGGTGTAGATATTGGAGATTGATTTCATATTGGTTTTGTTGTTAAGTGATTTCATTTGTGCAAGTAAGGACCTGGTTGTGTTGAGTGTTATTTCCTTTCTGCAAGAGTGACTAAGTGTTGTTTCCTTCCTCTGAAGCATGGTTTTCATTTCCAGAATTGCGTGTAGAGAGCTCTTATTTTCATGCATGTGTGGTTTTCAGTAGTGAGATTTTTAATTCTAGGATTGAGTGAAGAGTGATTTTAAGTAAGCATTGGGATTTGATTGAGGGTTGGGCTCTTGTTGAGGAAGCATAGTAGAAGAAATTATAGTAGGAAGTAGTCAATGTTAGCTATTGATTGTTATTTGCACATATTGTTCATAATAACCTTGAAATAAAAATAATTTCCCTTGTTGATAATTTATACTAAAGTGGATGCATTGTTTTAACGAGACAATAAAATCACCAACTAACCCCTATCAAGGACTCATGTGTTGGTTCAAGCACTCATTCAAGGTTCTTCAGCTATATAATATAAAATTGAGATACAAAGGCACTTTTTTATACTTTTTTGACCATGTTTAATGGGTCTATGACCCATCCTTAATATGCAAAACCTTCTAATGGGGTCCATAACCAAATCCAATGCAACGATTATACAAAACGAAGCCTCATGCCCAAACATGGAAGTATGGCATATGGTGCCCTAGATACAAAATGGAACTCACTAGTCACTCATTAACGACTACCACCTTCACAACTATTAAATGCATCTTAGAAGTTGATCTTTCTCTTATTACTAAAAGTAGTAGCTCAATTCCTTTTTTGTATGATTACGGTTTGTCTCTTTAGATAATAGACAAAGAAGCAACAATTGTATTATATTTTTTCCACAATGATTTAACACACTTACAAGATGATGCTTTATAATTGAAGCTAAGAAAACTCACTATAGATGATGCTCTCAATTGTGATGGTGTTTCCCTCCTCTATGACCATAAACTCTTAGCTAAGACAACTTGTAGTACTTACAAGAATCAAAGCATGAAATTTAAACAAAATTTCCTAAACTAAATCTCATTCATGATACATAAAAAATTCATCAGTGAATGATCTCACCATGAATGTCTTAGGTAATGATAGAGATTCACTAGAAAGTAATTCATTCAGTTGCACAAGCTACTCTAAGGCAACATATGTTGTTGAATGCACTATGGTATCAACATGGGATGTTGGTCATAGAATGGGGGGTGGGGAGTGGGGGAGTGGGGGTGCATAGGGCTAGGTGGTGAAACCATAGTAGATGAGACAATGGTGGCTACGACATGGGGACTATTTGGTGGTGTACTAGTGCAACCACTATGGATGGATGGTATGGAAAAAGCGGTACGTGTGGGAAGCAATAACGATCCATCAGTTGTACAAGAGATGGAAGCACCCTATCGGCCGGATAAGTCATTCTTGCGGACAAGACCAACCTCCTTAGTATCTAATGATATCTAGCGACAAGCAAACCAAACAAATTTTGTCTTTCTCTAAATATGAAATTTGTAAATAAAGGCAAACACGTGTTTTAGGCCTACCTCGGGTCCAGTGCTAGTTTGTGGAAGCCACGCTCCGTTGATCCAAATGAGCTCCCTTGTAAAGAATCTGCAAACACAAACAAGCACACACATTAAATAACACCTGAAAAACCAATATAATAAAGCATATTTATCATGATGATCAAGGAATTCATGAAACAAACCATATAAGACAATTTATTGAGAAAAATGAATCTGATTGTATTAACTTTAATCAAGGAAGAACTTTACAACCTTAGTGCCTTGATGCTGTACAAACTCCTCCCAGGGTCCAGCAAGAATCTCCTCTACTTTGACAAGTTTCACTCTCTTCCCAATGAAGCCAAAAGGTATGTAATCTCTCCTCTCAAGCTTAACTAGGAAGTCTCAATTCCAATAGCATTTACCCTCAAAAATGTTCAGCTTCTAACCTCCCTAGCAACTAGCCCAATGCCTTAATTATAGTGCAATGGAGGGAAGTTACTAGGTCCACCTTCAAAGGGATAAGCTCCTCTCATCAAGGGATTAGCTCCTTTAGTTATGGGATGCATGAACCACCTAGGAGAGAACTATCCACATCAAGATTCCTTCTAGAAGCATCCAGAATTAACCACAAGTGAGTTTTTAAGAATAAACTTGCGCCTTTTTTACTTTCACAGGGGTCCGCACCCACTCCTTTAGACACAGAGCGGGCAGGTCCGTAGGTAACATGAACCAGGGGTGCGAGACCACAGGTAATAGTAAGAGAAAGTGCGAAACCAGAGCTTTATTGATTTTCAAGGACTTTCTCTCATTTTTAAAGCTTGACATGAAGAGCTGAGGTTTGAGACTTGCTAAGGAGGACAGTATGAATGATGATAGACCCATACTGACTGAAAATAGTCATGGTGACAATATTTTGTGTAACAGATTGCCCCCTAAAGTGCGAAGTCTGTAGTAGATGAGGATTTCATTTATCATCTAAGAAGAGTGAAGTACTTTATCATTTCGAGGATCATCTTGTGGAGAGCCCGGTTGGAACCTGTAAAAACATTCAATGCAAAATATATATATGAGATCATATCATCGCTGAGGTAGGCATTCCCATACTCAGATCAAAACTGACTAGAAAACTAACTACTACTCTGATATAGGAATGATCTTGTAATACATCACAAGTATAGACACATGTAGACACAGTATGGATGCAGCCATCTGCTTATGAATAGTCTACTGTATAATGAATACAAAATTCCTCGCAACCTGGATGGTGGAAACTAGATCCAGGGTCTTGATTTCTACTTCTCAAAATAGTACGATTTTATCCATGTGAATGAATGTGTCGAAGTCGAACATGGTAGAAACCACTTGATTACCAGTCAATGATGTAAATTGTTAACAAGTGTGAGAGAAACCACCAGTAATGTCAATGGCTCTCAAAGTACTTAGTACAATCCATGAGATGTGAATAGATGTGTTGATGTCGAACATGTCACAGAATCCTTTGATCGAAGGTCAATGATGCAACCTATCGTCGAAGGCGAGAAACCTGCCATTGAGGCATGCAGATCCCAAGGTACTAGCGATTTCTAGATCATCTTTCTAGATAATGAGCTGAAGTCGATAGAAAGTGATCCGTCATAGGCAAGCCCACAACACGAAATCATAGATCAAGTTTGAAGAAATATAGTTGCAATGACTAACTCGGGGATGGTCAAGATGGATGACAGATATTTTGCAGATGAATGATTTATTCGCACTGACCTCTTGAACACATAACGACACAGCAGATGGTTTGGTGACAATTGACCCAAAGTTAATACCCAGAAACCGGCTGAAGACTTTCAATATGGTTTGATCAACTGTTAGGCAAAGGATTTCCCAACCCAGGTGAATAAAAAGTGTCGTGTTCAAGAGTGGTTAAATGTTTTATGAGACACAAAGTATGACAAACATGCTCATTTTCTCTCTTTTCCCCCACCATTTTTGGCAAGTACCATTTTTAACAAGCTTCAGGAGGATAACATTTGCTTTATTATAAGCTCATCCTTCGGATGAGTCCAACTTAGTTGAAATTCAAACCCTAAGAAGGAGTGGTCCGTTCCTGTTTGTAACTGAACAGGTCCTTTACTGTTAAATTTTAACGAGTCTAGTATAGGAGAAACTCGACGTTTTTCAATTTTAGGGAGTCTGAAAAAACTTAAGAAAACTCCATGGTTGTCCTTTTTCGTAAATTTGTGTCTCCCAAGCCCAAAAAAGTATAAAATAATACTTGAGAGAACCGCTTGATCATTACGACCAAGGAGTAATTTTCATAATTAGTGCCTCTGATCCGAATGATCTAGGTGGATATTGGTGGCCACCTGCCAAGTCCACCTGGACCCCCACCATTGTCTTTCTCAGCATTTTCAGTTTCCTTAATTGTAGCACAACTTACTATTTTTAGTAGTTTTTCGGGTCCTGAACTTCCGGAGCCGTTTTGAGGCCCTAAACGATGTTTTTTGGGAAATCTGGGGGCAACATGGGTCCATGGACCGATGTTGCCCTTCCAAAGGTGGTAGTGCTCGGATAGATCTTTCTAACGAGCTATTGTACGCGTCAAACAGAGATCGTATGCCAAAGTTACGACCCCGGGAAGTTGATGTACCAATTTACCCAAACGGGGCCCACAGTTTGGCGTTTCATCTCCTAGGGTTAGGTTTTGGAATGTTAAGGGTTGTCCATTATTTCTCAACAATAAATAGGCCTTCGAGCCTCATTGTAACACAGTTCAGAGGCATGTAGCCATCACATCTCTTCTCAGAGATAAGCTACCATCGCCCTAGCTAGTTTATTGCCATTTCTGTTTGTAAGCATATTTCAGTATTTTCCATTAATGAAATGAAGTATTATTTCCGCTGCATCTTTGTGTATATGGTTATCTCTGTAATTTGTTGCGTTCCTGTTTAAATTCGGATCAGTGGTATCAGAGCGGTCTGCTTTTTCTCTGTTTTTGTTTGCATGTCCCCAACAAGGTCAGGATATAAGGAGTTAGGGCTTGAACTGGTTGAACCTTTGCAAGACCAGCCTCGCAAATCCTGACGGCCTCCCATGGCGGACGAGAAGAAAGACGAGGGGGCAGGAGATCCCATCAAAATCTTGCTCGAAGAAGCGCTCGAGCGACAACGAAACGCGATGATGGACAACTTTGCGCAGATCCTTCAGCGGCTACCCAGAAGCGGCGCATCGGCTTCCAGTAGCTCCTCTGGAAACGCCACACCCTTTAAGGTACAAGTTAATTTTGAAATCCCCATATTCGAGGGTCAGATAGACGCCGATGCCATAGATAAATGGTTAAATCTGCTAGAGGGTTATTTTTCTGTTCATGAATTTTCGAGTCGGGAAAATATTGTTTTTGCTCTTCTTAGAGCAGCCCCCCACGTCAAGGACTGGTGGGAAACCTACTGCGAGCAGAAGGATGAAAGTACTGGCTCACTATTTTCAGCCGCACCCACCTGGGATTCGTTCCGGGATGCCATCAAGGAGCAGTACTACCCTGTCAGAAGCTATGAGGATGAATACATAAAGTGGACCACGCTGCAGCAGGGAAGGGACCAAGACGTGCCGGAGTTCACCAATCTTTTCCATACCCTTCGCACAAAGTTGGGTATCAAGGATTCGGAGCAACATTTGATACTCAAATACCGTGGCTGCCTGCACAAGTACATCCAGGAAGAAATACAGTTCTTAAACATCCCCTCGCTCGGCGCAGCATACCGGTATGCTGTCAAGGTCGAGCAGAAGTTTAAACAAAAGAAGCGAGACTTTGGATCTGCGAATCCAAAGCAGGAGAAAGGTGCCCCTAAACCACAGAACAAAGGACAAAGCCAAGGCGGGACAGCCCAAGACAACCAGCCGAAGATGCAAGCAAAGAGCAACGCCGCGAAGCTGAGAAAGGACACTGGAAAATGGTGCGAGTTCCATAAGAGCTCCACTCACAACACAAGTGAGTGTCGGGCCAAGCAGTCACTGGTGGCTGAGCTAAAGGTTTCAGAATCAGATGCATGTTCCGACTCTGAGTCAGAACCCGATAAGGGGTATGAAAAAGGGAAGCAGATCATTGATGCGGATCCCAGCGCCACTGTTGCTACCGCAAAGATCCAGAAAAATGAACCCGAAGATCCAGAGGAGGAGGAGCGTCTCTTCCACTCCCAGATGTGGGTAAAGGGCTCCCCGATACAGTTCATTGTTGATAGCGGGAGTCAAAAGAACCTCATTTCAGCAGAGGTCGTGAAGCGGTTGGGCTTACCGACCACAGCACATCCACAACCATACACCATTGGGTGGCTTCACCAAGGGCGAGATCTTCGCGTGAGCCAGCAGTGTCGCCTTCCATACAACATCAAGCCCTTCACGGATGAGGTATTGTGTGACATTGCTCCCCTTGAAGTTTGTGATGTATTACTAGGACAACCATACTTGTGGAAGTGACATGCTGTGTATGAATCAAGGCCCCGTGCTGTTATTATTACATTGGGAAATAAGTTGTTCAGGATACCAGAGGTACCTGCCGCCATCTCTTTGATTACTGCAAAACAATGCAGTAAGATCATTTCCAAAACCAGGAAATTTGTTTTCCTGATGATACGCCCTCAAGGGAAGAAGAAGACAGTGGCCGCGGCCTCCAAACGGGGTTCCTCTGCACGGCAGCTACAGATGGACAAGATTGTGGAGGAGTACGAAGACATCTTCACCTCCCCGGCAGGGGTTCCTCTGCACTGTCAAGTCAAGCACTCCATCGATCTGACCCCAGGTGCGCCGCTACCCAATGGACCAATTTATCGGTGCTCCGTTCTAGAGAACAATGAAATCAAGAGACAGATTCAGGAGCTCCTGCAGAAAGGTCACATCCGTCCGAGTTCTTCGCCCTGTGGGAGCCCGATAGTGTTGGTACAGCAGAAGGATGGGACGTGGAGACTCTGTATTGACTATCGGGCGCTGAACAAGATCACTGTCCGTAATAGGTACCCGATCCCACGGATTGATGACCTCCTAGACCAACTAAAGGGGGCAAAATATTTCAGCAAGATCGATCTGAAGTCAGGATATCACCAGGTACCAATTGAACCCTCAGATGTGTGGAAGACTACCTTCAAATCCAAGGAGGGCCTCTTCGAATGGTTGGTCATGCCTTTCGGATTGACGAATGCTCCTGCAACCTTTATGAGGCTAATGGATGACATCTTGCGGCCATTCACCAACTCCTTTGTAGTAGTATACTTGGATGACATTTTGATCTTCAGCCAGAGTTGGGAAGAGCACCTCCACCACATCCGACAGGTTCTCCAAACACTGCGACAACACAAGCTATGTGCCAATTTGGAGAAATGCACTTTTGGCATGACCGAGGTTCAGTATCTGGGATACATCATTGATGAACAGGGGGTGCATGTCGATCCAGCCAAGGTCCAAGTCATTCGAGATTGGCCCTCTCCAACCACTCTAACAGAGCTCCGCAGCTTTCTAGGTCTTGCCAACTTCTACCGCAGGTTTGTGTTGGGATTTTCTCATATTTCTTGGCCCTTGAGTCAAGTCACCAAGGGCGGGGCGAAAGCAAAATTCTTTTGGTCTGAATCTCAACAGAAGTCATTCAGGGAGTTGAAGGATCTCCTCTGCACGACACCAGTGCTCGCGTTACCAGATTTACAACAACCATTTGAGGTCGAGACAGATGCCTCTGACTATGCTATTGGGGCAGTCCTTACTCAACATGGACATCCAGTGGCATATCACAGTGAAACACTTTCAGACACAGTCCGGAAGTACCCCACTTATGATAAAGAGATGTATTCCATTGTACAGGCCTGCCGACAATGGAAGCATTACATTTTGGGGAAGGAAACGGTCATCCACACAGACCACCGACCTCTGCAGTTCATACAGACCCAAGGGAAATTGCAGAATGATCGCCATCAGAAGTGGTCTACATACCTGCAACAGTTTCACTTGAATATCAAGTATAAAAAGGGTAGCACCAATAATGTTGCAGATTGCCTCAGTCGACCACCGATCATGGGGCTAACCACCGTGCTCAACTCTTGCGGGCACGAGACTTCTGATTGGCCACTTCTCTACAAAAGCGACCCAGAATTCGGCCACACATATCAGACACTCTTGGAGGGTCGGCAGGTTGCAGATTTTCACCTCCAGGATGCCCTATTATGCCACCTCGGTCACCTCTGTGTTCCTTCAAGCGAGCGTGCCAAGATGATTTGGGAAGCACACTACAGTCGGGCTGCTGGGCATTTCGGGGTCGAGAAAACAGTGGCAGTACTGCAAAACTATTTCTATTGGCCGAATCTTCGACAGGATGTTGGGAAGTACATCCGATCATGTACCGCCTGTGCCATTGCCAAACCAACCATTAAGAAGCAAGGCCTCTATACCCCGTTGCCTACCCCTAGTCGACCTTGGGAATCCATCTCCATGGATTGCATGTCAGGCCTTCCTTCCACTAAGCATGGAAATGACTGTGTTTTTGTGGTCGTCGACAGGTTCTCAAAGATGGCCATTATGATGGCCTGCAAGAAGAATATCACAGCAGAAGCCACTGCTAAACTCTTCTTTGAACGAGTGTGGGTGCACTTTGGGATCCCACAGTCTATCATCTCAGATCGGGACAGTCGGTTTCTCAGCACCTTTTGGTCCAGTCTCTGGTCAATGCTGGACACCAAACTCACGAAGTCCACAGCCTTCCATCCTCAAACTGATGGCCAGACAGAGGTTGTCAATAGGATGATTGTGCACATTCTGCGCATGTATAACTCAAAGCATCCACGCACATGGGACGAGAGCCTCCCCTACGTTCAGCACAGCTACAACCGAGCTCTTCACAGCTCCACTGGCCATAGCCCTTTCCAGGTGGGTTTGGGATTCCAGCCACTATGCCCCATTGATGCGGCCATGCCACTTGCAGCTACTCACATGAATTCAGCTCATGTCCAGTCCGAAACAGATAAGGCCACCAGCTTCATTGAGCGAATCCAACATATTCGCCAGCAGGTCCATTACATTCTTGAGAAATCAAATGCCAAGTACAAGCAGCGACATGATCAAC
Organism: Pinus tabuliformis; assembly: GCA_031772625.1. Taxonomy (NCBI): domain Eukaryota; kingdom Viridiplantae; phylum Streptophyta; class Pinopsida; order Pinales; family Pinaceae; genus Pinus; species Pinus tabuliformis. The sequence continues at coordinate 1,260,756,696 of CM062805.1, forward strand.
ATCGGGTGCCACACAAGTTTCAGGTGGGCGACAAAGTCTGGTTGCATTTGCAAAAGGAACGCCTTACTGGAGCCTATCGGAAATTGAGACCACTCCGATATGGTCCTTACACCATTACTAAGGCTATGGGAGACAATGCATTTGAGCTCAGCATTCCCCCATTCCTTGGCCTGCACCCAGTATTTAATGTGGACCGCCTTCGGCCATACTTTCCACCATTGCTAGACACATCCGACATTGCAGAACAACTCAAACCCACAGAATTAAATCCAGATTGCATGGAACAAGCTGCAACTGATCGGATCATGGACACACAGATCAAGAACACTCGCCAACAAAATATCCAACTGTATCGAGTTGTCAAAGCGGGCCAACTCCTTCAGTAGGGCAAGTGGCTCACCAGGGAACAAGTTCAGCAGAAGTTTCCTCATCTCATGGAGGAGCTCAACGCAATGGGGACCATTGCTTCCTAAGGGGGGAGGAATGATCCAGGTGGATATTGGTGGCCACCTGCCAAGTCCACCTGGACCCCCACCATTGTCTTTCTCAGCATTTTCAGTTTCCTTAATTGTAGCACAACTTACTATTTTTAGCAGTTTTTCGGGTCCTGAACTTCCGGAGCCGTTTTGAGGCCCTAAACGACGTTTTTTGGGAAATCTGGGGGCAACATGGGTCCATGGACCGATGTTGCCCTTCCCAAAGTGGTAGTGCTCGGATAGATCTTTCTAACGAGCTATTGTACACGTCAAACAGAGATCGTATGCCAAAGTTACGACCCCGGGAAGTTGATGTACCAATTTACCCAAACGGGGCCCACAGTTTGGCGTTTCATCTCCTAGGGTTAGGTTTTGGAATGTTAAGGGTTGTCCATTGTTTCTCAACAATAAATAGGCCTTCGAGCCTCATTGTAACACAGTTCAGAGGCATGTAGCCATCACATCTCTTCTCAGAGATAAGCTACCATCGCCCTAGCTAGTTTATTGCCATTTCTGTTTGTAAGCATATTTCAGTATTTTCCATTAATGAAATGAAGTATTATTTCCGCTGCATCTTCGTGTATATGGTTATCTCTGTAATTTGTTGCGCTCCTGTTTAAATCCGGATCACCGAAAAAGTAAAAAAGCGACCAATGACACGTTGTTTTATAACCAATATCGAATTTGAAATGACAAAAATCTGGCAATCTTTTCATGATTTTACGGTCAGAAAGGGGTTGTAAGTGGACCATCTTTTTAGTTCCGTTTTAACGAGCTTAAAAAGAAAAACTCGGAAATCTTTTCATTTTTTAGGAGTCAGAAAAGAGCTTAAAGATGACTCTAATGTTTTTCGTCAAAAATGACCAATTTTGCATGAAAAATCTGTTATCCTGAACAAAAACTCAAACATTACTCATACCTGTTTAAAATAGATAAAAATGCTTCAAAAGTTACCTCTTTAAAGTGAAAAATAAACAAATTAAAAATTCATTTATTCAAAAAAGCTTATAAAAATGGCTTTGTAAATTCATTTTTACCGTTTGATTTCAAAGTGAAAAAAGAGAGCTTTTGGTCAGAAACTTCCCGTGAAGATTGTGGAAAATCCGTCCGTTGGAATCGAATGCCATCTCCTCCAGGTAATCCACATCATCATACTCTTTCATTTCATTCGTTTGAAAATTGTTGTTAGGGTTTTATTTTGTTTTTTAAGGAAATTTTTAGGTTAAAAACCTACGCGCAGGGGTCCGCAGGCATAGCATAGGAAACCTGCGGACCCCGACTTTTTTCGTAAAAGGAAAAAAGTCAGGGGTCCGCACCTGCCGTGAAGGAGGAGTGCGGACCTACGCACTGTCTCTAACAGAGAGGGTGCGGTCCCCGTAGCATAGGTTTTCAAACTTAAATATTTCAAATTTCACTCAAAAATTTTGATTTTAAATATTCTAATCCGCCTTTTTATTGAATGTAGGGTATACATCATGCTTGACTTGCGGGAACGAGAGCACGAGGATGTGGACCTCACCGTGATTAATCATCAACCTTCAATTGATGCATTGAAGGCATGCGGTTTATACAAATTCGGGACCATACCTGACATGAGGTCCCAAGTGTACTTTCTGTAGTGGCTGGTAGACAGGTGGAATATATAGGACCAGTGTTTCTTTATTGGTGGTCACCAGCTCGAAATGGAGCCGAAAGACATTTACTTTTTGACTGGTTTGCCTAAGAGAGGTGAACATTTGACTCTATTCGGGACTAGGCCAGGTGGCCAGTCTGTCGATAGCCTCCAACTAAAGTTTTGCAATGACCAAACTAGAGACAAAGGGATTGATATCAAAACCATCTCCCGTCCTGAACTCAAGGTGATTGCGTTTACTGTTACCAGGCTCTGCGAAAGCGCAGCACTACATGTGGCCACTGGATCCCAAATGCGGATGGCAGTAGACTGCTTTCGAGGCACCATCTTCAATTGGTGCGAGGCTGTGTTGGCTAATATAAAAGACCAACTGACTAGAGCAAAGACCGGAAAACTGAAAACCTTTGGATATGGTGCTTTAGTTGTGAACTTTTCTCTAGAAAGGGTCCCAATGTTGGTCCCACAGCATCTTACCGTTGGAGCTAGACTTCCCCGAGAGCCCAAACTGAGCGTTGGGTTGCAGTTATGGCCTGTCATCCTGAGGAGGGAACATAAGTCGTTCGAATTACTCTTGAGTATTTTCATTGGTTGGAGAACCAAGTTTTTGCTATTCAGGACTTTCCTTATGCTAGGATGGATTATCGTGGTGACCCAGACATGGCTCTTCGACCAGGAGAGCAATGGGATGACTCAGGTAAAATCATTTTCAACATTTTCTAATTTAATTTTTTTTTTGTTTTTAAACCGTCCCAAAATTGATAGTAAAAAGTTTCAAATGTAGCTGTAGGGCCACCGCGACTAGCCACTCTCCAGCCCTATGAGAGGAAACAGCCAGCTGCAACAGCACCAGCCCCATAGGATGAATCTACAGAGACCTTGGCCGAATTGGAAAGCCATCTAGAGCGTTTGACAGCAGACATTCCAGAGACCAGCATAGATGACATTCCTCTTAGGCTACAACTCTATGTGATTGGGGTCCCAGGACCTTTTAGGAGGTTCCTTTGTAGGGTGGTCCGTACAGTGGTTTCTTATCGTGATCATCACCAGTGATAGGATGATCGCCTGTTGTAGACTCATATGACATTTTTTTCTTTTTTGTACTATCATTTTTGCCGATCATAAGGTGTTTTTCAACCTATGATCGAAGACGATGTATATTTGACACACTTCTATGCTATACTATATCACTATTACCGGCTTATCTTATAAAACATGTTGTGGAATGTTTTTAAATTTACTTGTATGATTATTGCAAATGTCTACTTAACATTCGAGAAGCAATTGCATCTGCTAATGTATTTAAATATCTTGGAATATGATGATATTCAATATAGTCAAATTCACATTCCAAGAGACGAACTCTCAAAAATAATCTCAATAACACTGGATTTCTAATGGCATACACTGTATTAAGCTGTAATACAATGAGTTCAGAATCTAACCTCACAATCAAACTCTGAATCCCAAATGAGATGGATTCAGATAATAACTCAATCACTGCACTATACTCTGCAATGTTGTTCGTTGTTTGACCGAGGCTTACCCCATGCATAGATACCAACTCATCAGAGGGCGAATAGATAACCCAAGCTGCAGAAGAAATGTTCCGGGTATTATGACAAGCACCATCAGCAAAGCCAATGTATGTTTGGAGAGACGTCGACATCTGCAATATCAAGAGTAAAATCAAGATAAGCAAGAATAATGACAAAAAACACTCTCTAAGCTAAGCACCCTTTTTAATCTAAAACACGCCAGCTAGAAAGAAAACTAACCTAACTAAAAATCTCCACACCCAGATTTAAGCATAATATCTCTTCAGGTAAAGACCATTTCTGGGTTTACCTAAAGAGACCTCATCAAAGTCTACCAATTCATAGGCCCCTTTTGCCAGCTTTCGCTTAACAACATAATGACCATGCCACATGGGTATGAATTTTCCAGCGCCTAATTTATCATTTGCTTGATCGTACAGTAAGACTAGGTCTCCTTTCGAAAAATTACGATGTGTAACATTTCGATCATACTGAGCTTTAATACATTTGGCATGAGCTTCGATTGCTAGTGCAGCATCTCGTCGATTCTCATGTAGCTGAGCCAAGTACAACAAACGTCTTTCCTCTTCAGAAGTGGCTGGAAGTAATTCTATGACCATTTTCAATGACGGGATTTCGCATTCAATGGGTAACACAACTTCCAAACCATAAACTAGTTGGAAAGGAGTGAAACCGGTTGACGTTTTTACTGAGGTTCGATACATCCAAAGTGTTGAAAATAGCATGTTATGCCAATTCGACTTATGAATCCTAATGATTCGTCGGATCATGATGACTAAAACTTTGTTGATGGCTTCAACCAGACCATTAGCCTATGGATAATATGGGGTTGAACTATCGTGACGCAAGCCAAGTTGGTCTGTAAGTTCAGTCATCATAATATTTTGAAAATGATGCCCATGATCAGTGATAATTGCTTGTGGAACACCAAACCTAGCAATTATATGATTCAACATGAAAATCGCAGCAGTTTTACTGTCTGCCTCAAATGTAGGCATCGCCTCGGCCCACTTGGTAAAATAATCTACCACAAGGATGATATATGCATGCCCCCCGACCGAGTGAGGGTTACATGTAATAAAATCGATACCCCATTTCGCAAAAGGACTGACGGCAATTATAGGGTGGAGAGGAGCAGGTGGAGCGCGCATCTTTCGATCAAAAATTTGGTAGTTGTGGCATTTTCGGACCGCGGTAATACAGTCTTTAAACAAAGACGACCATAAATAGCCAGCGCGCAATATATTTTGGGCTGTGGCAAACCCAAACATATGACCGCCACACGCTCCAAAGTGACAGTCATTTAGAACCCTTTCAGCTTCCTCATGAGTTAAACAACGGCAGAAAACAGAGTCCGCCCCACGATGATAAAGTGTATCTCCAATAATTTTGAATTGTTGGGACTGGAATCATATTTTTTGATGCTCTAATCTTGAAATTTCTGGCCAAAAGGATTGGGTTTGGAGATAAACTATGATATCCCCATACCATGGATCTAAAGTGCTGATTAGAAACAAGGATTCATCCGCAATGGGCTCCTCCGCCACAGTTTCCGTGTCAGCACGCGGGAAGTCACACATCAACTCCGCAAAAACTAAAGATTTCTTTGACTTAGACTTTTCAAATTCTAAGTCAAACTCCTACAGGATCACAATCCATATGGAGTACTTACCCCCTAGCAATTGTTTGGTCAAAATATAGATCATAAGGTTGCAATCGGAAATTACTATAGTTTTGCGTAGTAAAATGTAATGACGAAAACATTGGACAGGTTGAACAGCTGCCAATGCCAATTTCTCCACATGTGAATATTTTAGCTCAGTTGGATTTAAGGTGCGACTAAGGTAATATATCACATGTTCACTACCAAATTCATCTTCCTGAACTAACACCATTCCAATGGTGGAATGCGAGGCGGCGAGATATAAGAAGTAGTCTTGGTTGTAGTTGGGAGGAGGCAGTAACGGTGCATGGGTCAACGTGTGTTTTAGTGCATCAAAAGACTTGTCAGCTATCTCATCCCAAAATAATGGAGTATTTTGTTTCAACAATCGGGTAAAACCCTTTGTGATCTCGGCATAGTTAGGAATGAATCGACGTAAAAAGTTTGCTTTCCCTTGCCAACTTTGGTCCTCATTCAGTAAGTTCCATCGGTACTAGGTCCATTGGTGCTTATCATTGAGTAAGTTCAATCGTTCCTCATTCAGACTCGTATTGTTAGATCAATCACTAACTATCGATCATTAATGAGTATCAAGCAGTAGCAGCACAAAGCCTTTGAAACATGTCCACTAGCATACTCGCATGTAATGGATCCTAAGTCGACTAGGTGCATTGTAAGTCAAGCATCAGTATAGGCCCCAAATGCTCTATATCGTGAAGTGCTAATGAGGTGTAGGTTCGAGGGTCGAGAACATGGCTTAGATTAGCCCTCGCATCGGGCCGATACTTCAAATCGAACGATTTTACTCTGGTAGTATGCTAGCATGGCACCAAGTGGAGTAGGTAAGACAAGGGGAGCATATCTATTTGCCATGGCTATAAGCTGTGAAGGGCTAAAATGTGGGGTTGAGGCACTAGAAGATGATGCAGTAATGGAGGATGAACTAGGATTGGTGATTGGTAAATGAGCTGTACTAGGTTGGTAAGGGAGTGAATGCATGAATGGTGGTGGGGAATGGACTTTGGAAGTTGAAGGGAATAATGGTGAACTAAGAGTAGTTTCTATAGGGAGTTGGCGAAGACTTGAAGGAGGAGGCAATTTGACAATAGCTTCAACCTTCGAGGGATCGACGCGAATGCCGGCTTTCGAAACAACAAAACCTAGTAATCGACCCGTTTCTATACAGAAAACACACTTGTGTGGATTCAACCTAATTCGATAATGCCTACACCTCATAAATATTGCTCGTAAATGTATGAGATGATCGGCTTGATGTAATGAATGAGCAGGTAAATCATCGAGATAAGGTTGCACAATGTGCTTGATGTCATGAAACGCGTAAGACATGGCTCTTTGAAAAGTTTCCCTGGCATTCTTGAGCCCAAAAGGTAATTTGCAATAAGCAAATGTCCCCCATGGACAAATAAAAGCCGTTTTTGGTTGATCGGCAGGTAGAATATTTATTTGATTGTATCCGGAAAAACCATCCATGAAGGAGAATATTTCACTGTTGGCACAATCATCAATGATTTGATCGATATAGGGAGTTGGGTAATTGTCTTTTGGACAGGCTCGATTAATATCCCTATAATCGATACATATTCTTATTGTACCTTGCTTTTTGTTAACAAGAACAATATTCGATACCCAATCCGTTAATGGAATTGGATAAATGAAACCTGCTTTAAGTAATTTTTCAACTTCTGCCTTAATAGCAGTAGCTTTTCCCGGGTGGATCTGACGCAAACGTTGCAGGACGAGTTTAGCTTCCGGGTAAGTTTTGATTTCATGAACAACAATTGTTGGGTCAATTCTTGGCATTTCCTCATATGACCAGGCAAACACGTCGCGGAATTCTTGAAATAGGGCCTTATATGTTTGAATTTCATCTTCCGTAGAAGAGGCAACTATATGAATGTTTTCAACAATTCCGGGCTTAACCGAAATGTCAATAGGAATAGTTCGAGAAATGTTTCCCAAATTTAATTCAGAATTAGGATTTTTCATTGGATTCTGAGGTTCCTTGACATAATCAGTCGTAAAAATAGATGAAAAGTCATTTTCAAAGTGATCAATCTCAGGTAGAAATGAAGATCTATGACGAAGATCTTCCCATGGTAAACCATCAATACATAGGATTTCACGAATTTGCTCATCAGTGTGAACAAGTTCGGAAAACATTGTTGAATTTGAGTTTGATGTTGAAAGTGATTCTTCATGGACCACATTCATTAAGTCAATTTCGGTTGAAGAAGGGATGGAAAACGATTGCACGGCTTGATACGCAATTTCATATGGACTCAAAGGCAAAGTTGTTGTGTGTGGAGCATGATTGTTCAAAGGTCTTTGTTTCAGCCGGATGTATACCCCAGGAAGTTTGTACACCCCTCCACGTGGGGGGGTGCGGGGGGACTTGTCCCCCCCGTGGGGGTCCGGGGGGGCCGATCCCTCCCGGCTGGGGGGTCCTAGGGCCAGCAGTCCCCTGGCGGGGGCTCGGGGGCAGCGCCCCCGAAGCTAAAAACAAATGTAAAATTGCCTTGTAAAAGTATAGTAATTTCTAGTCAATTTGGGCTGTTCATTAGGCAAATGATCTGACGGTAGAACTTATGTTTAGTTTAGGGTTTTTTTTGCCCTAGAAGGCAACCCCTCTCTTTGTATGAGGGTATTGTATTGGAGGCTGAGATATAGATGTGTATTCTGTGAGCGAGAAATAGAGAGGTGAGAATGTGAGAGAAAACAGAGGATATTACAGCGGATTTGTTGTAGGTTGTGTCTCTTCATTTTGTTGGATAATAGAAAGGAAGGACTGGCTATTCGGGGTGGACGTAGCCCAAACTGGGTGAACCACGTATATCTGTGTCTCTCTTGTTTTGTGTGTTTTCTGTGTTTATATTTCTGCAATATTTTATGTGTTCCATTGCTCTGTAATATATAATTTTCTAACAAAAGCATCACCAAATGAATCTATCTCAGATTCGGAAGGTACGATCCAAGGATCATCATAAACAATAGTGTCTGATGAAATCATATGAATGGTTGCAGTAGAAGACGATGCGTTTGGAGGAGGAAAGGAAAAAGTCCCTCGTAAACCAGAATCTTTAACTAATCCTACTCCAACATCCTTATAAGGGATAGTTGTTTTGCTGACATGCTGAATACTTTCAGAAGAGGTTGGGTCAGATGCAAAGTAAGTTAGCTGGTCTATAGTTACGATCTTTCCATTATGAGGGAACTTTATAATCCGAAAGACCGATGAAACAACAGCTGTCATAGCGTAAGACCAACTACGACCCAAGAGAAGGTTGTAATCTAGAGGGGCATCAACCACCTCCACATCTAGATTAACAGTTTTGCCTTGAACCCCTATAGGTAAATCCTGTAGAATGCCAAAAGGATGGAACCCACGGCCATCAAAGGCCTTTAGAATCCTTGAGGATTGATTAAGTGTAGGAGAACCAAGCGATCTCCAACACTGGATCAACATAATACACTTTGAGGCTCCCTCATCAATCACAGTCCTATAGCAAGGTCTGTTTTTTACTAACATTGGAATCTGGAAAGCCATTTGATGAGGTAAGCGAGGTGTACTATTTTCTAGATCGAAAATTATAAGGTTCGGGTCCTGAATGTCAACAGCTCCTATAGCCGACAATAGCAATTTACGTTGTGATGGACATGATTGCAGCACCTCCAAAGCCGACATTGCTGAAGGTGAAATAGCCAAATATTCAACAATGTTATAGTTCTGAGCCGCTCTCGCATGTGGATTGAAAGCTGACTTTCGAAGTATACCCTTGGCGGGCGGTTTGATTACTAAGTATGGGTTAGGTTTCTCGATCTGTAGTGGATCGGAACCAGGAGTTGAAGTTGATGGGTTCGAATTAGAAGATTCTACTTCCTTACCACCAACAGGACTTTTACTTCCATAATCTTGCGATCGTGTCGCAATCCTAACATGGAACATCATCATTATGGGTTCTTCTGAGGCATTCAAGGAAGAACCTATCATCGTACTGTCTTGACTAGGAAAAGGATTGTTTGGTCAATTTAGTATGATCTAAATTGCTATTTATAATGTCAACTCGGGGTTCGTAAACTGACGAAGTGAAGTGTACAATATGTACTAGATAACCATTTCCTTAGTCTTTTTTCGTTTTTAGTTTTTTTTTAAGTTTGTTTTTGGTTTTATCTTTCCCTAATGTGAGATGATGAAAATGTAATAAAGCAAGTGAAATATGGATGATTATGGTGATCTCTAAAACTTAAAAGAAAGCAAGCTTTAAAATGACTGAAATGAAATCAATTCTTAAAAAGAAATAAAGACATCAAATAATGAACTAATGACATCGGCCCAGTATCTTTGTTGCTGAATGAAAATGAAAGGGAAATCTACACTAAATTCAATTAAAAGCAAGAACAAGTAACCCACACTATTCCAAATTTTCAGCTCAATCTTCCTTATGAAAATATATCATGAAATGTTAAGCAATGTGAAATCTAAAAGAAGTTAAACTTCAGAAAAGAAACTAATCACACTACTTTAACTTTCTTGACCTTTTGCCTTTCAGCTTAATTTACCCTGTGAGAAACAGTCATAAACAAGTCAAGCAATGTGAGATTTAAAGCAAACTAAATCAAGCTATAATGAGTGATATTCTGGTTCCTAATACAGTTATTTGATTATAGAAGGGAACCATTAACAAATGAATAGCATGATATCTAAGAACATAAAATAAATTTACTCCTCAAGGAAATGACAGTATTTGGAAATCAAACTTCAGAAAACAAAAGTCAGCGACAAAGACAAGATGATCTCGTATGCCAATAGTGATAAAAATAAAAGGTGAAAAATTGCCCCGGGCTGCCTAAAAAACCTGCAAAAACACTGATCAGTTGTAACCATGAAAGAGCAGCAATGAAAATGTAAATCAACAGAAATCAAAAGCTTTGTTATGTACAGCTAATATACATGATGAAATAAAAATGCAGCAAGGAAATGACATCTGTACAGCTAATATACATGAACAGAAATAAAGTAATGCAAAAGTTAAAGACAACTGTACAAGGTCTCAGTAAGCAGGGGCCCTCTGCCACTTCAACCAATTCAACGAACAGCTATACGCAGAAGTTTAAACCAGTCTTCTCATATATTAAACAGCAACATAAAAAGTGCAGTGGGGAAATACAATAGTCTTCAAATTACATTAAGAACGACTAACATTAAAGCATTCATGAACGCGTTGTTTATAAGGAAAGAGAGCTAAACAGTTTAACTAAACATGCGCTATTAACCACGCTGCCAAAGACACGTGAATCCTCCTCAGCCCGGATCTAGGTAACTGTCATCGTGTTTATTAAATCCGAGAGGTATGGCTGTTGGATTTGTGCTGCTAGGATGTCTTCATGGCTAAAGATTGTGCCACGTAGCTTCACGTGCTCAAAAATAGAGCTACGCAGAGTCGTGCCACTGCTGGACACTTCCGTTGACCATCCTTTGCCCCCTGTTTGACCACATGCTTTCATGGTTGTGCTGACTGATCTGGAGGGACAGGATCCATGTCCTTGACTCCTGGAACTTGCCCATGTGGCTCATCCCTTCAGAGGACACCTGTAGCATGGTGTTTGACAAAACAGCTGCGGAATCCTGTGCTGGCTGCAGAATCCTGGGTCAGCTGCGGAAACCTGTATCGGCTGCGGAAACTGAACAAAATTCTAAACCAAACAACAGTCATCAGCGTAGTTAGAAAATCATGTCAAAAGCTCCTTTTTAAACTAAAATACAATGATTTAATCAGCTAGGTGGATGAAATGAGTGGAAGAAGAAGGCTGAGAGGGTGTGTAGGAGAGTGTAGGTTCGAGGCTCAACGTACCCCCACTGTGAAGGTGTTGCATGAGGAACTGAGTTATTTTCCCTTAATCCATGTGCTCTGAGGCTTCTGCAAGAACATCTAACCCTCTTCTTTTCCTCTTTGATGCTAAAACAGTCCCTGGTTTCCTAACTAGACATTTGAACTTAAGATTAATCAATGCCCTGCTCACCTTTTTACATTTTCTCTTCAGCTTCCTGTTCTTCTTTTGCCACAGTCCTAAATGGAGCATAGTGTTATCGTGGACAATCTTGTCTACCTTACTCTGCTCTTTGAGTGCTTCGTTTTCTTGTTTAATGTGCCTATTTAGGACTTCCAATTCGAACACTTCCTGTTTTAAAGATTGTACTTGTGCATCAAGTGGCAAGGTAGTGCTTGGTCCTGCAGCTGATTGTTCCAAGGACTCTAGGTAGTTATATGCTTCTTGTTGGGTGGAATCTACCTCATGTGTTTTTTCTCGGCCTGAACTCAAATTCTGGTAAAGGAGGACTGTTTTCTCTTTCCAGCTGAAAAGGACTTTCCTCACATGGAGGACTTGCCTCAATGTCTTGCTGAGCTGGACCTTTTTCAGGTGTTCCTTCACCTAAATCAATAAAGTGTGATTGTTTTTCTTGGGTTACACTTTTCTTTCCTTTTAGCCTACTGCTCCTCCTCACATGTGGACTAGTGCTCTTTTTCTGTGCACTCTGTTTTTCTTTTTGTTTCTTTGCTGAGGCAGCAGCTTGAAGATGTGCTAATATTTCTGCCAAAGTTTGAGATTCTTCCTCTATGGATGGTTCAGGGGATGGATAGGTTTCTTGAATGATTACTTTGCCCTTGTCCTTCTTCTGTTTCTTGTTTTTAGCTCCCTCTTCTTCTTGCTAAATAATTTCCTGAATGTCTATTGTAGGAGAGTCTTGGGCTGTAATATTCTTTTCTTTCCTCCTACTTCTCTTGGGAATTTTTGGGGGACTGCTTCCAGAGGCTTCAGTCAGCTCTTGGAAGTGGTTTCTGATCAAAAACTTTTCCCAAGTATCCTTAGTGCTTTTCAACTGTTCTTCAATAAGTATTTTTATGAACCCGTGATGGTAAAGATGGGGTTCAATATTACCTACATGTTTTTGAACAGTAAAACTCATTTTCTTCAAGCTTGATAACAGAAAATAAGGCAAATTAAGGGTATAACCTTCCATAAAATTCATCATATGCCTGGCATGATACATGTACATGGAGCCAAAACGACCCTCGCATGTGATAAATGTTTGAATAAGTAATAGCAGAGGGGACCATTCTTCTTTTATTGTATGCACAGGGATTCCTTTGGTAAATATAGAGGTATCCATACCTGGGTTTTGTAATATTGTTTTCCATATTTGATCTTCTACACCTCTGTTCTTGAACCACCTTTCCCCTTCTTACGGAAGACTTGTTGCAGCTGCTATTGTGGCCTCGGTCACTATAAATTTCAGGTCTCCAACCTCCGTTGTTTGTCCATTAAAAGACCTCGCAAAAGATTTAGTCACTTCTTTGTTATAGCCCCTGAACTTTTGAATGAATTTTAGCCACCTTGCTTTCTTCAACGACTCCTTTGTTTGTGGATAACCCTCCAGATATTTCGGGCCCTCCGGTTCAGCTCTCAGCAGTTTTCCCATTCTCGGCTTCAAATCCCGACTGGAAATTCTACTGCGTATGACGGTTCAAGAAAAAAAACAGTTGAATACGGGATTCTTAGAGTAACTGGAGTGGCCGTAATCAAAGTTCGAAATGCATGTGGTGACTGTGGCTAGGGTTTGGAGTAAGTTGTAGTGGACGCAACGGAAATGGAGAACAGGGGATGGTATGAGCACCGAGGTAAGCAACAGTCACGGGTTTAGCTTCAAATGCATGTGGGAGTGAAGTGATAAATGGGCAGTATAACGGCTGAGTCCTTTTGAATTGGTTGGCTTGCGTACACGTCTCAACAGACGGCTGCGGGAATTATGGTGAAGGAGAGTCGTAGTGCAGACGGTCACGTCTCCAAAGTACGGGCAATAAATGGGAGAGCAGTCCATAGATTTAGAATGATTATGGGACCATTAGAAATGAATAGGGTGTTTATGGAATGACATCGTGGAAGAGGAGTGGTATGGGCCTTTTCGTATCAAATCATTGCGTTTAGTGGAACTTGCCATGGTTTAATAACTATGCAAATAATGACATTAAATTGTTATTTGGTAGAGATTTTTGATCATACCTTTGGAAGTTGATCATTTCTTTATTAAGGTTTCTGACCCATTGTTGTTCTCTGATCTTGAGGATGCCCCATGCCTTTGCTGCATTTGGTGATGATGACACTAACCTTTGACTGTGATTTTTTTGAAAACAGAGTGATGCCGGCTGTAAAGACAGAGTGATGCTGGCTGCGGAAATCGTTTCGAGCTGCGGAAACTGGTTCTAGTTGCGGAAACGGTTTCCAGCTGCAGAAACTAAGACAACACCCCTTTAACTGCACAAAGATAGTTAGAAAAAGAACTAACTGAATGAAATAGTCCTGAGAGGGAATTTTATGGATGTAATGGAATGAAATGAGTGGAATGAGATGGAAATGAAGTGGAGTGAAGTGGAATGGAGATGAATATGAGATGGAGGTGAAGATGGAAATGACAAGTGAGGTGGAGTGAAGATGGAAAGGAAGAGAGATTTTTTTTGTTAAATATAGAGTGTCAGGTGTCCCTGATTTTCACTCTACATTTTCTGTATAAGACTGCCAATCTATGATTGGTTTTCAGGCTTATACAAAAGATTTTTTTCTCTTTTTTTTTTTTTTTTTTTTTTTTTTTTTTTTCCAACTGAAAGAAACAAAGACTAGGCTGATGGAGGAGAAGGATTCTTCTCCACCAGCCTCATTGCAGAATTTTCTTGAAACATTTTGACAAAGTCCTCTTTTGAGAGTGGCTTATGATAAATTTTCAATCGGTGGCCATTCACAATAAGAGGAGTTTGAAACTCATCAATGGTCTTGACTCGAACTGCTCCATTGCTAAAGACTTCGTCAATCTCATATGGTCCAAGCCAATGAGTCTGAAATTTTCCTTTGAAGTCTTTAAACCTGGAATCAAACAGTAATGCCCAATCTCCCTTTTGAAACTTTTTCTATTTGATATATCTGTCATGCCACTTAGTTCATTGGTGCTGAACTAGATCAGTCCTTAAAATTGCATCTTGTCTTATTTCATCTAGCTCATTCAACTGCTCCATTCTGTGCTTTTGGGCTTCTGATAGATTCATCCCCAACTGAACTGCCATCTTGAAGGTCTTGACTTGAAACTCAATGGGGAGCAGGACTTCTTTCCCATAAACAAGTTCATAGGGAGAATGTCCTGTTGTATTCCTCCATGTAGTTCTATAGGCCCATAAGGCTTCAGGAAGCCTTTCTGCCCAATCTCTTCTGTGGAGATGAACGATTTTGGTGATGATGCTCTTAAGAACTTTGTTTGTGGATTCCACTTGACCATTTGCTTGCGGATGGTACGGAGTAGATTTTCTATGCTTGACTTTGTATTCTTCCATCAGCTTTTCCATCAAGTTAGATGTAAATTGACTTCCCTGATCTGTCACAATTTCTCTTGGGACACCAAAACGAGTAAAAATATCCTCAAAAAGAAATTGAACAACTGAATTTTCAGTGGCAGAAGGCAATGCCTTGGCTTCTACCCATTTAGTAACATAATCAGTGCAAACCAATATATACTTCTTTTGTTTAGATGGTGGATTAATAGGTCCAATGAAATCTAAACCCCATTTTTCAAAGGGTTCGATAAGTACCTATGGCTGTAATGGCATTTCATTTGAAAGAGTTGGTCTCCCAATTCTTTGGCAGCTGTCACACCTCCTGACATATTGTTTTGCATCTTTGAAGAGAGAAGGCCAATAATATCCTAAAGAAAGGATTTTATAAGCTATCCTTTTGTCAGCGAAGTGCCCACCGCATGGCTCATCATGACATGCCCTGAGGATGTCAGGCATTTCATCTTCCCGAACACATCTTCTGATCACACAATCTAGCCCTGTCTTAAACAATTCATTAGAAATCCATGAATAATTTGAACTCTCCTGAATAATTTTCTTCTTCTCATTAGGAAATAAATGTGGAGGTAGCTTCCCTGTAACCAAATAGTTAGCAATATCTACATACCAAGGAGTCTTAGTAGTTACTGCAAACAAATATTCATCTGGAAACTTATCCTCTACATGAGAATCTTCGTTAGTATTTTGGATTCTAGACAAGAAATCAGCTACTGTGTTTTGTTTCCCTGGTCTATCTAACACAGTAATATTGAATTCTTGTAAAAGTAAAATCCATCTTGTAACTCTGCCATTAGTAACAGGTTTGTTCATGAGATATCTAATTGCAGAATGATCAGTATGGAAAAAAGTTTCATAGCCTGTTATATAATGTCTAAACTTGTTGATTGCATGCACAACAACTAAGAACTCTTTTTCAGTCACAGTATAATTTAACTCAGTGGGAGTCAAATTTTTACTAGTGTAGTAAATGGCATAAGGAACTAAATCCTTTTGACCCAAAACAGCTCCTAGAGCTGTATTTGAAGCATCTGTAGAAATATGGAAAGGAAGTTTCCAATTTGGCCCTCTCAAAATGGGTGCTTCAGATATTCTTGTTTTTAAAGTTTCAAATGCAGATTGACAGTCAGGATCCCAATTGAATTCACAGTCTTTTGTAAGTAATTTGAAAAGCGGAGATGCTATCTTAGTGAAGTTTTCAATAAATCTTCTATAATATCCAGTGAATCCAAGAAAACTTCTAACATCTTTTTGACAATTTGGAATAGGCAACTTGGAGATGACTTCAACTTTTGATCTGTCAACTTTAATTCCATCTCCTGAAATATGATGTCCTAAAACAATCCCTTCAGTAAACATCATAAAGCATTTCTCATGACTTAATGAAAGATTTGTTTCTTTACATCTTATAAGGACTTTTTCCAAATTCTCTAATGCCTCTTCAAATGAGTTACCATAAACTATAAAATCATCCATATAGACCTCTACACAATCATGAATTAGATCAGAAAATATTCCTAGTATTGCCCTTTGAAATGTTGCGGGTGCATTACATAATCCAAAAGGAAGTAATCGGTAAGCAAAAGTTCCCCATGGACAAGTAAATGTGGTTTTGCCCTGATCTTCAGGTGCTACCTGAATCTGATTGTAACCACTAACACCATCCAAAAATGAGAAATACTTTTTGCCTGCTAAAGTATCTAATACCTGATCAATAAAGGGTAAAGGAAAGTGATCCTTCAAAGTTGCTTTGTTTAATTCCCTATAATCAATGCAAACCCTCCATTTACCATTCTTTTTAGGTACTATAACCAAGGGAGAAACCCATCGGCTATCTGAAATTGGATAAATGAAGTTTACATTAAGTAACTTTTGGAGCTCTTCTTTCACTATCTCCCTAAGGTTTGGATTCATCCTTCGTTGAGGTTGTTTGATTGGCCTACTATTTTCCTCAATGTAGATGTGATGAATGCAAGTCTTAGGGTCAATACCTTTCATATCGGTATACTCCCATGCAAATGCAGTAGAATGTTTTTGCAAGACTTTGGTTAGCTCTTTCTGTTGTGATTTTTCCAAGTTTTTGTTGATATTCAATGTTTTTCCTGGAAAAATCTCAATGGCAGAACTACCAAACTCTTCCATAGAGAAAAGAGACATTTGTCTAGATGATAGACACTCGATGTCAGAATCCAACTGAAATTGTGTGTGAAATTGTGTGTGGTCATATTCTGAAGATGGTTCAAAGTTTTCTAATGTGTTCAGAATTTGACTATCTTCACTGATCTCAGAAATGGTAAAGACAGGTTGTATAGTATCTTCATCATCAACCCACTCATTATCTCCTATTTCTGTAATTGCTTTTGCTGGAGGATATAGATTGAACTTCTTTGTCGAATTACCATCAGAAATATACATATCCCTAGACCTACAACTTATGAATGCATCAGCTATGGCTAGCCAAGGTCTTCCTAAAATAAGAGGATGTCCTCCTAGATTACTCTTGGGAGTTAAAATCATGAAATCCACTGGATATTCCCAAGAGTCTAAGGAGACTGGAATGTCTTCTAATACACCATCTGGTTTAATAATTGATCGATCTGCAAGTTGCAATAAAGTAGGTGTAAAGAGAAGGTTAGGAAGTTTTAGTTGTTCCATAGTCTGTCTACTCATGATGTTGATAGCAACCCCTAAATCAATCAAAGTATTTGGTATTTCTACCCCATTGATATGTGTTTTGACAATTGGACTACCGGGATCTACATATTTCTGCATAGTAATTTTTCCCATCATGATATCTGCAATTTTTCCTACCAGGTGGATTCTTCTGGTATCTCTTGGTTTCCTTCCTGGTCTTTTAAGGCTCAACTCCTTTATTGTTTTTGCTAGAATAGGAATCTCTTTAATGGCTTGTAACAAGGGAATCTTGATACAGACATTCTTCAATTCATCTAGAAAATTATAGTCAGGCAACCAAATTTGTTTTTCCACTCCTTTGTCAATTTGTAATCTTTCAGGAAAAGGAGGTGTGGATAAAGATGCAGGTTGCTCAACTATGGGAGTTGTGGGGGTTAACTCTTTTTCTTTTTCTTTTTGAGTACTTGGGTTTTGAAGAGATGCTTCAGAACCCTTATTGGCTTCAAGAGAATCTTCCTCAAAAATGCTTTGCTTTTGAGCATTTGTAGAAGGCTTATCTAGGACTCTACCTGATCTGAGTTGTACATCATTGAGAGGAACAATCATATAGGTAGGAAATTGTTGCCCTTCCATCATGTAAGCATTTTGAGGGTTTTTATTATTGGGGTTTGGCAATGGCTGAGAGGGAAGTTGATTTGACTTTTGTTGAAATGGAAGCAAGAGTTGAGAATTTGGACTCTGTTGAGAAGGTTGTTGTGGAAATGGCAATGATAGTTGTGGATTTTGATTTGGAATTTGTGGAGTTTGTTGGTTTTGAAAAGATGGGGGATATTGATAAAATTGAGCAAATTTCCCATAAGGATTTTGCATACCTTGTACCCATGATTGAAAAGGATTTTGAGGTTGGGACCAAGGTTGTTGCCAAGGATTCCAATTTGGTGGGGGTTGAAAATTCATAGAGTTGTTAAACCCTTGATTTTGTTGCCCTTGCCAAGGTCTCCTTGCAACAAAACAGAGAGATTCGATTGTATTTGGATCTTCTTGAAAGACAGCTTTGAGCCCAGGAATTGAAGGACAATCCTTGGTCTCATGATTCTCTGAACAAATTACACATGTTTCTACAACTTTTGCATCCAAGGGACATTCCCTTAGAGCATGTTTCTTCCTACACTTTGGGCAAAAGATGGCAAAAGCCTCAGCTTCTGCTTTCTGCTTATTGTGAATCTTAAGGGTGCCTAGTTGCTCACTAAGACTCCCTAAGATGTCAGTTTTGAATTCATCAAGCATGTTGCCAATCTCAGCCCTACTTACCGATCCAGTTGCAGATTTATTTGCTCAGATGAGAGAAGGATCTCTAGGCCCTTTTTGAGTTTTAGATTTCCCCCTTGAGAGATGGACACATAATTCTGCTATATCATAAAGTGGAAGTTGAGATATATCTCCCTTTCCCATCATGTTCAAAATATCTATCCATTCATCTCTAATGGATTTTAATAGAATAGCTTTCAAGGTCTCCTCATCCAAGTTACTCATTTTTGCTCTTTTCAGGTTATATTGAAATCTTTCAAGTAACTCCTCCAAGTTTTCATCTTATTTTTGCATCGTTTTGAATACCTCATCCTTGTGATTGGTGGGCATACAATAGTCCAGGTACCTATCCAAAAATGCTTGTTTCATATCATTCCAAGACCTAATGGATTGAGTGAGTAATCCCATGAACCATTTCAAGGCTACTCCTTTCAATGTTGAAGGAAACAATTTGAGTTTTTGAAAGTCTTCCAAATAATCATAAGTTCGACACACGACCTCAAACTCAAATAGAAATGTTTCAGGGTCCTCATTCCTGAATCCATGGAAGTTTGGGAGGACAGATGGTGAGATGTTTTTCATTGTGGCTCGGGAGTCCTCATCGACTATAGGAAACCCGAATGAGTTATCCCCATCCCTATTTCCCCCAATGTTACCTCTACCTCCTCCATTGTTTCCTCCTCCTCCTCTACCTCTACCTCTACCAAATCCAGTTGCTCCTTCCTCTATCATGATAGTTTCCCTGGAGACTTCAGAGTCTTCTGGTTCTTCTAATAAGGGTGTATGAGAAGGAATTTCTCCCTCTTCTTCAGATGATTCTACTTCTTCAATTACAATTTGTCTCTCTGTAGAAGGAAGGAAAGGATCTCTTTCTAGTTCAGATTCGATGGAAGGTGTGGCAGAGTCGACTCCTGCCTCTTGAATTCCAGGAATCCTAGGGCTAGGAGTGTAAGTTGGAGATGATGGAGGTGTCTCTTGTCTATTCTTTGAAGTAGATGGAGTTGTAAAAATCGAACTCTTGGCTCTAGCTAAAAACCTTCCCCTAGAATCTCTTGCTCTATGCATGTCATTTTTTTTTTATTTTTTTTTCAAGTCGGACTAATAATTCTCTTTCTGATCTTCCAGGTCACTCTAGGTGCAAGAAGAGAGCATACTCAAGAAACTATTAAACCAATAACTTTCTCTTTTCTGATCCTCCAGATCACACTAAGTGCAAGAGGAGATCATACTTTGAGAGGTTATCAATTTTCCTTTCTTGAAATTTTCTTGTTTTTTTTTTTAGAAATTGGCTACCCAATTTCACTTCCCCGGCAACGGCGCCAAAATGTTTGGTCAATTTAGTGTGATCTAAATTTCTATTTATAATGTCAACCCGGGGTTCGTAAACTGACGAAGTGAAGTGTACAATATGTACTAGATAACCATTTCCTTAGTCTTTTGTCGTTTTTAGTTTTTTTTTAAGTTTGTTTTTGGTTTTATCTTTCCCTAATGTGAGATGATGAAAATGTAATAAAGCAAGTGAAATATGGATGATTATGGTGATCTCTAAAACTTAAAAGAAAGCAAGCTTTAAAATGACTGAAATGAAATCAATTCTTAAAAAGAAATAAAGACATCAAATAATGAACTAATGACATCGACCCAGTATCTTTGTTGCTGAATGAAAATGAAAGTGAAATCTACACTAAATTCAATTAAAAGCAAGAACAAGTAACCCACACTATTTCAACTTTTCAGCTCAATCTTCCTTATGAAAAGATATCATGAAATGTTAAGCAATGTGAAATCTAAAAGAAGTTAAACTTCAAAAAAGAAACTAATCACACTACTTTAACTTTCTTGACCTTTTGCCTTTCAGCTTAATTTACCCTGTGAGAAACAGTCATAAACAAGTCAAGCAATGTGAGATTTAAAGCAAACTAAATCAAGCTATAATGAGTGATATTCTGGTTCCTAATACAGTTATTTGATTATAGAAGGGAACCATTAACAGATGAATAGCATGATATCTAAGAACAGAAAATAAATGTACTCCTCAAGGAAATGATAGTATTTGGAAATCAAACTTCAGAAAACAAAAGTCAGCGACAAAGACAAGATGATCTCGTATGCCAATAGTGATAAAAAGAAAAGGTGAAAAATTGCCCCGGGTTGCCTAAAAAACCTGCAAAAACACTGATCAGTTGTAACCATGAAAGAGCAGCAATGAAAATGTAAATCAACAGAAATCAAAAGCTTTGTTATGTACAGCTAATATACACGATGAAATAAAAACGCAGCAAGGAAATGACATCTGTACAGCTAATATACATGAACATAAATAAAGTAATTCAAAAGTTAAAGACAACTGTACAAGGTCTTAGTAAGCAGGGGCCCTCTGCCACTTCAACCAATTCAACGAACAACTACACGCAGAAGTTTAAACCAGTCTTCTCATATATTAAACAGCAACATAAAAAGTGCAGTGGGGAAATACAACAGTCTTCAAATTACATTAACAACGACTAACTTTACAGCGTTCATGAACGCGTTATTTATAAGGAAAGAGAGCTAAACAGTTTAACTAAATCTGCGCTATTAACCACGCTGCCAGAGACACGTGAATCCTCCTCAGCCCGGATCTAGGTAACTGTCATCGTGTTTATTAAATCCGAGAGGTATGGCTGTTGGATTTGTGCTGCCAGGATGTCTTCGTGGCTAAGGATTGTGCCACGTAGCTTCACGTGCTCAAAAACAGAGCTACGCAGAGCCGTGCCACCGCTGGACACTTCCGTTGACCATCCTTTGCCCCCTGTTTGACCGCGGGCTTTCATGGCTGTGCTGGCTGATCTGGAGGGACACGATCCATGTCCTTGACTCCTGGAACTTGCCCATGTGGCTCATCCCTTCAGAGGACACCTGTAGCATGGTGTTTGACAAAACAGCTGCGGAATCCTGTGCTGGCTGCAGAATCCTGGGTCAGCTGCGGAAACCTGTATCGGCTGTGGAAATTGAACAAAATTCTAAACCAAACAACAGTCATCAGCGTAGTTAGAAAATCATGTCAAAAGCTCCTTTTTAAACTAAAATACAATGATTTAATCAGCTAGGTGGATGAAATGAGTGGAAGAAGAAGGTTGAGAGGGTGTGTAGGAGAGTGCAGGTTCGAGGCTCAACAAGGATCCTTCAAAACAGTAGGCGTTTGGGAACCTTTCACGTTTTTCGCAACCTCAGCGCGATGAGGGTAGTCTCTTGTAAAATGCTCTTCGTCACAAATGAGACAAGGATAACGAGGTTTGCGTTCCTCATCAGTAGATTCTGTTTTTTCTGTTTTCTCTTTCGAATTTTTATTTGTTTTATTTTTCTTCTTCCCTTTCTTTTTACCACCGGATTTTGATTTGGCTGTAGATGACTCTACAACATGAATATCGGCAGAAATTTCCGTGGAAGAATCTCCTGTCAGGGAATCTGGTAAAGTTATGATAGGAGAAGAATTCTTGGAATATTTCTTCTTACTTTTGGTATTAACCGTACCAATCATACCATCAGTGGCATGAGACCCTAAAGGAGCTGCAGTTATTTGATTTTGTTTAGGAAGGTCGGGGATTTTCTCGTGTAACGTACCTGATTGAGTATAAACTAGGTCAAGGTACTGAGCTTGAGCAATTACTTGCTCCTCAGTAACGACTCTGCTTTAGCTACATCCTCAGTGATTTTTGGTAATAAAGATTTGACAAACCATTCTGCTAAAATCTGATCCGGAATATAAACTTTCACTAAACGCCGTCGACGTCTCCATTCATGAATGTGATCTGAAATGTAAGTGGACATTGACTGTTTTAATGAAGTTAATAATTCCGTGCCATTGTCATATCTGACTGGCAACTGAAAATGAGTTAAAAATGAAGTAGCTAACTGACTAAAATTATAAAAAGTGGCTCGCGGTAACTCAATGTACCACTTGGCCGCAAGACCAATTAGAGTGCGTTGAAAAAGCCTTAAACGGATTGAATCATCTGAAATGGAGTTAGACACACACCAGAGGTGATAAGTCATCACATGGTTTGACGGATCCTCACCTGATTTGCCTTCAAACTTAGGAATATCACTAGGAAACTTATTCTTCATTGGCGGCCAAAACGGAAGATAATTAATTAGATCGTTCATAAGGCGCGACAAATCAGGCAAGTCCAAAGTTACAATGAATGGTAACTGACGATTAGGGTCCCTGAAACCCTGGTTCATGAGACCAGCCCCAGGAGGAGGATATCCAAGATAACTAGGAATTGGAATTGCATTTGGGATATTATATCCTCCCGGAAAACCAGGATTAACCGGACCGTACTGGGGTTGTTGAGGTTGTTGATAAGTATATCCAAGGTACGGTTGATACTGATAGACTGGTTATTGCACAGCAGGACCGAATTGGTATCTTCCCTGGTACGATTGATAAGTAAATTGAGGTTGACTTGTGACAACCGTACTTGGACCAGGTTGTCCTACAGGCATTTGAAGCGAAGTCTGAATTGTGGGTCCAGACTGAGGTAAAGATGCTTGAGGAGTTGATACAGGAACAGTAGAAACCAGAGCTGTAGATACCCCAGAAGTAGGTGGGGTAGATTGAACAGAGGTTGCAACAGTTGCAGTAGTCGTTTGAGGCAGAGTTCGAGGCGAACTAGGCCCAGGCTAAGAAAGTACAGAAGGTGCAGAAGTTTGAATAGTAGGCTGGACAGGTTGCTGGGTTGAACCAGAAACCAAGGGTTGTCTAGATTGAGATGACAACTGCACATTCGGTTGCAAGATCTGTTGTGATTGAGATGGATCCCCCACTAAGTTCTTCCCGGGGTATGGACCCATAGCAGTTTGAGCATATTGAGGACCATAACCGGGTTGAGGGTAGGGTTGATAATTCAAAGGTACATTTACAGTTCCTTGGACAAATGATTGATCGGAAGGTGGTTGGAAACCTTGGGTTGGGTACTAACCTTGAGGTTGATAACCTTGAGGCACGTACTAATACTAGGGTTGACCTTGAGGTACATATTGATACTGGGGTTGACCTTGAGGTACATATTGAGTCTGGGGTTGACCTTGAGGAATGTACTGTCTCGTAGGTATGTACTGTCCTTGAGGTTGCACCCCAGGCGGTAATTGGGTACCTTGAGGTTGCCCCCCAGGTGATAATTGAGGACCTTGAGGCTGCCCCCCAGGCGGTAACTGGCCACCTTAAGGTTGCGGATTTGGAATAGTATCTGACATCATAAGAATATCTTCTACACTCAACGCCTTAGTTCCATTTTTACCAGTTAATAACCCTTGTTCAATAGGTTGAGGAGATGCTCCCGAAAAAGTACCAGTAAGTGACTGATACCCAGAGGGAATAGAAGGACCGGCATATAAAAAGGTTTCTAGAGATTGAGAAAACATGGACGACTGTCTCAACATATTTAACGGAGGATAATAACCCCTAGGTGTTGGATGAAAAGGAATGCGAGGTGGTGAAAAACTTAGTCCTGGGTTTTCCAAAAATTGGTCAATGAAGATACCAAGCATCCCTCCTAGGTGTACTATAAAAGATCGATTCACGCTCCCTAAGTTCTATAGCTGGTTGATTTTCAGGGATAGGTATACCTTCTTCCGGAGTAATAAGTTCTTCAATAGCAATAAGTCCAGAAGGAAGATTTTGGATAATGACTCTTTCTACCCTGGGTGAACCAGGACCACTGGAATTTGGAGAGGCAAATCCTGATGTTGGAGTAGCAATAGGTTCAGTTTCAAGTTCAGATATTTTAGGTTCCTCAGCTAAATCACTAGTAGAAGAAAAACTATCAGTAACTTCGGAAAAAGAAACAGGTTCTAAAATATACTCTGGTGCTTGAACTTGGTAATCAGGATGTACAACCAAAGAAGACTCTCCTTCTTCAGGTGACCCAACTCTACTGTCACTAGGAGTTACAAGGGCTAGTAGCCCTTCAAGCTGGCTCGGTGAAAACTCAGGAGGTTAGCCCTGAACTCTACGGGACTTCCTCGGTAGTTCAGCCACGATTAAATATTTTAACTACTTCACACGCAAACAAAGAAAAATCTCAATGAAAGCCACCTAAAGTCTCTAAAGAAACAAACAATTTTGAATCACACGCCTAAAGAATCTAGGAGGTCAAACCACACACAAACAATAACTTTCCGTACCGAAAACACTAGTTAGTGATGCAATCCAACGTCGCAGAATTCAATACAGAAATGGCGGTTGGAACAGTTACCCCAGCAACCTGCTTAATGAATAGACTGGCACAAGCTTCTCCACTAACTGTCTCGAGTGAAGAGAACCCCCCAGAAAATCCAAGTGAGTCTAGCCGACGTCTGCTCCAGGTATAGTGGGATCTTCCCTCCACCGTCACCTTAGGAAAGAATCCTATAGAATATGGTAACTATGGTTACCAATAGAAACAAATATACCTGGGGGAACAGTCTGTGATCCGATACACACGCAAGGGCAGAGTAGCAAGCTCAATCCCCTTGAAGGCTCCTTGACATAATCCAAGGTTTACCAACAAGTGACCCCAGGCTCCTCGACAATGGTTAATCCGAGGTTTACCGTTTTTAATACGTGTATATCTAGTATCGTTCCCAATGAGGAAGGATTGATTACCCCACTGGTTCGGACACGATCTCGTGCTTGACTCCTATAAGAGGAGCTTCCCAGAGCATAGATGTAACAATTGGAATTTATCTCCTACCGCAAGATACAGCTACTTGTTTGTTTTACTATCTTGGAGAGTTAATTACTCCCTACTCCAAGATACTAGCCTAAGCTATGTTGGTGTCAAAGAGCCCTAGAAATAAAAATATTACTAGATAGATTTTACTTTAAGCATTATTTTTATTGGTTTTTCCTTAAGTCAAAAGGTGCGAAGATGAAACTTATGGTGTGAAAACTCGACTCCAAATCACTAAAAATGCACTTAAGATGAAAAACAATCATTTTTCTTCAATGAATTTCTAGCTAGAGAAAGAGTTGAGAATGCAAATGCTTGTAAAAACAAATCTTTCCTTAACAAACAAATAAAAAGAAGAACTTTTTGTCTTTTCCAATGAACTCAAAAACGAGACAACTAGTTATGCTCACGAAAATTTCCCTTTCTTTTCAAACACTCAAATAAAAACAAACTTTTTCAAAAGAGATTTTTTAATTTTTATAAAACACTCAAAACTATTGAAAAATCTAATCTTGAGATCTATAAATTCTAAAAAACTATTTGAAGTAAAAGCTTACAAGATTTCTTTTCAAGGATGTTTTACTTAGTTATGAGCAAACTAAGGACTAATTTGTCCAGAATCACAAATCAGTCAAAAGACAACCAGCTTTTGTTTTCTTTTCTAAAAATGAAATCCAAAACTTTCAACACAAGTCCTTTCGAAGTTTCGCAAAGAGAAAACAAGATGGATTCCTCAACAAAGGCAGATTTTGCAAAACGGTCAGACTCATAAGAAGGCCAGCAAAAACCAAGGTGATCTAAGGTTTCTAAGGCTTCTAAGCTCTGAGTTACTACAAGACCAAACGAAAATCAAGCCCGACACACAAAACTTCTAGGAATTTCACTTAAAACCCTAATGTCAATGGAATTACCCTACGAAAAGTTTCTGACAACATACGTGCAGATCTGAGCAGAGGCTAAAAACACATAAACAAATCCAAAGCTGACTGAATGAGAAAATTTCAAGTTTTTCAAAATTTTGACAGGGTCCGTAGGCCCCCAGTATATCCAGGTGCGGTATTGCTCTGTGTGTAAAACAAAAGTGCGGAAATGTCTGCACTGTGTTAGAAGCAGAGGGTGTGGTCCTCTCCCAAAAGTACGAAAAACAAAAAATAATTCAAGATCTACTAAACCTACCCAATCCCACACACATCAAGCCAAAAACCAGAAACAAAGACACAGTTTCTCAAGTCAAAGTAAAAGCAAAGGAAAAATAAAAAATTCAAGTCCCCAGCGGAGTCGCCATTTTTTCGGCCAGATAAGTCGTTCTTGCGGACAAAACCGACCTCCCTAGTATCTAATGATATCTAGTGACAAGCAAACCAAACAAATTATATCTTTCTCTAAATATGCAATTTGTAAATAAAGGCAAACAGGTGTTTTAGGCCTACCTCGGGTCCAGTGCTAGTTTGTGGAAGCTATGCTCCGTTGATCCAAATGAGCTCCCTTGTAAAGAATCTGCAAACACAAACAAGCACACACATTAAATAGCACCTGAAAAACCAATATAATAAAGCATATTTATCATGATGATTAAGGAATTCATGAAACAAACCATATAAGACAATTTATTGAGAAAAATGAATCTGATTGTATTAACTTTAATCAAAGAAGAAATTTACAACCTTAGTGCCTTGATGTTGTACAAGCTCCTCCCAGGGTCCAGCAAGAATCTCCTCTACTTTGACAAGTTTCACTCTCTTCCTAATGAAGCCAAAAGGTATGTAATCTCTCCTCTCAAGCTTAACTAGGAAGTCTCAATTCCAACAGCATTTACCCTCAAAAATGTTCAGCTTCTAACCTCCCTAGCAACCAGCCCAATGCCTTAATTTATAGTGCAATGGAGGGAAGTTACTAGGTCCACCTTCAAAGGGATAAAGCCCTCCTTCAAAGGGATAAGCTCCTCTCATCAAGGGATTAGCTCCTTTAGTTATGGGATGCATGAACCACCTAGGAGCGAACCATCCACGTCAAGATTCCTTCTAGAAGCATCCAGAATTAACCACAAGTGCGTTTTTAAGAATAAACTTGCGCCTTTTTGACTTTCAGAGGGGTCCGCACCCACTCCTTTAGAGACAGAGCGGGCAGGTCCGCAAGTAACATGAACTAGGGGTGCGGGGCCGCAGGTAACAGTAGGAGAAAGTGCAGAACCAGAGCTTTATTGATTTTCAAGGACTTTCTCTCATTTTTAAATCTTGACATGAAGAGTTGAGGTTTGAGACTTGCTAAGGAGGACAGTATGAATGATGATAGACCCATACTGACTGCAAATAGTCATGGTGACAATATTTTGTGTAACACACCCCATGACATAAAAGTGGTATCCTAAGAGTCAAGGCAGGGTGGCCAAATATCAGACTTGCCTAACAACTTCAGACAAATGATGTGCAGAAAGTGGGTGGTTGTGAAGCATATGATGGTGATAATATCAATCTAGAATACAATGAGCCAACCTACATACACATGTACATAATATTTTAATTATTTAGCCAAAATAAGATAATAAAATTCACATGTAAACAAGATTTATCTTGATACGTGATACCTTATAAGGGGGTGATAGGTCAATCCTAAGTAAACATGGTTCATCACTTAACATAGTAACTTATAACTACACAAAAAAAGTTACTAAATAACTATATAATAGTAAATAATAATATGAGATAGGCTTATAATGGTCAAATTTAAATCATATTAATAATCATAGAATTAGCAATAATAATAATAATAATAGTTTATCCATGTTCATGGAATTTGCCAAGGTAGAAAGGAATATGTTCAATGTTGAGGATTTTACACATATTTATCATCTTAGATATTAATAAGTGGTACATTCTAGTAGATCTGCAACTACATTCATGTACATGTAGATGCAAGGAGATAAAGTGTATCACTTAATTCACATGAATTTGGTATGGGAATAAATGAACCAAGTGTATTTCGGAGCATTACCTTCTCTAATTTTCATAAAAGGGAGAATATAACCTAATCCAAACCAAAGCTCTAACAAAATCCTCATTTTTTATAACTAAAGTGTTGTACCAAATATCTCAATTGTAACCTAACGAAATTGAAGAGATAGGGAGCCTATTCAAAAAGTGTTCCCTTGTCTTCTACATAAGAAATACTAATAGTAAAGAATCCTTTGGAGCAGATCTAGGCATAAGTGCTTTCTTTCATGGTTAGATACATATAAATTTCTCAATTGGTGTATGGTCTTTCATGTATTACATGTAGTTACCTATATTGGGTGAAGTGATTGTGTACATAGGGGATCTCTCTCTCTCTCTCTCTCTCTCTCTCTCTCTCTCTATATATATATATATATATATATATATATATATATATAGATATATCCAATTTTCCTTTGATTTTTTGGGATTTGCCAACTTCCTCTACATACACATTTAATTATTTATGTTGGATCATTTTCCCATTGTGCCCATTTCCACATCTAGATTGTCAAAGTGATTCAGGTTTATGCATGTTTCCCTAGCTATTTTTATTTAAATTTAAATAATAAAAATTATATATAAAAATAAAGAGCTTTATTATTTTTTTTTTCTAAAATATTTCTATTTTGGGGCTTGAAATAATAAAAATTGAGAGATTACACAACACAATACAAATCATCACAACAGTTATATTTAGAACATGACTACAACTCACCCATATGAAACACACTACTTCTAAATTAACCCCTAAAACTCACAGTAACCATTCACAACACATTATCAATATAAAAACTTTAGCTAATTTTAAAAATTCAAACTTTCAGATTTACTCCACTTTCAACATATAAATAAAATACAAAGCTATTTATAATAGGTTTCCCGCTAATTTTAGAAATCCAAGCTTTCATATTTACTCCAGTTTCAGCAGATAAATAGAACACACAGCTATTTTTAATAAGTTTATTTTCTTATTATAGAAATTGTGTTTCAGTAAACGAAAGAAGTGCGAGAAATTGAGTTTCAATCAAATGAAAGAACAACGAGTGCAAACGTCGGAACTAGCAGAAAACAGCAAAAGGAGCACTCAATTTGGATGGCTAAAAATAGCAGGAAAAAACTATTAAAGCCTTCTCATTTAGCATTTTATTCATGCCAACCCCAGAATGTCTGTCTTTCTTATTAAACGTCCTCCTCTTTGTTGCATTCAAAATTAAATTCCATATCGCCACTTGAAGCTTTATTGAAATTGCACTTCAGATCATTAGAATTCAAGCATGTCTCAGAATTATATGTTTTTGAATTCCTTAGGCCATGGCACATATCTGCTTTTTAATTACTTAGGGCATGGCACATATGGCGTTGTTGTAAAGGCCGTGAATGTTGATACAGGAAAGATAGTGGCCATGAAATTTTCTCATGACTGTGACGTGACGTTGAAGGAAGGAGGTCTGTTAAAGTTCCTGAGCCCAAGTAAGTATGTCGTGGGGTTCTCTGCGTGTGAAAATATTGAACGTTATGATGATCAGTATACAAACCCACCTTTTCTATACATTGCAATGGAATATATGGATGTATCCCTGGACAAATTCATTCATGTTCTGCATGTCCGATGGGGTTCACCCATTTTTGGGTGCCATTACAGATTAGGGGTGATGAAAAGGTTACTATGGGAACTCTGCAACGGTGTGGCTTATTGTCACAGCAAAGGGTGTTGCACACAGGGACCTTAAGCCCTCTAACTGTTTGATAAACATGGAAGCCACTCCCCTCAAGATTGCGGACTTTGGCATGGCTTTCAGGGTGGAAGACTCTGAGCATGCTCTTATTGAGAACAATAAATACCAGGAGTACGTTACTTTGTGGTACAGAGCTCCCGAATTTCTGATGGGACGCACCTCATACGAATTTCTGATGGGACGCACCTCATACAATTGTTTTCCAGTGGACGTTTGGTCAATGGGATGCATATTTGCAGAATTGTTCATCGGTGAGCCGCTATTTCGTGGGCAATTTGTAAAGGAGCAGTTGGACATCATATCTCCAAATCCGGGAAAGCCTTTCCCATCCCTCACAAGATTTGTTAAAAAAATTGGGTGTCTAGAAGGTGTGGATTTGCTGAAACAAATGTTACAAGTGGATGGAAACAAAAGAATAACAGCTAAAGAAGCTCTGCAACATCCATACTTTCAGTGCTACAGGACTATAAACAGCTGCCATAAAGATTAAAAATGGAAATCAGCTACAAATCTCTTGATGATAACATTATCAAGAAAGAGGCCGATGCTCTCTTAAAGACAGAGCTGCTGGAAATGTAAGCAGGTGCTATGAAGCTGACACTAGTAAAAGATGGGACAGCACAGCTTCCCACAGTGCATCACACTCTGGGACAATCAGTTTTTTGATGTTTTGCAGATTGGGTTACAGTCTTGCAACTTGTTTTGGCTTTGTCACCAACCTGATGTTTTGCTTCTAATTTATTTTCATCTGGTGATAAACAAAGTGTCATTTTTTTCTCAGCATAAAATAGTATTCTTTACAGATATATTAACTTGGCTGAAAAGTCCAGGACAATATGAACAGGACAGCTTCCAGGTTTTTTTGAAGATTTCTTCTATCAATTTACTACCGGAGGGTTTTCTGTGATTTCTTGCACTTATGAAATTTAATCAAATTTCTACTTGAAATAAAAGTTCGGAAGAGACTATATCACTAATGCTAGCACAGCACACATAATTGAGAAGCTGATATGAATCATTATTTTTTTGGGTGTGTTACAACTTTGGTGACCATGCAGCTCAGTTATTGCATGTTCAGTTTGTAACTCCACCTTGAGAGAGTGAAATGTGTGGTGTAGGATAAGAAGCTCTCTGTTAAGGCGCAATTGTTATTCCCCAAAATTCTAATATCTAGATTCTATCCTGTTCATGTCTGTGTCAGGTGATGTTTCTTTTCATGTGCATGTGTTTATTCAGATATAAACTACTTAAGTTCTCAGCAGCCGGGGCTACAGTGGCCATTCTGATGATCTATTTCATATTCATTGCATTTTTCCAATAAAATGACATTATATTCATTTAAATTATGTGATTGAAATAGGGATACAAGAGCTTATTTGTATTTGAAGGTCTAAGGCAGAGTATAAGATCACACCAATCCTTGTTATTCTCTGCAAGAGAAAATCAGTTTCTATTTCACTCTTCAATAACACTGACTAAATCCCAGTTTGAAAATCAGCTAAATTAAGAAGACTAAATCCCAGTTTGAAAATCAGTTAAATTAACAAGAAATTACTCATTCAAAATCATTTGGATGAGGAAATTGTCAAATAATTGTAAGTTGTCGTCTTAGAGAACATGCAGGGAGCACATTCTTGATATTCTACCAACTGTAAGGACCAGAACGGGAGCAAATGTGGACCAATGTACAAATTTGTTTCGTCCTGTGACATTGCTCACAATTATAGAAAATATAATTAGCGTGATAAAGATGCACATTGGGTTAGTACTCTCTTCATTATTCTATTATTCAAAGACAGTGATTAAGTTTTGAAGTGTTTAGCATGTTTGTATGGTCGCATCTCCGTGTTTATTCAATAGAATTAATGATCACAGTTTTTTGTTTTCTTAATGCCAATTTACTTCCTGACTGTTTTGTTTTCCAAGAATTAAACAAAAAATTAACAAAGGAAACGTTTATGGGGTGCATTTCATTCCCTCCATAGAAGAGTTTATCCATCATATCTAAAATTATTGGCCTAACGCTAATGACAAAGATCAGTTGGTAGTCTTTCACATAACTCTCGAACAAAATGAATCCAAGAGTGGAATATAAACTCTTCACACATGCAATTTATTTTCTAGAAAGTCTATACAGAGAAATGAAAGTTGCAAGTATAAGAATTATGCTTCAAAAATGAATTTTCTTGTGTACTGAGCTATACATAAGGGTATGCTTTTGCCAAGTTTTATAAATTGTCAAGAGGAATTTATCAAGGAAATTTCTTGTAGAAATGAAATCCAGTTGACTTGAAATAAAGTCCATCGGTACAAAGAAGTATTGTCGTGCAAAGCAATCCACTGTGACATTCCTGTACATTTTAAACCGATATAGAAAGAAATTGATGTGATTCCCAAGCTACTTGAATCCATTGAACACAGAGAGAATCAATTGAGAACTGATGCATGAACATGGGAATTGATGTAATTCCTAAGTTACTTGAATCCATTTTGAACATAAAGAGAATCAATTGAGAACTGATGAATGAACATGAGCTTAATCAAAAGGACACTATCATTAACCTGGCCGGCCCTGAAATTAAAGGAAATGCTCATGTCTAACAAATCTACTAGCAGTGTACTAACAATGGTAAAATCGACTTTCAAGAAGAAAGTAACTTAAATGGAGTCAAGGGCAAAATGACACATTTGTTGGAAAATGAAATAAATCAAAAAATGTTCTAACCAAATATGAAGTTGATTCAAATGAAAGAAGTTCAAATAAGGGTGAGGTGAACCCAATAAATGGGATGTCGATAAACGCAGGAAAAATCAACCAACAACAATGAAGGAAATCGATTGAAAATAATTAGTAAATTCCATTGTTAGAAAAACGTAATCACCGTGTAGTTGTTCATGTTCCAACTTGGGAGCAAATGCTAAACAGGTGTCAGGAACTCTTGTAATCTGTAATTTATGAATTTATGAAGAGTTGATCAGTGTTTTCTTACTTATAAATTAATGAAGAGTTGATCAGTGTTTTCTTGATGTTGGTCACCATGCATTAGTTTCCAAGGTGAATTACCATGTCAATGTAGGTAAGATTATTGTTTTTTTTGAGGTATGGTAGCATTAAGTGATGAAATTGATCCAAACGCTAGTTTTAAATATGGTAGCATTAAGTGGTTAAATTGCAATCACACCTAAAAAAAACTGAATCTCTATGGATGAGATTAATTGGC
This sequence comes from Pinus tabuliformis, assembly GCA_031772625.1. NCBI lineage: Eukaryota > Viridiplantae > Streptophyta > Pinopsida > Pinales > Pinaceae > Pinus > Pinus tabuliformis. The sequence goes on from CM062805.1 coordinate 1,260,790,021, forward strand.
TAGGGAAGAAGGTCCATTACTTGTTGGCTCCACTGGGTAGAAAGGCATAAATCTTTTATTAGAAGTCACCACTATAGAAGGCTACCACCTATGTGTATTGTAAATGACTGTACAAATATATGGATATGACTGTACAAATATCTATCCGCCTTTTGATTTCCTCATGGGTGATTCAATTAGTTCATATGGGTTCCAATATAAGCAACGGTTGGCAGCTGATAGAAAGGGTGTTTCATAGAAGGACCTCAAATCCTCTAGAAGTGTGTGATAACCAAGGATTAGGCCACTGCGTTCAAGATCTTGGACTATGGATCCATTGTCATGGTGGAATATTGCTATGGAATTATTGAGATCAAGGAGTGTAAGGAGTATGTTGTGCTATGGTACATTAACTCTTACAATTGTTGATGGACATACTATATGGTTGATTTTAGTGGATATTTAGTGAGTGAGATGAATATTTATAAAAATGAAAATAGTTAGTTTTTTTTAGTGGTTAGCTTGGAAATATTACAAATATTTGTTTTTTTAATTGTGAGTTAAGTGAGAGATGATATTTTTTTAAAAATTAATGGGTTATAAGTTGTTTTGTCGACACTGTGACAACGAGTGTTGGGGATTATATTTTCAAATGTAGTACGGCTCTTTTGTACTCATATTATGCATGGTAAGATTATTTCGATAAGATGATTGAGTTGCATCATTCAAACAATATATGTATTGTGACAATGAGTGGTTGGAGATTATATTTTTTCAAATGTAGTAGGGCTCTTTTGTACTCATATTATGCATGGTAAGATTATTTCTATAAGATGATTGAGTTGCATCATTCAAAAAATATATGTTTCCACTTGCAGAATACAACACTATTACACCCAATATCTTGAAAATGATAAAAAGTCAATGAATAATAATCCATTTCAAGGTTTCATCACATGTAACAACCTTAATTGCAAAGCTTTGTGGACAAAACTTTTTGAAGTGAGAGCCCCCAAAGTTAGCTCAATTGGTCGAGTCCCCATCATTAAAGTAGTTTTGTTGTTGAGAGGCCACGGGTTCAATTCTCTCGACACTCTCGGGGTCAGGCTTCATGGTTGCGACGACAAGAAGTGATCCCTTTGGGTGGATATTCCTTGTAGAAATATTCTACAGACGTAACGATTACTGATCTTTAGGACTCGCGAACCACATAAAAATATTTTTAAAGGAAGGTACTATGGTATGACCCCAGTGGGGCGATACATGGGATTTGAATATATATGATGGAACCTTTAGTGGGGGGCATATATGGGGTTAAATGTGTATGTAATAGGGTTAGCCTAATAATAAAGGGGTCATGTATGCAATGTGTGAATAGGTATCTATGGAGATCATGTAATCATTATCAAGGTCATGTTATCTGGATGTATGAAACTATTTGTGTATTTTAACTAGATTTTCCTACTCTTTAATGAGTTATTGTGTAATTTATTTCTCTTATCTATATTGGAGTTGTACTCCACACTCACATTGGTGCACATGTTGTGTACTTTTGGTTTCTTATGATATTTTAAGGAATTGGTTCATAACAAACACATGATGAATTAACCAAGTTTAGACAATGCCTCAAAAGGATGGTTATGAATATAGGTTGTATGTAGAGTGTGGATTTGCTAAGTAAAGGGTTTGAAGTGGATAAGAATAATACAATCACAACTAAAGAGGCTTTCTGGCATCCATACTTTTGATGTTGATCAAGTTCCATGGGAAAAACCACATACTGGAAAACAGATTATGCATACGAAAAGGTGGGTGGAATGAAGGCTTCCATGTCTATCACACAAGATTGGGGAACAAATATCAAACTTAACCAAAGATATGGAAGGCAAGATATTATTACTGGATACATGATAATGTTGTTCATTAGCATCTTGATTATAGGCCCTTCTTGTGCTAGTTAGAGGTTACAGTAGAGTATAGGAACTATGGGAATTATTTATATGGAAACATGGTGGCTAGGTTTCATATCTAGTTTATGGATTGATATTTGATCCTACCCTTTGATATGGTCTATTATCCTATCACCATGGGGTTTTTAAGTGTGTTATTAATTAGAAAAAATTATTTTTGTTTATGCATAATAAAGGAGAGACTCCATACTGTTACCTTGTTGTGATAGGCACTTCACAATGTTGACCAATATCTTACAACATTCATTCATTAAGGGGATTTTAAAATTGTGAAAACTAGAGTCAATATATTGTAATTATTGGAGTAGGGGATGTGGGATAGGAGGAGTTTATAAATATTTGGGGGTATAAAAAGGGGTATTCAGTAAAAATAGAGGATATATACTAAATCTGTGGGTTATTTTTATTAGAAAAATCTATTGGGAGTGGATTTCAACAAAAGGATTTTGGGAGGTGTTTATTAATATCTAGTGATATTAGAGGTATTCTTTAATGTCCCATGAATGCAGATGTTATGACACGGGATAATTAAGTGGATACCTTTTTGCATATTGTTTCTTATAGATGTTTTCATATAGGTGGTAACTATGGAAAATGTTCTACCAATAATTGATGAAAATAAGGGCCTATTAAATTTGTTTAGAAAACCTAAGTATGCAAATCTCTAGAGAAAAGAAATTTTGGGGGAAATATTTATTTGGATTCTCATATATGACCATGGGTAATGATGAGAATGTTAGTGTTTCTAAAGGGTCATGTCCTTCCTCAGAGATAGATGAAAATTTAAGCTAGATGTTCCTTTTGATTAAGTGGGAGTTGGTGGGAAGTGAAAGGGTTGTAAAGAGGAACTCATTTCCACTAACATCCATTAATGACACATAATTTGTAGTCATTCAATGTCAATGTTAGTAGTGTTGGGAATGTTAGAAGAATCCAAGAAAGGGGCTGGCAATCAAGATTTTTGAATCCAATTTTCCTCTAAAATCACCACTAAGGTCAATGAGAAGGGGAGGTTGGGCAATACATAGTGTGGCGAGGAAGGGGTGGTAAAGAGGAGAAGGAAACCTAAATGTGTTAAATGGAGAGTACAAGGAATGATATTAATATTTAGTAAAGTTATGGTGATGAAGCATGTGTAACTCTATCAATGATCTGAATTGGATAATTATATTGTTTGTAATCCATATCGATGCATTTGGAGTGGAAAAAGTGGAGGAATCAGCGCAGCTGACCGTTTTAACCGGTCGGACCCAGTTTGGCGAAACAGGGTTCGAAACCTTCCCGGAGCATTTTGAGGCATCAAACAAAATTTTTGGGGGTAAAACTTTTCTGCTCAATTGTAGCACTTTTTCATGTTATTCTACACACAGAGACCTTTCCAGTGGCACAATAATTGCGTCAATTAGAGTCTGTATGCAAAAGTTATGTCACTCATAATTTGACTTTCCTGTTTTCACACCTATAGTTCGGGAGGATGTCGCGTCAACCCCCATTATTCATGGAAAAGGGGCTAGCCATGTGTTTTTGATGTAAAATACTCTAGAAGAGTCTATTTTGTAACTTTAGTTAAGATTTGATGTAGTCAAACTTTACCACTAGTAGGCTATCAAGCTGTGTTATAACTAGGAGACCAGGAGGAAGAGGCATTTCATTCTTTCATGAGAATTTTGTTCCATATTTGAGAAAATATAGATAGGAGAGATAGGAGGTAGGGCACACAAAGAGGATTTGTGCACTATAGTAGTCCACATGCCACAGACATACTTCTTTGTATTTGCAACCATATTTCTAGACAGAGAAAGAGAGTGAAGCGGCCTCACCTTCCAGTTGGGTTTTCTCCCAAAAGGGTTTCCCAAAGACAATATCTTGTTTATTATGTGTGTGTGAGCTTATTTTTTCATTCTCTACTTTTCTTCTTGATTTACTTTTACATGCATGCATTAATTACAATTAATTTTACAGATCTAGAAATTAAATAAAACTATAATAATGTAGAATCTCATATTTTAATATAATATTATCAAATATGTTGTGACAAATTGTCCAATGGAATATCCATGGCACATTACAAATCAATCAAGAAGCAACATTGATGGGAAAATTTCATGGTAGAGTTATCTCTATAAATCAATGAGATTTTGGGTGAGAAAAGGAATAGAAACAACAACTTTGGCTATGCTCCTATTTCCCATTCATTCGCTGGTTGTTAGATTACTTCTATCTTTCAAATAATAAATAACAAAGAAAACATACTACATACTCCATGTAACAGCCCTGGTAAAAATTCCATGTAAAAATATATAAATACCACGAAACATGGGACATGTATTCCAAGTTGAATGGTGGGCAGGACATCCTAGGGGATATTCATTTGGTTGTTTACTGCTAAGGAAACTAGCAAAGCCAATGGCTAAGGCATTAAAGAGGCAAAAGGGTATTTTGGCACATTTATTTATGAAAATAATGGAAATTAGAAGGAAAAGAATGCGAAAGGTCACATTTTGCATGTGAGGAGGAAATTGAAGGAAAATAATGGAAAATGAAGAAAATAGAGACCTCATTAATAAAAAGGCTTATGAGGATCAGTGGGCAAGACTTGGTCAGTTAAGTTTTGGACCTCTCTCGTTATTCTCTCTCTCTCTCTCTCATACTCTTGGATACTTAGAGTTTTCTTGGAGCACTCTTGGAGCGTGTGGAATACTTGGATTCTTGGAGCAAGAAGGTAAAGGAAGAGCAAGAAAGCACAAGAAGGCATTGGCATCAGCAGCTACATCAAATTTTATTGCAGGTACCGAGTTGCATGTATGATTTCTTCGCTAGTTTTGGAATGCATGGCACATGCATGTGGTTTCTTGGTTATGATCTGTCTTTGGCATGGAGGATGGCTGGGATTGATAATGGATTGCCTAACCTTTCCATTTCCTGGATAGCCATGGTGATTGTGGGTTTACTTTCATTGCTTTGTTTTGGTCAGTTCTCATTTTTCCATAGCTTGGGTTGAGTTACTAGTCCTGTAAGCCCTGGTTGAACAAACACTCTGGAAGCCTTCTAACAGCTTGGGTTGAGTTACTAGTCCTAGAAGCCCTAGTTGGACAAACGCTCTGGAAGCCCTTGGCGAGTTGAGTTACTAGTCCTGGAAGCCTCGGTTGGACAAATGCTCTGGAAGCCGTGGAAGGCTTGGATGGAGACCAATCTGATGATGGTTTATATATATATATATATATATATATATATATATATATATATATATATATATATATATATATATATATATATATATATATATATATATATATATATATATATATGTCCAACCGTGAGGTGGAATCACTGTTTGATGGGGTAGGTGGGTGGCCTCTGGAAGCCCTGGATGAGTTTTGATTTATGTGTTCTATGAGATCCGACATTCATGCTTGGAATATGGCACAGGGGTGATTGGTTGAAGAGAGACTTGGCTCAGCCAATCTATGGTTGGGTGGAACGTGGTAGTCCCATCTCCGATTGGTTCATTTCATTTATTAATGAAAAAATTCATTCCCTTGATTTTCATGTGCAAATGTACTGATGTATATGGATTTTGATGGCTGATATGTTTATTGTATTTATGTTCCTATTATATTTTTTTTATATTCACATTTACCCCGGAGGTTGTTATAGAGTGGTATCATAGCATGGTTCAAACACTTGGACTGGATGGGCTCTATCATAGGTCAAATGAATAACAAAGGTTAAATTTTTAGACATTTATGTCATATCCGTTATAACATTTCTTCTCTGGAATATTAGAAGTCAAAAAATTGTCCATATTGAAGGTAAATTCCACTGATAATGTGGTAAAAATTTCATATATTGGTTCACAATACTTTAGGAATTATGATCTAAGGAAGATGACCTTCCTGAATGCACCTTTAAATAGGTCATGCTAGCATTTCTGCAATAACTTTCCTTCTGTAGGCTTTCAGAAGCTGAAAAATCATCCACACTGAGGGGAAATACCAATGATTATGTGGTAGAAATTTTAGATATTGAGACGCAATATTTTAGGAGACATGAGCAGAGGGAGTCGAACCTTCTAAAAGCTCCTAAAATCAGGTCTCAAATAGGTCACGCTGACATTTTTGTTATAACTTTTATTCCAGGCTCTCTTAGAAGTTGAAATTTTTTCCATAATGAGAGGAAATACCACTTATATTGTGATAAAAGTTTCAAACATTTATTCGATATATTGTAGGAGATATTACCAGTGTAAATCGAGTTTTCTAGATACTTCTAGAATTGTGCACCAAATAGGATTGTGTTGGTATTTTTGTTATAACTTTTCATCTATGAAATCTCAGAAGCTGAAACTTGAACCATAGTGAGGTATAATTCCACTGATCATATGGTTCATTTTCCATAAGTTGTACTAGTACATTTTAGGATATATGCATTGAATCATTCGCTATATTAGTCTGCATGCAAAGTGTTTGATGAAATGCTTAAATGGTTCAATGATTAATTGCATACAAACTGTTTGATAAAATGCCCCAATGAGTATTGATGTGTAATAGCATTTCTGTAGTTGATATTTTCTCACTTGTATACAAACAGTTTGCTATATTAGTTTGCATGTAAAGTGTTTGAACAAATGCTTACATGCAAATGTAATAGTATAGTAGTTGTTTGAAGAAAAATGTAAAAGCATGGTAATTGTTTGAAGAAAATGTTATTTTTTTAGATGGGATAGTATTGTGGTATGATAATATGGATGTAGTTGATCTATGCCTACTTGCATGCAAAGAATTTAAAGAGTTGCATGTAGGGAATTTGAAAGGTTGCATGCAAGGAATTTGAAAAGTTGCATGTAAGGAAATGGAAAAGTGGCATGTTTTTAGTGATTGTGTTACAAGTGGAATAAGTGAAATGTTTGAACTTAATCTCATACAAATGTAGGAGAAATAAAAATCAATTTCTTTTCAAGTGTGGTTAAATTTAGTAGAGTTTTCAAAGATCCCATTTCCATAATTGGACATTGGAGATTGGGCCATTATAGTAGATTCCTCCTTCTACCTTAGTGTGGAGCATGGATAGTAAGGGGTATGTTTATAGGTTGTTAGTATTTCTGAATGTTGATTTTAAATTAATAGACATGATATCTTGATTTTTGGAAGATTTGACAGACTGTGTATGGATTATATGTCGCTTACATGTTGATTTCATGATACCTACTTACATCCTTGTATGTTAAGTTACGTTTTTGAATATTTTAGATTAGATGCATCATTCTTGTAGGTTGATTACAAGATTTGATCGCTTATGTTCGACTACATGCGTTTATGTGTAGGTGTAGTTGATTTGACATTGCTTATGGATATTGTTGGTTGTATGTGGCAATGTGTACAATGGAGTAATGGTCGTTGTCATGCATGAGGTCATGGTTTGTGTACTTGATATGGTCATGCATTGATGGCTATACTCTAGCTAGAATGATGCATATATGGTTTTTGTACTAATGTTTTATGTGTGTATATGTAGACATTATGCATGTATGGCCTTGGTTATATTTATGCTTGAATAGTAGGTAGAACATGACTTGTGAAGTCATTGTATGCAATTTAGGTCATCATGGTGTTATTGGGTGTTATGATGCTAATGTGTTGGCTGAGATAGAGTAGGAGATGCAGATCATTATAATGAGGTTGCAACATTGGACTTTGGGGTAAGAGTAGATCGTCATACATGTATTGTATGTTCGACATGCATGTATGTAAGTTAAGGATTTTATATGCATTAGCATTATGTACATGTCTTTGGTGTTATGGTTACATTCATGATATATGTTAGATGGTTAGTGTACTTATATACACATATGCCAGATAGTCAAGAATGATAGTAACCTGTAGTTGTATGCATTGTTATTGTTGTTTTATATTAGATAACCTGATGATTATGTTGTATGTTGTGGATGAGTATGATATATAGCTTATTGTTGTTATATGCTATTAACTTGATGATTAGGGTCATTTCATTGAGATATTGATGTCATAATTTGGATTGGTCATATGTGTGATGGTTATGTTCATTGCATTGAAGATCTTGATGTTATATGCATTGTGTTAACCTGGTTTGACCAATGCAGATGGTTATGGTTGCGATACTTAGGTATGAGCTGACATATTTTGATATGGTGTTGTACTAATCTAGATTGATCATACATATGTCATTATTATGCATGAACCACAGATGCTTATGAGCTTGTAATATGAACATATTAGTTAGTTACTGTTATGGATATCATGATTTATGTTGACATGTTGTAAAGTTATATCTCGCTAACTAGATTGATTATGCAGACAAGATAGCCTCCCCTGAGGTACACTAAGGTATGAGTTTGCTTATGTATTATACTTGGTGTTTCATAGTTTATTATGTCATATATTTGGTATTTGAGTGTTTGGTGCCTATTATGTCATCTAATTGATTTATTTAACATGGTATGTTTTTGAGTTGGTTGAATGTTTGATGAATTGCATAATATGAGTATGTGTTCTAGTGATCTTATTTTAAGATGATTGTACTAAAATATATGTGTTGAGACAGTTGATATGTACTTGGGTAGAGTAAGTAATAGTTGTAGTATTATGATTGATGACTATGAAATGACTATGGATTATGACATGACTGTTTGTTAAAGTTGATTTCAAATTGATAAATATGATTGTCTAGATATTTGGAACATGTGGTTGATATGTGTGAGTAGTTGCAGGAAACATGTCGGTATTAGCCTGACAAGGTAGTAGTTGATGTGTTTATATCACTAACAGTTGGGTGATGTGACATCATATAGTAAGCCTCGATTCCAACAAGGTAAAAAGGTAAAAGAAAGGAATTGGGCAAGAATTATGTTGGCTATGTTTGGAAACCCTAATTTCAAACAAATGAGTGCTTTGCACACAGGAAGTCTTCTTAACCTTAATTTTGTCTGACATTATGTGGATATGTGCTATATTCATGAACATGTACTTGACATGTAGATTAGCTAGTCTTTAGCTACAGGTGGATTTGTTAAAGGATTTGAATCCCTTGAGAGATGACGTAGATGTGTTCAGTTGCAAGCAGCATTCCTGGCACAAGATGAGGTAACTAGTTTATTGTTATGTTTAGTTATGCACTAACAGTTATGTGTTAATGACAATATAATGCAGGGAGTTGCATGGCAAGAGAGATTGCCATGAATTGTGAAGAAGGCTCAAGTTGAGATTTCCCTTGGATGCACTGGGAACCATGGGGATTGAGTCATGGTGTTTGTTGTTAGTCTTGTGCTTTTGGTCTTTTGTGATTTTCTTGTGCTTGATTTGCATATTTGTTTATGTCTAGAGTATGGCCATACCACTTTGTTTACAGATTCAGGTTGTTATTGGTTTTTATGGTCTTCTTCTTGTTTATTTCTTGTCTTTCCTTTTTATGGTTTGAATCTTGGGAATTGGTTGGGAAAGAGGAAAGTCGATAGAAATCGGAAGAGATTTGTGGTACCCAAATGATGATATAAAACCATGATGAAGCTCTGTGCATGAGTAAGCGCAACGGAAAGTAATACTATAATAATTGGTTGGACTAGTTGGGTCCATTGTGCTAAATGGAGAGTGGTAGCACAGACACAAGAAATGTAACCAGAAAAGGTAAACTAAATGGATCAACGGTGTCATATGCTTCGGATATGTTGGGAACTATTTCTCTCAATGCTTGTGCATAAATAAGGAAGTTCTCTTAACCTAGACCTTATGTTATCTGGTAATTATTTTATGATCATGATTATGTTGAAGTTTATATATATGTATACATATATGTATGTATATCGTTGTCTGACAGGATCATGATTATTTTATGCTAACATTTATATATGTATGTATGTATCCATGTATCTATGTTACTATATAACAGGGTTGTTAGGGATCATTCTTGTGGAGAAATGATTTTTTATGCAGGAGAAAAACATGAAGAGGTTCCTAGTCTTACGAGGAATCAATTAGGAAGAGTAGTCACGACAAATATACGAGGTCAGTATCATGTGGATATGATTTGATATTATATACTTGTATTATGCCTATGTCTATGTTATAACAGGTAATGTTGAAAAATACATCAACAAAGTGAAAGCAGTGTGGTCTACGACATGCTAGGATAAGCATGGATGAAATACCAGAAGCAAGGTTTCTTGGTAAGGACAATATGGTTTTGGATGTGTAGTACTAATTTTATGCATATGTTGTATATGTCATACATGTTGCATCTATGATGTGTGAACTTGTGGTGTTGTGTATACATATCATGTGTACATGTTATTTATGCAATGTTATGTACATGATGGTACAAATAGGGTTGTGTGAATATTGCATATGGGGTGTTGTATACATAGTGTACTGTCTTCATTATATATGCAGTGTGTGTGCATATGGTGCTATGTACATGTTGGATATGTGGTATTGTGTATATATTATACTGTGTGCATGATGAATATGCAGTGTTGTGTGCATATGGTGTTATGCGCATGCTGGATATGCAGTGTTGTGTGTAGATGATGTTATGTACATGTTGGATATGAAGTGCTATGTACAAGTGGTGTTGCGTACATGTGGTACATTGGTACTATGTACATATGGTGTGGTGTGCATGATTGTAAAAGTGGTGCTATGTGTGTGTGGTGATGTGTACACATTGTACAAGTGGCGTTGTGTGCATGTGGTGCTATGTACATGTCATGCATATGGCGTTGTGTACATGTGGTGTCGCGTACATGTCATGCATGTGGTATTGTGTACGCATTGTATAGTGGTGTAGTGTACATGTGGCGTTGTGTACATGTTGTGCAGGTGGTGTTATGTACATGTGATGTTGTGCACACGTTGTGCAGGTGCTGTGGTGTATTGGTGGTACTGTGTACATGTTGTACATATGGTACTGGTGTACGTGTGGTATTGTGTGCATGTCATCCATGCTTTATTATGGGCATACGATATTATGTATGTGCATCATGTAGTCATGGCATTGCAGCATGTGTATTCGTTGTGTTGTACTCTATGTAGGTACATGTATTGGGTGGTATTGCACATCGGGTATAGATGGATGCATTGTATTGTATATATTTGGTGTAGGTGTATGTGTTGTATGTCAAGTGTAGATGCATGTATTGCATGGTGTGGTATGCCGTGTGGTTGTATGTGTGTGTTGCACACTATGTGTCTATGCACATGGTTGAGGAGAAGGCACTGGGTGTTTGTCGGGTGTAGAAATCGAGTCGAAGTGTGTATGGAATAAAAACAAAGGTAGAAGCTAAGGATTGATGAAAGGATAAGTATCAGCATTTTATTTCAGTTTTATTATCCATGTGACTTATGATTCTGGTATATGATGATTACATGTGATCTATGATTTTGATTTGTGATGGTTACATGTCATTTATGATTTTTATGGTTATGCTTTGAGCTAACCTAATGTGATATTTTTATACATGTTGATTTGGTCAAATATGCTAGTTTGACATATTGTGACAAGAAGCGAACATGATTGCAAATGTACCTTATTGATGAGCTACGAATGAGGTATGAGGTGAATTTATTTTAATTTATTTTAAAACTGATGGAAGCTATGTGTGTGGTACAAGAATCATGAACATGCCTAATTGGGTAGTTGAAATCAACTACAAGAATTAGCAGCTTGATATGGTGGTTTGGTGGTTGCTTATGGTGGTTTGGTAGTTGCTTTATGATGGTTTAGTATTTGATTTATGTTGGTTTAGTATATTCTTTATGATGGTTGATATATGCTTTATGATGATTTGATATATGCTTTATGTTGGTTGATACATGCTATATGATGTTTTGATATATGCCTTATGATGTTTTGATATACACTATATGATGTTAGTATATGTTTGATATATGTTTGGTACATATGATTTGGCATATATATATATATATATATATATATATATATATATATATATATATATATATATATATATATATATATATATATATATATATATATATATATATATATATATATGATGTTGTTATATGTACACCTGTGTATGGATGTAAATACCGTAACGAGTTGTGTTATAAACCGCCATTATGTGGTATGGGTGTTATTTTATTATTCTATCATGTGGTTATGTTATCATGATGTTATGATGTCATATGAGTTTTCTTAATCAGGATGATCATTGTAAATATCGTAATGAGCTGTGTTATAAAGCTCCACTATGCAGTATGTTATCATGTTGTCATGATGTTTTGATTTTGAGCAGATATTTCATTATAAATACTGCAACGAGATGTGTTATAAAGCTCCATGGTTATAGGTGTCATTGAACACCGAGGACGGTGTTCCCCCAAGGGGCAGGGTTCTGTAATAGCCCTGGTAAAAATTCCATGTAAAAATATATAAATACCACAGATGATGGGACATGTATTCCAAGTTGAACGGTGGGCATGACATCCTCGGGGGTGTTCTTTTTGTTGTTTATGGCTAAGGAAATTGACAAAGGCAATGGTTAAAGCATTAAAGAGGCAAACAGGTATTTTGGCACACTTATTTATGAAAATAATGGAAATTAGGAGAAAAGGAAGGTGAAAGGTCACATTTTGCATGTGATGAGGAAATTGAAGGAATATAAAGGAAATTGAAGAAAATAGAGGCTTCATTAATAAAAAGGCTTATGAGGATCAATGAGCAAGACTTGGTTAGTTCAGTTTTGGAGATCTCTCATTATTCTCTCTCTCTCTCATACTCTTGGATACTTGAAGTTTTCTTGGAGAACTCTTGGAGGGTGTGGCATACTTGGATTCTTGGAGCAAGAAGGCAAAGGAAGAGAAAGAAAGCACAAGAAGGCATCAACATCAACAACTACATCAAATTTTCTTGCAAGTACCAAGTTGCATGTATGATTTCTTCACTAGTTTTGGCATGCATTGCACATGCATGTGGTTTCTTGGTTATGATATGTCATTGGCATGGAGGATGGCCGGGATTGACAATGGATTGCCTAGCCTTGCCATATCCTTGATAGACATGGTGATTGTGGGTTTACTTTCATTGCTTTGTTTTGGTTGGTTCTCATTTTTCCATAGCTTGGATTGAGTTACTAGTCTTGGAAGCCCTGGTTGAACAAATGCTCTAGAAGCCTATAACAGCTTGGGTTGAGTTACTAGTTCTGGAAGCCCTGGTTGGAAAAACGCTTTGGAAGCCCTTGGCAGGTTGAGTTACTAGTCCTAGAAGCCTTGGTTGGACAAATGCTCTGGAAGCCCTGTATAAGCTGTGGGTTGAGTTACTAGTTCTAGAAGCCTTGGTTGGACAAACGCTCTGGAAGCCCTGGAAGGCTTGGATGGAGACTGTTATGAAACTAGCTCACAAAAAGATAGAAAAGATAGATCAACGCCTTAGAATTCAGCCTCTTCGAGGGGGAAACCTCCTTTAAATTACATAAATGATCAATTCTTGGATGATACAAATTACAAGACCTCCTTTCTATATATAGGAGTCTAAGGGGTCATAATATAATCAGAGCCGACATAACAATAATAATGTAAGGGCACAATAATAACAATAGTGGGCTTCTATGGGGCACAATAATAACAATATGGGGACTACATGGGCACAACAATATAATAAGGGGGTTGTACTAATACAATAAAGGGTTACACTAGTAGTATAGGGACCAAACATGCCCCTCTCCTTCAAAAATAGTTGTAATCAATGCTTGAGTAGTTCTTGATGCTTCTGTATAAATTCTTGTACTCCCACGTGAAGTCTTCAACATGTAAGTTTTTGCACTTGATGAGATACTCTGAAATTGATCTATTTTGTATCTTTCGATTTCTCAGTTTTGTGACTACTTCAGGCTCCAATATGATTTTTCCTTCCTTGTCAAGTTCTCACAATACTGTTTGAACTGAGATCTTCTGCAACTTTTGAATGAGTTCCCACTCCTTTGGGCATATGGATATATGTAACTCCTGATGTTTGGAGGAACACTTCGTGGAACCAAATGAATAGCAAGATCATGATCACGAATAGGTGAGAGGCCTTTGGGAGTCTCAAATACCTTGGAATGATTGTCCAAAACGTTTTGGAGATTTGGAGAAATACATAATTTCAATGTGGGACCCTCTCGTGAACATAATTGTGCAATTACACCCCGTTGTTCCTTTTTTATAAGCTTTGTCATGTTGTTAGAGTTGATTATCATTCCAATTTTTCCTTCGATACCCCTCAATTCAACTTCCTTTCCTTCCCAAAAAAATTTCAAGAAAAGTTCTTGAAAATTAAAAGCTATCATACCTAAAGATTGTAGCCATTGGACTCCTAGTAAAACATCAACAACACCCATTGGAATGGAAAGCATTGGGATATTCAATACATATTCTCCCATTGATAGCTTGATATTATGGCACTTTCCAGAGAAATTTATGGTTCCTCCACTTGCAACCATCACTTGCCACTCTAGTGTTGGATATGGGAAGCAATTCAATTCCTTGGCTATCTTTCAATCATTAAAATTATGGGTACTACCTGAATCAATCCACACTCTTACCTTTTTTTTCTTGATATGTCCTTCTATCTTGATAGTTTGAGGAGTGGTAATATCTTCCAATGCATTGCAAGATATGGTCGGATTGATTTCTTGAGACTCGATGTGATCTTTCAATTCTTGAACATTTTTCTTCTTGATATGTCCTTCTATATTGATAGTTTAAGGAGTGGTAATTCCGTCCAATGCATTACAAGATATGGTCGGACTCATTTCTTCTTTCTGTAGGAATTTACAGGGTAAGTTCCTCAGACATGACACCAAAGGACACCGCTCACACATAGATCACAGATCAATACACCAGTATTTTGACGTGGTTAAAACCCTCAAAGAGGGAAACAGTCCATGGCCTGAGCCAACGCGGCCACTTTAGGCAATTTATTAATAAAAGAATGAAATTTTACATAAGCTTCTCTCATGAACAGTTCACCTACAAATGACCCTCCATGTTCTTTAAATAGAGATCATGGACCAATCGGCTGTTAAGCCACGGATCAAGTGTCGGTAATACTGAGGAGAGAATGAACCGTCGGATCAATACATATCGTGACCGTCAGATTGTAAGTTACAAAATGTACATAGTAAAGAAACACACTTTACCTAACTCTATACTAGACCAAGTTATACTTAACTATTTCCTATGTGTCGGAATATCCTAACATCCCCCCTTAAGAACAACTTGGGATAGGATTGAAGGATTTACAAATATGACACAATAGGAGAAGGAAGGAGGCACTAGAGCCTATTCCCCCTTAGTGACAACTTCCTGAACTCCAACCATAAATCGAAGTTTAGTAAACTTCACCTCTGTGAGAGCCTTTGTAAAGATGTCTGCAACTTCATCATCTGTTGAACAATATTGCACTTCAAGAACATGGTTGTGAATGAGCTTTCTGATGAAGTGCATGTGCAGTTTAATGTGTTTGCTGCGCTGATGTTGGACTAGATATTTTCATAGTTGAATGACACTTTGATTATCACACCAAAGTGTAGTTGGATGCTGCTGCTGAAAGCCAAACTCTGACAGGATCTGACGTAGCCACAAGGCTTCCTCACTGGCTTCTACAACACCACGATACTCTGCTTCTGCTGAAGAAAGAGAAATGGCACCTTTTTTCTTGCAAGCCCATGTAATAGGTCCTAAACCAAGAGTGAACACATAACCTACAGTAGACTTCCGATCATCAGGGTCACCAGCCCAATCGAAATCAGTGAAACCAACCAATAGAGGAGATGCTTCGGCACTGTAATGAATCCCAAACTGAACTGTACCTCAAACATAACGAAGTATTCTTTTAGCTGCTTTCCAATGACTTTCACGTGGGTTTTGCATAAACCGAGCAACAAGGCCAACAACAAAGGAAAGGTCAGGACGAGTATGGGTTAGATACAAAAGTTGTCCTACAAGTTGACGGTATAAGGTAGCATCAACTTCAGGAGAAGTACAAGTGACTGAAAGTTTGACTCCAGGATGAAAGGGAGAAGGGGCTGGCTTACAGTCTTCCATGTGAAAATGGCGTAGAATATCACAGGAATACTTGGACTGGGAAAGGGAAATACCTTCCTTGGATTGCAAGACTTGAAGACCAAGAAAATACTGTAAGTGTCCTAAGTCTGTCATTTCAAACTTCCTTTTAAGGCTAGACTTCACATGGTTTATAAGGTTGGGATCACTACCAGTCAGGATAAGATCATCAACATAAATAACAAGAATGATAAGAGACTTTCCGACTTTCTTGGTGTAGATAGTATTGTCAGAATGACACCTAGAAAAGCCATTTTCTAAAAGAAAGTTATCCATTTTGGCATACCAAGCTCGAGGAGCTTGCTTGAGACCATAAAGCGATTTCTTAAGCCAACATACAAGGCTGGAGTCTGTTTTTATAAATCCAATAGGTTGTTCCATATAGATTTCTTCATGCAAGTCCCCATGCAAGAAGGCAGATTTAACATCCATCTGATGGACTTCCTATTTGAAAGAGGCAGCAAGGGAAAGAATAAGGTGGACAGAGTTCATTTTGGCAATAGGGGAGAAGGTTTCAATGTAGTCAATGCCTTCAACTTGTGAAAAACCCTTAGCAACAAGACGAGCTTTATGTTTATCAAATTTCCCATCTGGTCCATACTTGATTCTGTAAACCCATTTGCATCTAACAAGTTTTCGTCCCTTTGGTAGAGGAAAAAGATCCCATGTATCATTTGCCAATAATGAATAATATTCTTCATTCATAGTTGCTTCCCAATCTGGATGGCCTGAAGCTTCTGCAAAGGTGTCAAGATCACTGAAGCTTGAGCCAATAAAGAAGAGGCTCTATCAAACTGAGAACGTGTACGTCGCTGATCTGTAGGATCACCGGCAAGATCACATGCTGCATCTCGAGTAGCACGTACCCATTTTGGAAGCTGAGGAGTTGAAGGAGGATATTGAGAAGGTGGGGGAGGATTTTCGTCCTCGCTTTCATCATCTGAAGAAGAAATATTTTCAAAAGTAGAAGAGATAGGGAGAGGTGGCACATCCGCCGAACTAGGCTCGTAGGCCGATATATTTTCAACAAAATTTACATCCCTTCTAATGATAACATTCTTGGACTTAAGTGGAATAAGTATATATCCTTTGAAATCTTCAGAATATCCAACAAAAATACAATTTTTCACTCTTAGGTTCTAAAGCTTTATGCTTCTCATCTGGAATATGGGCCCATGCTTCACTTCCAAAAACACGAAAGTGACTTACATCTAGTTTAATTGAGCTCCATGCTTCTTCTGGAGTGATATTCTTTAAAACCTTAGTAGGAGTGCGATTTATTATGTAATTTGCACAGTTAATTGCTTCTGCCCAATAATTAAGACTAAGTCCTTTAGATTGAAGCATACAATTAGCCATTTCCTTTAAGGTGTGATTCTTCCTTTCAGCTACACCATTTTGTTGTGGAGTATATGGAACAGTATGTTGCATTTGAATTCCATTCTCAGTGCAAAAGTTGATGAATTTTTTGTTATCATATTCTCCACCATTATCAGATCTTAGCTTAAGAATTTGATGTCCAGACTGTTTTTCAACAAAGGCCTTAAAGGCCAAGAACATGTTAAATACTTCAGTCTTGAGTTTTAAGAAGTATACCCAAGTGCGTCTGGAGAAATCATCAATGGAAGTTAAGAAATACTTGTAGCCAGAGAATGAAACAACTGGAAGTGGACCACATAAATCACTATGCACAAGTTGTAAAGGGGCGGAGGCGTGCCAAGAGGCACGTTTTTCAAAATTGTCCCGATGATGTTTTCCGAGTACACATCCAGAACAAACACCATCTCTGCAAGATACCGTTGGAAGACCTGTCACCATATTTTCTTTACATAGATTCTGAAGAGAGCGATAGTTTAAGTGACCAAATCGCTCATGCCAAAGTTTGCTCACTTCATCATTATGAGCAACAAATACCGAGGGAAGATTTGATGACCCAAAGTTGTGAAACTTATACAACCTTGTAGAATCATCAGCAACGCCAGTAGCTAAAATCTGTCTAGGATCTCTTAGGTCCTTAATTACAACATCGTGAGGTGAAAATTCAACGATTTTACCTTCACCTGAATGAGTTATCTGATATACAGATAGAAGGTTGCAAGATAAGGTTGGAACACATAATACATCATTAAATTGACCATTTTCTATATGAACAGTTCCAGTCCCTACAACACAGAGATTTATCATCACCAACATATATATTTTTGGTGTTACAATCGTTTAAAGAAGAAAACATGGCTTTGTTTTTGGTCATGTGATAAGAAGCTCCAGAATCAATGAGCCATTCATGAGAATGAGAAGAAGAATATACATTTAGTGCATAGCCAGACCGAAATGCTTGACAACCACATGCAGAAAGTGCTATTCCTGAATATGAAGTTTAAGTTGAAGAGTTCTCCAAATGGATGTTATGCTTCTTCATTGCTGCTTCCAAGGCTTCCATCTTCTTAAAGCATTTGGATTCTAAGTGGCCATCTTGATTACAAAAGTTGCAATGTCTATCAGTCTTCTTCCCTTTGTTTTTATTTGTCTTATCATTTTGTTGAAATGATTTTTCATTTTGAGGCTGAAATTGCTTAGGACCCTTGTTTGGTTTAGAACCATTCCTTTTAGGATACAACTTCTTAGGATTCTTTGAATTTGGTTGCTGCTGGGCGACTAACGCTTTCTTAGAAGAGTTTCCAAGATTAAGAAGACCAAGGTGTAAGAGTTTTTCTTGTTCTCTTATTAAAGAATCACAAAAGGAATCAAAGGAAGGGGACTTGTAGGCTTGTCCTTGAGAAATGAAGGCTTCTCTTGTAGAATGGAAGGTGGAAACAAACACAGAATAGGCTGGTCCCAAATTAGTAAGAATGGAATAGATAAGGCTACTATCTTCTTTCTTAACCTTAACACCTTCCAAGAGAAGTCTAAGGGTCTTGAACTTAGATAAAAAATCTTCAATGCAAGAAAAATTATTGGGGTCCAATGTAAGCAACTCATTTTCAAGTTGATGGGCTTGAAGTTCATTTTTAATTCCAAAAACTTTAGTGATCTGTTTCATTGCTTCCTCAAGAGTATCAAGTTCTGCAATATGGAATCTAAGATCTGGAGAAATAGGCATCCCTATCAACCCACGTGCTTGATCTTGCCTATTTTCCCATTTAGCTGCCTTATCTTCATTTTTCGGTTTGGTTTCTTGGCCTGAGGCTATTTTGTAGAGACCTTTACTTCTAAGTAAATCCACAATGTAGGACCACCATTGGAAGTAGTTGGTGCTGTCAAGAATAACTTGGCATGGACTTTCCATTTTAACAAAAAATAAAGCTATAGATGCTGAAACTAAGTGTTCCAATGGAAAGATCTCGAAAAATTAGGTTTTAAAAAAAAACAGTTCTGAAAACGGCTTACGGATGAAGAAGTTATGGCTTTTTGAAGAAAATTTAATGAAGATGTCGACGAAGTGTGGGAATGTGCGGAAATGAAAAATCTACCCCCACAAAAAGGAGACTTGAACTCAAGACCTCTACTCTCATAAATTAGCTTTGGACCAAGTGATCTATACAAAAAGTTTGAGAGAGAGAGAGAGAGGAGGGGGTTGAAGCTTTGGGTTGCGTGCTTGCTTTAAGAAAGCTCTTTTTCCCTACAAAACAAAAAACACAAAACCCAACATGGACATCCAAAAAAAAAACAAACCTTACAGCTCGAAGTTAGCTTTAGTCGGAAAGGAAATATTTTCCTCAATGTTTCTGATTTTCCGAGATCACACTAAGGCACAACAGAAAAGAGCATACGCATGAGAAAAATCCTTCCTTTCTGTTTCTGATTTGCCTAGATCGCACAGAGTCGCGGGGCAAAGAGCATACGCAGAAATGAAAGGTACAGATCCGATAATAAAAAAGCTAAATAAACCGAAACCGAAATAAACAGAGAGAAAATAACTGTAAACTGCAAATAAACACTGTATACCACCAGATCTTAAAAATGACGTAGCTAGGGCTACCGGAAACCTTTTCGCGTGAAACGAAAGGGGTTCCTCACTGGAACCGATGCTCCCAACACAATAGAGCAGTCCTCTCAGCCTGAAACTAGTCAAAAATAGTAGATCTAGGAAATGATAGTCGGATGTAGTTCTACCGAATTCAGATTTGGATCACCAACGGACGCGGCCCTCAAATAGCTCTGATACCAGGTAGGAATTTACAGGGTAAGTTCCTCAGACAGAACACCAAAGGACACCGCTCACACACAGATCACCGATCAATACACCAGTATTTTGAAGTGGTTAAATCCCTCAAAGAGGGAAACAATCCACGGCCTGAGCCAACGCGGCCACTTCAGGCAATTTATTAATAAAAGAATGCAATTTTACATAAGCTTCTCTCATGAACAGTTCACCTACAAATGACCCTCCATGCTCTTTAAATAGAGATCATGGACCAATCGGGTGTTAAGCCACGGATCAAGTGTCAGTAATACCGAGGAGAGAATGAACCGTCGGATCACTACATATCGTGACCGTCAGATTGTAAGTTACAAAATGTACATAGTAGAGAAACACGCTTTACCTAACTCTATACTAGACCAAGTTATACTTAACTATTTTCTATGTGTCGGAATATCCTGACATCCCCCCTTAAGAACAACTTGGGATAGGATTGAAGGATTTACAAATATGACACAGTAAGAGAAGGAAGGAGGCACTAGAGCCTATACTTTCTCGATGTGATCTTTCACTTCTTGAACCATTTTCTTGTTGATATATCCTTCTATCTTGAGAGTTTTAGGAGTGGTAATTCTTTCCAATGCTTTACAAGATATGGTCAGATTCATTTCTTCTTTCTCTAGGGTTGGTTCCTGGTGTATATGCTCTTCTTTTGAAGTTTCTTGATCCTTTTCTTCCTCCTCTACACAATCAATGTAAAATAATTTCTTCTCAGCACACTTATGACCTTTAATGTATTTGTTATCACAATTGTAACAAAGCCCTTTTTCTCGTTTTTCTTCCAATTGTTGTGGTGTAACACTTGTAGGTTTTGGAAGGTTAGGAGAAACAACACTTCCATCTTTATAGTTGGGAGGGGTAGACTTCCTTGTTACCATAATTTCGTTTTCAATTTTTCATGCCAACTCGAATGCCTCCTCCAATGAATCAGGTTCCCAAAAACGAACCTCGTGTTGAATGTTATCCTTTAAAGTCCCTATGAAGACATCAATCCTTTGCTTCTCTGGAATATAATTTACCCTTCTATTCAATTTTTGAAAGTCCTCAATGTGCTCTTCCATTGAACCCTTTTGTTTGATATTTATCAATTGGCTAAAGAAGGAGTTTCTCTTTGTATCCTCATAATGTGCTATCATTTCCTCCGTGAAAATTGACTACGTAACAAGTGGTTTATGAGAACAAAGCCCTTTATACCATAAAAATTGTTCCGGTTCTAAATATGAAGATGCAATACATACCTTTTGTAATAGTTGCACCTCATGTGGATCGAAATATTGCTCCATCAGTAGTATCCAATTTACCGAATCCTTGCCATCAAACTTCCTCATATCGCATTTTCTTGATTTTAGGAGCTCGATTTTGGAACGACTATAACTCTATAATTTTAGCTCTTCTAGCTTTGAAATTGCAATCTGCATAGCCCTCTGTGTCCTCTTACCAATGCCACCAGACTGATCAAAATTGGATTCTCTAAGAAATAGTTATGCACAATCTCCCAAGATGACCTGATTATATACATTTTCAGAAGAGCGAACTTGTATGAAGTGCCACGTGTCCCTGTTTTGAACTTTGGATCTGAAAAATATGTACAAGAAACTACAATCCGTCCTCTTTCTGTAAACTCTTACGAAATTTCAATCTGATGCTCAGAGAGACAATTATGATGATTTTCCCAAGGTGGCTTGTTTGGAATGTAATTCTGGGGTCTGCAAAAACCCTAACTTCCTCACACTATATCTCTGAAAATATAGCGAGATAGGATCTGAAATTCAGAGCAAAGGTTTAGACCAATTTCTTTTCAAATGGGTTTTTGTCTTAGCTTCTGAAACTTTGTAGCGAAATAGTTATAGCAAAAATCCCACGATGACCTGTTTTAGCTTAAATTGTGGATCTTACAAAAACCCTAAGTTCCTCAGATCATATCTCCGAAAATATAGTGATACAAGCTCTGAAATTCAGACCCAAGGTTCAGAACGATTTCTTCTCGAATGGGGTTTTTTTAGCATCTGAAATGGCGTAGAAAAAAAGTTATAGCGAAAATGCCACGATGACCTGTATGGAGCAGCAAAACCCTAGAATCCAGAACTCTGATACCAAATGTTGTGAAACCAACTCACAAAAAGATAGAAAAGATAGATCAACGCCTCAGAATTCTGCCTCTTTGAGGGGGCAACCTCCTTTATATTACATAAATGATCAATTCCTGGATGATACAAATGACAAGACCTCCTTTCTATATATAGGAGTCTAAGGGGTCATAATATAACCAGAGCTGACATAACAATAATAATGTAAGGGCACAATAATAACAATAGTGGGCTTCTATGGGGCAAAATAATAACAATATTGGGACTACATGGGAACAAAAATATAATAATGGGGTTGTACTAATACAATAATGGGTTACACTAGTAGTATAGGGACATAACATGCCCCTCTCCTTCAAAAAGTTTTGTCCTCAACGCTTGAGTAGTTCTTGATGCTTCTGTATAAATTCTTGTCCTCCCATGTGGAGTCTTTAGCGGGTAAGCTTTTCCACTTGATGAGATACTCTGAAATTGATCTATTTCGTAGCTTTCAATTTCTCAGTTTTGTGACTGCTTCAGGTTCCAATATGATTTTTCCTTCCTTGTCAAGTTCTCTTAATATTGTTTGAACTAAGATCTTCTGCAACTTTTGAATGAGTTCCCACTCCTTTGGGCACATGGATATATGTAACGCTTGATGTTTGGAGGAACACTTCGTGGAACCAAATGAATAGCAAGATCATGATCACGAATAGGTGGGAGGCCTTTGGGAGTCTACCTTGCAATGATTGTCCAAAACATTTTGGAGATTTGGAGAAATACATGATTTCGATGTGGGATCCTCTAGTGAACATAATTGTGCAATTACACCCTGTTGTTCGTTTTTTAGAAGCTTTGTCATGTTGTTAGAGTTGATTATCATTCTAGATTTTCCTTCGATACCCCTCAATTCAACTTCCTTTCCTTCCCAAAAAAAATTCAAGAAAAGTTCTTGAAAACTAAAAGCTATTGTACCTAAAGATTTTAGCCATTGGACTCCTAGTAAAACATCAGCACCACCCATTGGAATGGAAAGCATTGGGCTATTCAATACACATTCTCCCATTAATAGCTTGATATTATGGCACTTTCCAGAGAAATTTATGGTTCCTCAACTTGCAACCATCACTTGACACTCCGGTGTTGGATATGGGAAGCAATTCAATTCCATGGCTATCTTACAATCAATAAAATTATGGGTACTACCTGAATCAATCAACACTCTTACCTTTTTTTTCTTGATATGTCCTTCTATCTTGATAGTTTGAGGAGTGGTAATTTCCTCAATGCATTACAAGATATGGTCGGATTGATTTCTTGAGAATCGATGTGATCTTTCAATTCTTGAACATTTTTCTTCTTGATATGTCCTTCTATATTGATAGTTTGAGGAGTGGTAATTCCGTCCAATGCATTACAAGATATGGTCGGATTCATTTCTTCTTTCTCGATGTGATCTTTCACTTCTTGAACCGTTTTCTTGTTGATATATCCTTCTATCTTGAGAGTTTTAGGAAAGGTAATTCTTTCCAATGCTTTACAAGATATGGTCAAATTCATTTCTTCTTTCTCTGGGGTTGGTTCCTGGTGTATATACTCTTCTTTTGACATTTCTTGATCCTTTTCTTCCTCCTCTACACAATCAATGTAAAATAATTTCTTCTCAACTTATGACCTTTAATGTATTTGTTATCACAATTGTAACAAAACCCTTTTTCTCTTTTTTCTTGCAATTGTTGTGGTGTAACCCTTGTAGGTTTTGGAAGGTTAGGAGAAACAACACTTCCATCTTTATAGTTGTGAGGGGTAGAATTCCTTGTTACCATAATTTCGCTTTCAATTTTTCTTGCCAACTCAAATGCCTCCTCCAATGAATCAGGTTCCCAAAAACGAACCTCATGTTGAACGTTATCCTTTAAAGTCCATATGACGACATCAATCCTTTGCTTCTCTGGAATATAATTTACCCTTCTATTCAATTTTTGAAAGTCCTCAATGTGCTCTTCCATTGAACCCTTTTGTTTGAGATTTGTCAATTGGCTAAAGAAGGAGTTTCTCTTTGTATCCTCATAATGTGCTATTATTTCCTCCGTGAAAATTGACCACGTAACAAGTGGTTTACGAGAACAAAGCCCTTTATACCATAAAATTTGTTCCGGTTCTAAACATGAAGATGCAATACGTACATTTTGTAATAGTTTCACCTCATGTAGATCGAAATATTGCTCCATCTGTAGTATCCAATTTACCGGATCCTTGCCATCAAACTTCCTCATATCGCCTTTTCTTGATTTTAGGAACTCGATCTTGAAACAACTATAACTCTATAATTTTAGCTCTTCTAGCTTTGAAATTACAATCTACAGTAGCCCTCTATGTCCTCTTACCAATGCCACTAGTTTGATGAAAATTGGATTCTCTAAGAAAGAGTTCTACGCAATCTCCCAAGATGACCTGATTATATACCTTTTCAGATGATCGAACTTGTATGAAGTACCACGTGTCCCTGTTTTGACCTTTGGATCTGAAAAATATGTACAAGAAACTACAGTCCATCCTCTTTTTGTAAATTCTTACAAAATTTCAATATGATGCTCAGAGAGACAGTTATGACGATTTTCCCAAGGTGGCCTGTTTGGAATTTAATTCTGGGGTCTACAAAAACCCTAACTTCCTCAGAGTATATCTCCGAAAATATACTGAGATAGGATCTGAAATTCAGAGCGAAGGTTCAGACCGATTTCTTATCAAATGGGTTTTTTGCTTAGCTTCGAAAACTTTGTAGCAAAATCGATATAGCGAAAATTCCACGATGACCTGTTTTAGCTTAAATTGTGGAGCTTGCAAAAACCCTAACTTCCTCAGATCATATCTCCGAAAATATAGTGATACAAGCTCTGAAATTCAGACACAAGGTTCACAACGATTTCTTCTCAAATGGGGTTTTTTTAGCATCCGAAATGGCACAGAAAAAAATTTATAGCGAAAATGCCACGATGACCTGTTTGGAGCAGCGAAACCCTAAAATCCACAAATCTGATACCAAATTTTGTGAAACCAATTCACAAAAAGATAGAAAAGATAGATCAATGCCTTAGAATTCAGCCTCTTCGAGGGGGCAACCTCCTTTACATTACATAAATGATCAATTCTTGGATGATACAAATGACAAGACCTCCTTTCTATATTTAGGAGTCTAAGGGGTCATAATATAATCAGAGGTGACATAACAATAATAATGTAAGGGCACAATAGTATCAACAGTGGGCTTCTATGGGGCACAATAATAACAATATGGGAACTACATGGGCACAAAAATATAATAAGGGGGTTGTACTAATACAATAAGGGGTTACACTAGTAGTATAGGGACATAACATGCCCCTCTCCTTCAAAACGTTTTGTCCTCAACGCTTGAGTAGTTCTTGATGCTTCTGTATAAATTCTTGTCCTCCCATGTGGAGTCTTCAGCGGGTAAGTTTTTCCACTTGATGAGATACTTTGAAATTGATCTATTTTGTAGCTTTCGATTTCTCGGTTTTGTGACTGCTTCAGGTTCCAATATGATTTTCCTTCCTTGTCAAGTTCTCGCAATACTGTTTGAATTGAGATCTTCTGCAACTTTTCAATGAGTTCCCACTCCTTTGGGCATATGGATATATGTAACGCCTGATGTTTTGAGGAACACTTTGTGGAACCAAATGAATAGCAAGATCATGATCACGAATAGGTGGGAGGCCTTTGGGAGTCTCAAATACCTTGGAATGATTGTCCAAAACGTTTTGGAGATTTGGAGAAATACATGATTTCGATGTGGGATCCTCTAGTGAACATAATTCTGTAATTACACCCCGTTGTTCTTTTTTTAGAAGCTTTGTCATGCTGTTAGAGTTGATTATCGTTCCAGTTTTTCCTTCGATACCCCTCAATTCAACTTCCTTTCCTTCCCAAAAAAATTTCAAGAAATGTTCTTGAAAATTAAAAGCTATCGTACCTAAAGATTGTAGCCATTGGACTCCTAGTAAAACATCAGCACCACCCATTGGAATGGAAAGCATTGGGCTATTCAATACATATTCTCCCATTGATAGCTTGATATTATGGCACTTTCCAGAGAAATTTATGGTTCCTCCACTTGCAACCATCACTTGACACTCTGGTGTTGGATATGGGAAGCAATTCAATTCCTTGGCTATCTTACAATCAATAAAATTATGGGTACTACCTGAATCAATCAACACTCTTACCTTTTTTTTCTTGATATGTCCTTCTATCTTGAGAGTTTGAGGAGCAATAATTTCTTCCAATGCATTACAAGATATGGTCGGATTGATTTCTTGAGACTCGATGTTCAATTCTTGAACATTTTTCTTCTTGATATGTCCTTCTATATTGATAGTTTGAGGAGTGGTAATTCCATCCAATGCATTACAAGATATGGTCGGATTCATTTCTTCTTTCTCAATGTGATCATTCACTTCTTGAACCATTTTCTTGTTGATATATCCTTCTATCTTGAGAGATTTAGGAGTGGTAATTCTTTCCAATGCTTTGCAAGATATGATTAGATTCATTTCTTCTTTCTTTGGGGTTGGTTCCTGGTGTATATACTCTTCTTTTGATGTTTCTTGATCCTTTTCTTCCTCCTCTACACAATCAATGTAAAATAATTTCTTCTCAGCACATGTTAGGATATTCCGACACATAGGAAATAGTTAAGTATAACTTGGTCTAGTATAGAGTTAGGTAAAGTGTGTTTCTTTACTATGTACATTTTGTAACTTACAATCCGACAATCACAATATGTAGTGATCTGATGGTTCATTCTCTCCTCGGTATTACCAACACTTGATCCGTGGCTTAACACCCGATTGGTCCATGATCTCTATTTAAAGAGCATGGAGGGTCATTTGTAGGTTAACCGTGCATGAGAGAATCTTATGTAAATTTTCATTCTTTTATTAATAAATTGCCTGAAGTGGCCGCGTTGGCTCAGGCCGTGCACTGTTTCCCTCTTTGAGGGTTTTAACCACGTCAAAAGTACTGGTGTATTGATCTGTGATCTGTTTGTGAGTGGTGTCCTTTGGTGTTTTGTCTAAGGAACTTACCCTGTAAATTCCTACATGGTATGAGAGCTATTTGAGGGCCGCGTCCGTTAGTGATCCAAATCTGAAGCCGGTAGAACTGCATCCGACTACCGTTTCCTAGATCTACTATTTTTTACTGCTTTCGGGCCGAGAGGACTACTCTGTTGTCTTGGGTGCATTGGTTCCAGTGAGGAACCCCTTTCGTTTCACGCGAAAAGGTTTTCGGTAGCCCTAGCTGCGTCATTTTTAAGATTTGGAGGTATACAATGTTTATTTGCAGTTTACAGTTATTTTCTCTCTGTTTATTTCGGTTTCAGTTTATTTAGCTTTTGTTGTTACCGGATCTATACCTTTCATTTCTGTGTATGCTCTTTGCCCCGCGACTCTGTACGATTTGGGCAAATCAGAAACAGAAAGGAAGGTTTTTTCTCATGTGTATGCTCTTTTCCGCTGCGCCTTAGTGTGATCTCAGAAAATCAGAAACATTGAGGAAAATATATAGTTTCCGGCTAAAGCTAACTTCGAGCCGCAAGGTTGGGTTTTTTTTTTTTTTTTTTGTAGGGAAAAAGAGCTTTCTCAAGTAGAGAAGCTAATTTATGAGAGTAGAGGTCTTGAGTTCAAGTCTCCATTTTGTGGGGGCGGATTTTTCATTTCCGCACATTCCCGCACTTCGTCGGCATCTTCATCAAATTTTCTTCAGAAAGCCATAACTTCTTCATCCGGAAGCCGTTTTCAGAACCGTTTTTTTTTAAACAGCCTAATTTTTCGAGATCTTCCATTGGAACAATTAGTTTCAACATCTATAGCTTCAGTTTCTGTTAAAATGGAATGTTGATGCCAAGTTATTCTTGACAGCACCAACTACTTCCAATGGTGGTCCTACATTGTGGATTTACTTAGAAGTAAAGGTCTCTACAGAATAGCCACAGGCCAAGAAACCAAACCGAAAGATGAAGATAAGGCAGCTAAATGGGAAAATAGGCAAGATCAAGCACGTGGGTTGATAGGGATGTCTATTTCTCCAGATCTTAGATTCCATATTGCAGAACTTGATACTCCTGATGAAGCATTGAAACAGATTACTAAAGTTTTTGGAATAAAAAATGAACTTAGAGCCCATCAACTTGAAAATGAGTTGCTTACATTGGACCCCAATAATTTTTCTTGCATTGAAGATTTTTTGTCCAAGTTCAAGACCCTTAGACTTCTCTTGGAAGGTGTTAAGGTTAAGAAACAAGATAGTAACCTTATCTATTCCATTCTTACTAAGTTGGGACCAGCCTACTCTGTGTTTGTTTCCACCTTCCATTCTACAAGAGAAGCCTTCATTTCTCAAGGACAAGACTACAAGTCCCCTTCCTTTGATTCTTTTTGTGATTGTTTAATAAGAGAACAAGAAAAACTCTTACACCTTGGTCTTCTTAATCTTGGAAACTCTTCTAAGAAAGCGTTAGCGGCCCAGTAACAACCAAATCCAAAGAATCCTAAGAAGTTGTATCCTAAAAGGAATGGTCCTAAACCAAACAAGGGTCCTAAGCAATCTCAGCCTCAAAATGAAAAATCATTTCAACAAAATGATAAGACAAATAAAAACAAAGGGAAGAAGACTGATAGACATTGCAACTTTTGTAATCGAGATGGCCACTTAGAATCCAAATGCTTTAAGAAGATGGAATCCTTGGAAGCAGCAATGAAGAAGCATAATATCCATTTGGAGCACTCTTCAACTTCAACTTCATCTTCAGGAATGGCACTTTCTGCATGTGGTTGTCAAGCATCTCGGTATGGCTATGCACTAAATTTATCTTCTTCTTCTCGTTCTCATGAGTGGCTCATTGATTCTGGAGCTTCTTATCACTTGGCGAAAAACAAAGCCATTTTTTCTTCTTTAAATGATTGTAACACCAAAAATATATATCTTGGTGATGATAGATCTCTTAGTGTTGTAGGGACTGGAACTGTTCATATAGACAATGGTCAGTTTAATGATGTATTATGTGTTCCAACCTTATCCTGCAACCTTCTATCTGTATATCATATAACTCATTCAAGTGAAGGTAAAATTGTTGAATTTTCACCTCACGATGTTGTAATTAAGGACCTAAGAGATCCTAGACAGATTTTAGCTACTGGCATTGCTGATGATTCTACAAGGTTGTATAAGTTTCACAACTTTGGGTCATCAAATCTTCCCTCGGTATTTGTTGCTCATAATGATGGAGTGAGCAAACTTTGGCATGAGCGATTTGGTCACTTAAACTATCGCTCTCTTCAGAATCTATGTAAAGAAAATATGGTGACAGGTCTTCCAATGGTATCTTGTAGAGATGGTGTTTGTTCTGGATGTGTACTTGGAAAACATCATCGGGACAGTTTTGAAAAATGTGCCTCTTGGCATGCCTCAGACCCTTTACAACTCGTGCATAGTGATTTATGTGGTCCACTTCCAGTTGTTTCATTCTCTAGCTACAAGTATTTCTTAAATTTCATTGATGATTTCTCCAGACG
Source organism: Pinus tabuliformis (assembly GCA_031772625.1). Taxonomy (NCBI): domain Eukaryota; kingdom Viridiplantae; phylum Streptophyta; class Pinopsida; order Pinales; family Pinaceae; genus Pinus; species Pinus tabuliformis. The sequence continues at coordinate 1,260,819,928 of CM062805.1, forward strand.
AACTTGGGTATACTTCTTAAAACTCAAGAGTGAAGTATTTAACATGTTCTTGGCCTTTAAGGCCTTTGTTGAAAAACAATCTGGACATCAAATTCTTAAGCTAAGATCTGATAATGGCGGAGAATATGTTAACAACAAATTCATCAACTTTTGCACTGAGAATGGAATTCCAATACAACATAATGTTCCATATAGTCCACAACAAAATGGTGTAGCTGAAAGGAAGAATCGCACCTTAAAGGAAATAGCTAATTGTATGCTTCAATCTAAAGGAATTAGTCTTAATTATTGGGTAGAAGCAATTAACTATGCAAATTACATAATAAATCGCACTCCTACTAAGGTTTTAAAGAATATCACTCTAGAAGAAGCATGGAGCTCAATCAAACCAGATGTAAGTCACTTTCGTGTTTTTGGAAGTGAAGCATGGGCCCATATTCCAGATGAGAAACATAAAGCTTTAGAACCTAAGAGTGAAAATTGTATTTTTGTTGGATATTCTGAAAATGTCAAAGGATATAGACTTATTCCAGTTAAGTCCAAAAATTTTATCATTAGAAGAGATGTAAAGTTTGCTGAAAATATATCAGCCTACGAGCCTAGTTCGGCGGATGTGCCACCTCTCCCTATCTCTTCTACATTTGAAAATATTTCTTCTTTAGATGATGAAAGCGAGGATGAAAATACTCCCCCACCTTCTCAGGATCCTCCTTTAGCTCCTTAGCTTCCAAAATGGGTCCGTGCTACTCGGGATGCAGCAGGTGATCTTGCCGGTGATCCTACAAATCAACAACGTACACGTTCTCAGTTTGATAGAACCTCTTCTTTACTGGCTCAAGCTTCAGTGAATTATGATCCTGACACCTTTGCAGAAGCTTCAGGCCATCCAGATTGGGAAGCAGTTATTAATGAAGAATATCATTCATTATTGGCAAATGATACATGGGATCTTGTTCCTCTACCAAAGGGACGAAAACTTGTTAGGTGCAAATGGGTTTACAGAACTAAGTATGGACCAGATGGGAAAGTTGATAAAAATAAAGCTCGTCTTGTTGCTAAGGGTTTTTCACAAGTTGAAGGAATTGACTATACTAAAACCTTCTCCCCTGTTGCCAAAATGAACTCTATCCGCCTTGTTCTTTCCCTTGCTGCCTCTTTCAAATGGGAAGTCCATCAGATGGATGTTAAATCCACCTTCTTGCATGGGGACTTGCATGAAGAAATCTATATGGAACAACCTATTGGCTTTATACAAACAGACTCCAGCCTTGTATGTCGGCTTAAGAAATCCCTTTATGGTCTCAAGCAAGCTCCTTGATCTTGGTATGCCAAAATGGATAATTTTCTTTTAGAAAATGGCTTTTCTAGGTGTCATTCTGACAATACTGTCTACACCAAGAAAGTGGGCAAGTCTGTTATCATTCTTGTTCTTTATGGTTATGATCTTATCCTGACTGGTAGTGATCCCAACCTTATAAACCATGTGAAGACTAGTCTTAAAAGGAAGTTTGAAATGACAGACTTAGGACACTTACATTATTTTCTTGGTCTTCAAGTCTTGCAATCCAAGGAAGGTATTTCCCTTTCCCAGTCCAGGTATGCATGTGATATTCTACGCCATTTTCACATGGAAGACTATAAGCCAGCCCCTTCTCCCTTTCAGTCTGGAGTCAAACTTTCAGTCACTTGTACTTCTCCTAAAGTTGATGCTACCTTATACCGTCAACTTGTAGGAAAAATTTTGTATCTAACCCATACTCATCCTGACCTTTTATTTGTTGTTGGCCTTGTTGCTCGGTTTATGCAAAACCCATGTGAAAGTCATTGGAAAGCAGCTAAGAGAATACTTCATTATGTTCGAGGTACAGTTCATTTTGGATTCATTACAGTGCCGAAGCATCTCCTCTATTGGTTGGTTTCACTGATTTCGATTGGACTGGTGACCCTGATGATCGGAAGTCTACTGCAGGTTATGTGTTCACTCTTGGTTGAGGACCTATTACATGGGCTTGCAAGAAACAAGGTGCCATTTCTCTTTCTTCAGCAGAGACAGAGTATCGTGGTGTCGTAGAAGCTAGTAAGGAAGCCTTGTGGCTTAGTCAGATCCTGTCAGAGTTTGGCTTTCAGCAGCAACATCCGACTACACTTTGGTGTGATAATCAAAGTGCCATTCAACTATGCAAAGATCCAGTCCAACATCAGCGTAGCAAACACATTGAACTGCACATGCACTTCATCAGAAAGCTCATTCACGACCATGTTCTTGAAGTGCAATATTTTTCAACAGATGATCAAGTTGTAGACATATTTACAAAGGCTCTCACAGAAGCGAAGTTCACTAAACTTCGATTTATGGTTGGAGTTCAGGAAGTTGTCACTAAGGGGGGATAGGCTCTAATGCCTCCTTCCTTCTCCTATTGTGTCATATTTGTAAATCCTTCAATCCTATCCCAAGTTGTTCTTAAGGGGGGATGTTAGGATATTCCGACACATAGGAAATAGTTAAGTATAACTTGGACTAGTATAGAGTTAGGTAAAGTGTGTTTCTTTACTATGTACATTTTGTAACTTACAATCTGACGGTCACGATATGTAGTGATCCGACGGTTCATTATCTCCTCGGTATTATCGACACTTGAGCCATGACTTAACACCCGATTGGTCCATGATCTCTATTTAAAGAGCATGGAGGGTCATTTGTAGGTTAACCGTGCATGAGAGAAGCTTATGTAAATTTTCATTCTTTTATTAATAAATTGCCTGAAGAGGCCGCGTTGGCTCAGGCTGTGGACTGTTTCCCTCTTTGAGGGTTTTAACCACATCAAAAGTACTGGTGTATTGATCTATGATCTGTTTGTGAGCGGTTTCCTTTGGTGTTCTGTATGAGGAACTTACCCTGTAAATTCCTACACTAATGACCTTTAATGTATTTGTTATCACAGTTGTAACAAAGCCCTTTTTCTCTTTTTTCTTCCAATTGTTGTGGTGTAACACTTGTAGGTTTTGGAAGGTTAGGAGAAACAACACTTCCATCTTTATAGTTGTGAGGGGTAGACTTCCTTGTTACCATAATTTCGCTTTCAATTTTTCTTGCCAACTCAAATGCCTCCTCCAATGAATCAGGTTCCCAAAAACGAACCTCATGTTGAACGTTATCCTTTAAAGTCCCTATGAAGACATCAATCCTTTGCTTCTCTGGAATATAATTTACCCTTCTATTCAATTTTTGAAAGTCCTCAATGTGCTCTTCCATTGAACCCTTTTGTTTGAGATTTATCAATTGGCTAAAGAAGGAGTTTCTCTTTGTATCCTCATAATGTGCTATCATTTCCTCTGTGAAAATTGACCACGTAACAAGTGGTTTACGAGAACAAAGCCCTTTATACCATAAAAATTGTTCTGGCTGTAATTATGAACATGAAATACGTACCTTTTGTAATAGTTTCACCTCATGTAGATCGAAATATTGCTCCATCTGCAGTATCCAATTTACCGGATCCTTTCCATCAAACTTCCCCATATGGCCTTTTCTTGATTTTAGGAGCTCGATCTTGAAACGACTATAACTCTATAATTTCAGCTCTTCTAGCTTTGAAATTGCGATCTGAAGTAGCCCTCTGTGTCCTCTTACCAATGCCACCAATCTGATCAAAATTGGATTCTCTAAGAAAGAGTTATGCACAATCTCCCAAGATGACCTGATTTTATACCTCTTCAGAAGAGCGAACTTGTATGAAGTTCCACATGTCCCTATTTTGACATTTGGATCTGAAAAATATGTATAAGAAACTACAGTCCGTCCTCTTTCTGTAAATTCTTACGAAATTTCAATCTGATGCTCAGAGAGACAGTTATGACTATTTCCCCAAGGTGGCCTGTTTGGAATGTAATTCGGGGGTTTGCAAAAACCCTAACTTCCTCAGACTATATCTCCGAAAATATAGCAAGACAAGATCTGAAATTCAAAGCACAGGTTCAGACAGATTTCTTATCAAATGGGTTTTTTTCTTAGCTTCTGAAACTTCATAACGAAATAGTTATAGCGAAAATCCCACGATGACCTGTTTTAGCTTAAATTGTGGAGCTTGCAAAAACCCTAACTTCCTCAGGTCATATCTACAAAAATATAGTGATACAAGCTCTGAAATTGGGACCCAAGGTTCAAAATGATTTCTTCTCAAATGGGGGATTTTTTAGCGTCTGAAATGGCGTTGAAAAAAGTTATAGCGAAAATGCCACGATGACCTGTTTGAAGCAGCGAAACCCTAGAATCCACAGCTTTGATACCAAATGTTGTGAAACCAGCTCACAAAAAGATAGAAAAGATAGATCAACGCCTTAGAATTCAGCCTCTTCGATGGGGCAACCTCCTTTACATTACATAAATGATCAATTCTTGGATGATACAAATGAGAAGACCTCCTTTCTATATATAGGAGTCTAAGGGGTCATAATATAATCAGAGCCGACATAACAATAATAATGTAAGGGTATAATAATAACAATATGGGGACTACATGGCACAAAAATATAATAAGGGGGTTGTACTAATACAATAATGGGTTACACTAGTAGTATAGGGACATAACATAGACCAATCTGATGATGGTTTTTATTGATGTCCGACGTGAAGTGGAATCACTGTTTGATGGGTTGAGGTGGGCGGCCTCTGGAAGCCCTGGATGAGTTTTGATTGTTTTGTTCTATGAGATCCCACATTCATTCTTGGAAAATAGCACGAGGGTGATTAGCTGAAGAGAGACTATGCTCAGCCAATCTATGGTCAGGTGGAACATGGTAGTTCCATCTCCAGTCGGTTCATTGCATTTATTAATGAAAAAAATTCATTCCCTTGATTTTCATGTGCAAATGTACTGATGTATATATGGATTTTGATGGCTGATATGTTTATCGTATTTCTGTTCCTATTATGGTTTTTTTTTTATATGCACATTTACCCTGGAGGTTGTTACACTCCACTACCACAAATGGCATCACAATTATAACTCAACATGCTACTAAATGACTTTTCATTTTCATTTTCTCTTTCCCTCTTTCATTTATCTTCCCTCCCTATACTCCTTTTGCACCTTTTGGGGGGCAATTTTCCTTCCCTTGAATAAGGTTTTTCCTATTGCTTACACATTTTTGTCCTTATCAGTTTTATATTGAGAGACAAAGAATCCGGGAACTAAGGATCATCATTTTGTTTTCTCAACTTTTATAGTTGCTCACATGAAGGTGTCTCCTCCAACTTAAACTGCATTTTCTATTTTCAAAATAGCCTCTTTCTATTTCTTTATTAGCCCAATGTAACTTTATATTCATAACAACATAATTATAAATTATATTTATACCATGAAACTCCATTCTAGATATTATATTACTCAATATATGGAACTCTCTATTTGATCCATATTTTTATTCAATCATATAATGGTTTATTATATTTCTATTTCAATTCCATTTACGTAATATTCCTTTTATTTTATGAGATTATTGTGTTAATAATATATTATTTAAATGGGATTGGAAACCATAATATTCACATTGAAATAACCTACTTATTCTTGTTGGGGACTTAAATTAAGACCAATTGTTTCCACTCTCACGCCTCCACTTTCATATTTAATTTATGGTCATCAAGTGGGATTATTCTTTATATATTTTTATTAATTTTTATTAGGATATTGTATTCAGTTTTTAGTCAAACCCATATTAGTTTGGTTTTGACTAAAAAAAATTGCAAACTTTTCATAGTTTAACTTTGTATTATAAAATATAGTATTATTTGAAAATATTTTAATTTATTTGTTTGCAATCTAATTGGCTATCAAAATGAAGATATTACTGGTCATTTTATTAATTAATTAGCTGAAGTACACAAGTTTCATCATGTTCTAGTCACTCACATGTCATAATACTATAAATTTACATGATTTTTAATGGTGGTGCCTTTACACAGTAACAATTAGTGATATAAATGTCAATTACCTCCTTGGTTGATTCTAGAAGCTCTCGTTCAAATGTTAATAGAGCTAATCTTTATTTCACAACCAAAAATCTATATCACATGCAAAAGAAAATTTTGGAGAATAAATGATATATCATAAATTTTGGAAAACTTCCTCCGACACTAACGGAGGCTCTACGTTGTACAAACTAACCAGCATAGATCCATCTTAAATATGGTTCTAATATGAGTTGAGAGGGATCCAATTTCTTCAAGAGAGAAAATTTTTCAACATTTTTTAAATGTTATTTAAATATTTTGTATAGTTATTTAATTTTTATTTTTTTTTAGATTTTTAAAATTTTTATTTTGATCGAAATGAGAAAAATTTCAACCTTTTTGACGGAAGTGTTACACATCATATTGGGTTGTAGAATGAGCTTTTCGGCTCAATAAATGTGACCGAATTTTTATTTGGATTGGAAAAAACCGATGATAAATGTAGTTTATCTCTGATTGGAATGAATTCGAAACTCTTTGTATATTAGAGAGCTTTGTATGCATTAAACCCACTTCAATGCTTCCAACCAATATCCTCTTACATTGATAGTAGCATCATACCCTTCATTTTTATAATTTTGGAAAGTTGATAATTTGACTTTTATATTATTGAAAATACTAAAACAAATAATCAAGGTGATTTTAAAAATATTTTTTATTATGAAAAAGTAAATCTATAAACACTATTTTGGTGAAAAAGTTAATCTCCAAGGGGGAGATAAATATTTGTGAAAAAATTCTAAAACTTACATTCTTCATATATATTTTTTAAATTTAAAGAGATTCAAAATTTTATTAAATATTAACACAACTAAATATTTATCATAAAAAATCTAATTATTTTTAACAAAAATATATTATATTTTCTCTATTTTAAAAATATAAATATTAATATTTAAAATACAATAAATAATGTATTAAAATGTATATTTAGATTAGAGATAAAGAAAAGTGATTCAAAATTTTATTAAATATTAACAAAACTAAATATTTATAATAAAAAAATTCTAATTATTTTTAACAAAAATATATTATATCTTCTCTATTTTTTACAATAAATAATGTATTAAAATGTATATTTTGATTAGAGATAAAGAAAAGTATTTATGATAGTTCTATAGGCAGATATGCCATCACATCTCACTTGAGTACCAAAGCAACAAAGTAGTTAAATTAAATTGTCATCATGATTTTGTAGCTTTTGATTCAATTCAATTTTCTAACATTTAGATCAGATTCATATTTTTTTCTCTGTGTTATGCCATTTACATGCAATGATATTAAATTCACAGGTTTCTAGGATTTTTCTTTATATATTAAAATATTAAGTTATCTCTTTTTCTTTTTTTAATTTTAACTTTATGAATAAACAACAACAACAAAAAATACCTTGCCTATTGGGAGGTCCCTTGATGCCGTTGGGGTTAGGCCCGATATATTAGGTAAATTTTTGTGGATCTGTGGTGATCATTGCTAGTGGATTGTGATCGTCGGATTACGGATAATTGCCATGGCGGCCACTCGGTGACCATGAACCATGGTTTCCATAAAAACAAATAAAATACTTAAACATAAAAATTCTATACGAATATGAAGAATAACCAAGCTCTGTTCTCTATATAACACTTTTCCTATACACCATATATGCGTTTTCTTTTGTAGTAATTCCAAAAAATGGGACTGCTCAACATCATGATCTATGAAAATATATGAGAAAAGAATAATAGTATTATAAATAATAATAAAAAATTTAGAGATTGATCATTTGAATTTAATATATTAATAATTTCATCCATATACAAAAAAAAATATGGTTATTCACATTTAATGTATATACATATATAATAAATAGAGGTGTAGTCTAACTTATAGACGAGATGGCATCTTTCAAGACCATTTTTCTGGTTAATTTTAATCAAAAATATTTTTAAAGCTTGAGTTTAAATTGTTTAATCTACATAATTCGAGTGCTCTAGGGGTTTTTAGGGTGTTGAATCCATTTATTTTTTTGGGTGTTGAAATTGTATTGCCCGATTTTGGTGAATTTAGGTGACAAAGGCTATTTCGTCAATAAGTTAGACTACACCATAAATAAATAATAAAATACACACACACACACACACACACACATATAGATATATCTTATATTATGTATAATAAATATATAGCAAATATACATATGTATCTTTTACTTCTATATAATCCTCTCAATATTTTTATCTTCCAATAATATAACTAATAAAATTATTATATATTTAGTCACAACAAATCATGTATAAGTAATTTTTGGACACTATAATAAAGTATATAGATTAAAGAGAGTATAAATTTAGCATAAGATTTTTAGGATAAACACTTTAATGAAATCAATATCTAACTTAATCACGAGAATAGGTTATGGTCGATGAATTCATATTTCAACAAATGAAATTAGCAAAAAGGTTGTAGGTACCTACAAACAATACATAATTACAATTAACAAAATACCTCAATTTACCAATCAGTAAAATCTAAATTGACGGGATTCTAAAGCTTATCATTAATTTAAATTCAATATGTTTACTTTAATTTAACTATTTTTAAACTAAATAATAAAGACTAAATACTACATATGGTACTTGTTAATTACAATTAACAAAATACCTCAATATACCAATCAATAAAATCTAAATTGATGGGATTCTAAAGCTTATCATTAATTTAAATTCAATATTTTACTTTAATACTATATTTAAACTAAATAACAAAGACTAACTACTACATATGGTACTTGTTATATTTATAGTTTGTCACAGGATTCTTGAATCCCTTTCAACAATGGTGACGATAATCGTTTCTCATCGTCTCCATATAGTATGAAGTGCAATATAAAGTACAATTGTTTGATGTGTGGAACGATCACATTTGAACTTACATGTCAACCTATTATAACTAGAAATTGCACCAGATGTTGCAAAGGAAACGTCGTAAGGCATAAATTCGAAAAGAATAGCGACATATAGAAGATCACTAAATATAAAAATTAGTAAAGAAAATGTCATTCAAAGCTAGAAAATAAAAATAAATCACTTACATTATACAAAATTTATATCAATTATATGAACGTCCAAACCAATTAATAGATATATGATTATTACAAAAACAATTGCAGAGAAAGAAAATTTCATGGTTAGTTTTCCCAATCGGATTCCCTTGAAATAATGACTTACCAAGATATCCATTTCTACTCATCAATGGTTTCAAACTCAACAAAATTTACATCTACCACCCTAAATATTCCTTCTATGAGTGTTCCAGTTGTATCAAACGCTATCACCTTAAGCCTCCCCTGGGCTTCCAGATACCTCCCAGCTTTGATGAGGAGGCATGTTTTAGTAGCATGGGCTAATCCACAAGTTGTGGCCACTGAATTTGTTATAACCAAAGCACATGGGCAAGCAGTCACCAGAATACCTAAGGCTTTGTCAACCCATTTGTGAAATCCAAGTGAGAGGTCAATAAAAGCTACCAATGTCATTACTATAGTTGTACATGCATTCCAATACATTAAATCCCCATTCCCTCCTTCGAGCAACATCAAAGCCCAATTCCCTCCTTCTAGCAAGGCGCTAAAAAACTAAATGGCCTAAGCTGATGCAGTAAAATTTTCTCTCCAACGCGTAGGCAAGCAATAGTATTTTTTATTCCTCTGCCAATCCTGTCACCTACTACCAATCTTACAATGGAAATAGTAGGAAAAATAGCAGCGAAACATTACTCCCAGCAACCACAGATGTACTAACCTAAAATGTTTCAGGCGAAAGCCACCAATCGTTGTGCAAAAAATGAAAAAATTGGAGTTGTAATAGAAGTGCATAAGTGCATCTTGTTCGGACATCAATGGAATGGAGCTATGGATGCAATGGACGAGTGACCATGGAAACTTTGATGCATTTCTGTAAAAAGTTTACAAGAAAACTGTTAGGGTTTATATTTTCCTTCCACAAACTTTGCTTTAATGATAGAATGAAAATTGTTAGGGTTTAATTTTTCTTTCCAACAAACTTTACTATGATGATGGACATTCTCCAATTGTCTAACACATGATCCAATGATCCAGAGTAATGACAGTAGGCGAGAGGGAAATGCCTTATGACGTAATTATATATTATTTAAATTATTATTGAAGATAAAAAAAAATAATAAAAAAAAAATAAAAGTAATCATATATAAGTTAAACATATATAAAAACATATATATAGCAAGATTCTTAGCCATGGAGATTCACCCCACTTTATCATAGAAATTCTTAATTAATAGGCAAGCTTTTTTAGAATATCATGAGCCAATATCATGGCTTATCAATATCACATGGCCAAAAAACTATAAATCATTTCATATGGCACTTGTCCATATGACATTTTTTTAATTAATCAATTTAATTCAAATGATAAAAAAATGGTAACTTACTTTGGGAATAAATGTCAACCTTTCATTTGTAAATATTATTGTGAATATTCTAAAATATTCAATGAGATTAATTCCCTACCATCCACCATTCAAAATTATCGAAGACATATTCCAAAATAAACATACGTATGGCTTAATTATAACTTTTTTTATATAATTATAATTATAATTATTACTATTATTATTATTATTATTAAAAAATAATTGTCTATTTTGTGATAGTGCTTCTCTATCTCTAAAGTATTTTTGTCATTGTTTCCCTTTTAATTAGGTTGATTAATAAAAATATATGTCCCATGAACAAGTGTCATATGAAGTTATGATTTCTTGAGCATGCAGTATTGATAAATTTTGATATTGGCCCACGGTATTGTAACAAAGTCTATCTATAAATTAAGAATGTCCATGGTAAAGTGGGAATAAGTCTTCATGGTTAAGAATCTTGTTATGTGTATATATGGCTAACTTATATATTAATTCTTTTTACAATTAATAATAATAATAATTTAAAATAAAGCTATGATTTTGTTAGTTTTTATGATTTTTTCAATTTTAACAACGTGAGATGTATGATAAAATAATTGTGTGTTATTATGGGTTGATGCCTATGGACATTTACCAACCATTAATTATAATTTATATGGTTGGTAGTCACCTATGGCATGCATTTATTATAGGCATTAAACATTTACTTCAAGATACATCTCACATTGCTAACATTAATAAAATCATAAAAGGACTAATTTACAGAAGTTGTTGCAAAAAAACTACAATAGAAGATCTAAACAAAGCAATTACTAAGAAACCAAGCGGAAGATCTAAAAAAAGCAACTACTAAGAAACCAAGCTGAATTATTTTATGCCAGAAGAATTCATAATGGAACAAAGCAGTAGTACTATGTTAATTATCGCACAACCTACAACCTGGCTTTTGTTGGTTTCTTCCAAGCATTAGTAAATTTCAAACACCAAAGGAATGTTTACTCACAAAGTACCTAATGTCCACATATTATCTCTCATTTCAAATGGTTATTGCTCGTTTAAAATCATAATTCTTTAAGTTATGTTTTTAATATGGACTAGAAAAGTAAAAGTGATATGATTTTATAATGGAAAAAATCAACACAAAAGAGGCATCTCAGTATAACATCGCATCAACGATCATGAGGAAGAGATGGTGGTCAGTCATGAAATATAAACCACATGGTACTGAAGAGAAAAAAATGTTTATTGAAGTGCATAGTAAAGGCTATCATGTGTTTGTCAGAAAGTTACCAGCGCATGTCACAATGATATATGCTAATGTGGCTCGATATTTTTTATTTTGCAGAAACTATCTTTGAAAATCATACCATCTTCTTTTACTAACCCTTTTAAACAGCCAAAGGAAATGAGGATGTAATATTTTGCACGCCAAATTCATCTCAATTATTTTGATCAATTTTCACTTTTTCCTGAGCCATCACGATGGCCATTTTAACCTGTTCTACAAGATTCAAACTATTTTACTGAGATAAATCATAATATAAAATTAAGAATTATATAATACTAAAATGGAATTAGTGTGACAGATGAAAGTACATTGGCTACATCAGCCAAAGTGGTTCTGCAAGAAAAAGAGAATGTTGGGTCCCTATAATACTAGTGATTACCCCATTACTATTGTAGTTATACCCCTTATTAATATTGTTGTGCCCCTATTTCCCCCATATTGTTATTATTGTGCCCCATAGAATCCCTCTATTGTTATTTTTGTGGCTTTATATTATTATTGTTAGGTCGGCTGGATTATATTGTGACTCCTTAGACTCCTATATATAGAAAGGAGGTTTTGTCATTTGAATCATCCAAGAATTGTTCATTTATGTAATGTAAAGGAGGTTGCCCCCTCGAAGAGGCTGAATTCTAAGGCGTTGATCTATCTTTTCTATCTTTTCTTGAGCTGGTTTCATAACATTTGGTATCAGAGCTTTGGATTCTAGGGTTTCGCTGCTCCAAACAGGTCATCGTGGCATTTTCGCTATAATTTTTTTTGCGATGTTTCAGAAGTTGCAAAAAAAACCCATTTGAGAAGAAATCGCGCTGAACCTTGGGTCCAAATTTCAGAGCTTTTCGCGCTATATTTGCGGAGATATGATCTGAGGAAGTTGGTCTTTTTGCAGACTCCTGAATTACATTCCAAACAGGTGACCTGGGGAAAATCGTCATAACTTTCTCTCTGGGGATCGGATTGAAATTTCGTAAGAAGGTACAGAAAGAGGACAGACTGTAGTTTCTTGTATGCATTTTTCAGATCCAAAGGTCAAAACAGTGACTCGTGGCACGTCGTACAAGTTCGCTCTACTGAACTAGTCTATAATCAAGTCACTGTGGGAGATTTCGCATAACTCTTCCTTGGAGAATCCAATTTGGGTCAGACTTGTGGCATTGGAAAGAGGACGCAGAAGGCTACTACAGATCGCAATTTCAGAATTGGAGGATCTGAATTTACAGAGATACATCAGATTCAATATCAGGCTTCTACAAAGTGAAAAAAGGTGTGTAGTTTTTTTTTTTTAATTTTTTGTAAGCTTGGTTTGAAGGAATTCAAAGGGCATAGTAAAGCATTATTATCGGTAACTGATGCCCCGAGGAAAGAAAATGCAAACACCTAGTAAGGAACCTGAAAGCTCTAGCATGACTCATGAAGAAGAGGAAGAAATGCTACATGATATATCAAAATTACAAGAACAAGTGCAACAAGTGTCACTTGCACAAAAAGCAACAGAAGCTAAGATGGATGGTTTAAAGAAAGGCGTAGAAGCTAAGATGGATGGCATGGAAGCTAAGGTGAATGGAATGGACACTAAAATTGATGGCATGGATGATAATATGGAAGAATTGAAGATAAATATGAATAAGTTGCTACAAGAAATGGTCACTAATGGTGAAAGGGTAGTAAAGGAAACTCATGATGAGAACAAAAGAAATGTTAATCATGATTCCATAGACTCTAATGTTGGATCGAAGACTCACCATATTCCAAAAATCGATATGAGGAAGTTTGATGGCAAGGATCCCGCCACATGGATATTACAGATGGAGCAATTCTTCGATCTCAATAATGTGCAAAACACACAAAAGGTACGTATGGCAACTTTATATTTGGAACCAAATCAGTTTGTATGGTATCAATGGCTTTGCTCTCGTAAACAATTTATCACTTGGGCAATTTTTACGGAAGAATTGATAGCACATTATGAGGATACAAAAAGCAACACTTTTTTTAGCCAATTGATAAGTCTCAAACAAAAGGGTTCAATAATGGAGCACATTGAGGAGTTCCAAAAATTGAACATAAGGGTAAAAGATATTCCAGAGGAGCATAGGATTGATGTGTTCATAGGGTCTTTAAAGGATAATATCCAACATGATGTTCGCCTTTGGGAACCTGATTCATTAGAGAAGGCATTCAGGTTAGCAAGAAAAATGGAAAGCAAAATTATGGCAACTAGGAAGCATACCACTCACAACTATAAAGACGGAAGTGTTGTTGCCCCTAGTCTTCCACAACCTATAAGGTTGACACCACAACAATTGGAAGAAAAAAGAGCAAAAGGGCTTTGTTACAGTTGTGATAGCAAATACACTAAAGGTCATAAGTGTGCTGAGAAGAAATTATTCTACATAGATTGTGAAGAGGAAGAAGAAAAGGAGCAAGAAAGGTCAAAAGAAGAGGATATACTCCAGGAACAAAGCCTAGATGAAGAAAAAATAAATCCGACCATATCTTGTAATGCATTGGCGGGAATTACCACTCCTCAAACCATCAAGATAGAAGGACAAATCAAGAAGAAAAAGGTAATAGTGTTGATTGATTCAGGAAGCACCCACAATTTTATTCATTGTAAGGTAGCAAAAGAATTGAATTGCTTCCTATATCCAGCACCAGAGTGTCAAGTGATGATTGCAAATGGAGGAACAATAAATTGCTCTGGAAAGTGCCATAATATCAAGCTATCCATGGGAGAATATGTATTGACTAGCCCAATGCTTTCCATTCCAATGGGAGGTGCTGATGTTGTACTAGGAGTCCAATGGCTACAATCCTTGGGTACAATAGCTTTTAATTTTCAAGAACTTTTCATCAAATTTTCTACGGAAGGAAAGGAAGTTGAATTAAGGGGTATTGCAGGGAAACCAGGAAAGATAATCAGCTCTAATGGTATGACAAAGCTTCTAAAAAAGGAGCAAAGAGGTGTAATTGCACAATTATGTTCGCTAGATGTTTCCACATTGGAATCATCTATTTCTCCAGATCTCCAAAAAGTCCTGGACAATCATTCCAAGGTATTTGAGACTCCCAAAGGTCTCCCACCTATGCGTGATCATGATCATGCTATTCATCTGATTCCAGGAAGTGTTCCTCCAAACATCAGGCCGTACAGATATCCCTATGTCCAAAAAAGTGAAATTGAACGTATGGTTGCAGAAATGCTAGAGGCTGGTATAATTCAACCGAGTCAAAGTTCTTTCTCTGCTCCAGTAGTATTGGTGCACAAGAAGGATGGATCATGGCGCATGTGTCCGGATTATAGGGAGCTCAACAAGCTCACTATTAAAGATAAGTTCCCCATTCCTGTCATTGATGAATTACTGGATGAATTGCATGGATCAATTTACTTCACCAAGTTGGATCTTCGTTCAGGATATCATCAAATCAGAATGAAGATTGAAGACATTCCGAAAACAACATTTAGAACTCATGAGGGTCATTATGAATTTTTGGTCATGCCTTTTGGCCTTACCAATGCACCTTCAACATTTCAAGGTTTGATGAATTCAATTTTCAAACCATTCCTTAGAAAATTTGTGTTAGTATTTTTTGATGATATACTAATCTACAGCAAGTCTTGGAAGGATCATGTTGAACATGTTGACAGGGTGCTACAACTATTGGAGGAGAAACAATTATATGCAAAAAGATCCAAATGTTTCTTTGGAGTCCAGGAGGTGGAATATTTGGGTCATATTGTATCTCATGAAGGAGTTAAGGTAGACCCTAGCAAAATTAAAGCCATTAAGGAATGGAAAATCCCCACATCCATAAAGCATCTGCGAGGATTTCTTGGGTTGACAGGGTATTATCGCAAGTTTGTTAAGAATTATGGGAGAATAGCAGCACCTCTAACAACATTATTGAAGAAAGATGCATTTTCATGGACTCCAGAAGCAACAAAGGCCTTTGAACATCTTAAAGAGGCAATGTGCCAAGCACCGGTCTTAGCTACACCGGACTTCACAAAAACCTTTATTGTGGAATGTGATGCTTCAGGAAATGGAATTGGTGTTGTTCTAATGCAAGATGAAAGACCCATTGCTTTTGAAAGTCGTCCAATCAAGGGAAAGTTTTTAAGCAAAGCTATTTATGAGAAGGAAATGTTGGCAATACTCCATGCACTTAAGAAATGGCGACCCTACCTAATGGGAAGACACTTCAAGGTAAAAACGGATCATGATAGCCTTAAATACTTTTTAGAACAAAGATTATCCTCTGAAGAGCAACAAAAGTGGGTCACAAAGATGTTGGGTTATGACTTTGAAATCATCTACAAAAAAGGGAAGCAAAATGTGGTGGCAGATGCACTCTCAAGAAAGGATGAGGATGTGGAAGCATTGTTGTGTGCCATTTCTATTATCCAACCAGATTGGATAAACGAAGCAAGGGAGGAATGGAAGAATGACGAAGAAGTGTGGGCACTTATTCGAAAGTTACAACAAGATTCCAGTACATCTGATACATTTAGCTGGCAAAATGATTCGTTATGGTACAAAGATCGCTTATACCTCTGTAAGAATTCCCAGCTAAAACAAAAGATTCTTATGGAATTGCACACTTCTCCCTTAGGAGGGCACTCAGGATTTTTAAAAACTTACCACAGGGTTAAGAAGGAATTTTTTGGGATGGCCTTAAATCAGATATTCAAAAGTTTGTGGCGGAATGTTTGGTTTGCCAACAAAATAAAGTTGAAACAATTAAGACACCGGGTCTATTACAACCTTTATCCATTCCAAGCCAACGTTGGGAGGAGGTTTCAATGGATTTTATCACAGGTTTACCCAAGTCTGAGGGAAAGAGTGTCATCATGGTGGTAGTTGACAGACTTACCAAGTATGCACACTTTTGTGCATTATCACATCCATTTAAAGCCAGTACAGTTTCTACTGCATTTATGGAAACAATTCAAAAGCTACATGGAAACCCAAAGATTATTGTAAGTGACAGAGATCCCATTTTCACTGGAAATTTTTGGACAGAATTATTTTCTTGTCTTGGTACTCAGTTAGCTCATAGCTCATCTTATCATCCTCAATCTGATGGGAAAACTGAGATAGTAAACAAATGTTTGGAAGGATATCTTCGTTGCTTTGTATCTGATAAACAGACACAATGGGTCAAATGGTTGCCTCTGGCTGAATGGTGGTATAACACTTCCTTCCATACAACAACAAAAATGACCCCATTTATGGCACTTTATGGGTATCAACCACCATCCATCACATCATATTTAAGAGAAAATTCTAAGGTTCAAGCAGTGGAACATCACATCGAACATCAACAACAAGTCCTCCAACTCTTAAAGGATAACCTCGTGTTGGCACAGAATAGAATGAAACAACAGGCAGATCAACATCGCAGTGAAAGAAGTTTTGATGTAGGTGATTGGGTATTCCTACGGCTACAACCATATAAGCAAATGTCCCTCAAGCAAGCTAAGAAGGATAATAAATTATCACCAAAGTATTATGGTCCGTACAAGGTGTTGCAAAAGATTGGTACTATGGCATACAAATTGGAGCTTCCTGCAGCTTCTCGATTGCACCCAGTTTTCCATGTTTCATGTTTAAAGAAGGTTATAGGTGACAAGCTCCCAGTTCAAACAATATTGCCAGAACTTGACGAGGAAGGAAAAATTATATTGGAACCGGAAGCAGTCACAGAAACAAGAACTCGACAGCTACGAAATCGATCAATTTCAGAGTATCTTATCAAGTGGAAGAACTTATCCGCTGAAGATTCCACATGGGAGGATGAGAATTTTATGCAGAAGTATCCAGAACTACTCAAGCGTTGAGGACAACACTTTTTTGAAGGAGAGGGGCATGTTGGGTCCCTATAATACTAGTGATTACCCCATTACTATTGTAGTTATACCCCTTATTAATATTGTTGTGCCCCTATTGCCCCCATATTGTTATTACTGTGCCCCATAGAATCCCTCTATTGTTATTTTTGTGGCTTTATATTATTATTGTTAGGTCGGCTGGATTATATTGTGACTCCTTAGACTCCTATATATAGAAAGGAGGTTTTTTCATTTGAATCATCCAAGAATTGTTCATTTATGTAATGTAAAGGAGGTTTCCCCCTCGAAGAGGCTGAATTCTAAGGCGTTGGTCTATCTTTTCTATCTTTTTCTTGAGCTGGTTTCATAACAGAGAAATTCTCCATCAATTAGTACATCGCCTTCCCAAAATGAAGGGCATCAGGTGCAGTGTCTCGTGGGTCGTGACAGAAAACAAATGGATAAATATACCTTCCATGACCCAGCAAATATACTGCTACAATGACTGACACCTTTTGGAATACTGTTGATAACTGAGCTACCTGTCTTGTCGCCTCGCCCCAATAAACAACAGTCTTGTTTTACACAAACAATCCACAATTAAAAATTGCAACCGATATAATAGATTCAAGTTGAGCACCCTCCAAATACGATCTGGTCATGTTATAACACCAGAGGTGCCTTCGCCATTTTTCCCTCTCTCGGGATTCACTGTGTTATGGGTCGTTACAGTAACTAGCTCCATAACTGCCTATGATGATCCGATGGTGGGAATCATTCCAATTGTCTATTGCATCAAATCAATAGCTCAAAATAGTGATTCAGGACCAATGAATGTAATTTGATCAAGTCGTTACAGTAACTAACTCCATAACCACCTATGATGATCTGATGGTGGGAATCATTCCAATTGTCTATCGCATCAAATTGACAACTCAAAATAATGATTCAAGACCAATGAATGTAAGCTGATCAATGATCACAATGCTTCCTTCATGCAGGAAACACATCACTCGAAAGAGGGAAGATACAACAACTTCCATGAAATAAACATAGTCACGACCAAGGAGTAGATTAAAATACAATGGGCCTTGGACAACCATCATGTCTATATGGAAAATCTTTCCTTCCAAAGTAATAGGTAACTTAGGGAGGATCCCTACCGGTTGACTGGTTCCTCTGTTAAAAGTTAACAGATTTTGGGTGACGGGGACAAGATGAGGAGAACCTAAAGCTTGCCAAGCAATTGAGGATAGAATGCTAACATATGCACCCTTTTCTATGACTTTGTTAGGTACAACCATATGGTAAGCCTGCATTGTAATCTGGAAAGGCACATAAGATGGAAGAAAATATCCTGCCAGTCGACTCCAATAAAAATAAGTGACTAAGATACTTGGAAGGGGTGTTGTAGGAACGTGAAATCTACCCTCTTGCTCTATGGGAATAGGAGAAATGCTCTCTGCACATTGGGAACGAGAGGATTTCCCTCCAGTTCATTCAAAACTAAAGAAAGTAGAAGAACCTGAGCAGTATGAGGTTCACTCTCTACTAGAAAGGTAGGGTTAACTGAAGGTGGAGTCAATGCTACTATTTTCTCAACCAATGGTTGATCGAGAATGGGCTCACAAGACTCACTTTCAAAGAGAGCAAGGTTGACCAAAGATGACTTTTGATCAATCACTAGATCAACTAGTGAAGGATTAAGGGAAAGCTTTTGATAACCAGCCGAAAGATGAGGATGAGAAGCAGTAAGGTTTTCCAACTCTTTGGAAGCTTTATCCATAAGAGGATAGAGGTGAATGGGATGATTACCTTCACACAACTTACAGTGAAATTTGACTTTTCCCTTTTCCCCATGGACCTTATTATTACTAGTTGAGGGTTTGTCACGACCATGAACTCCAGAGGCTAATGAAAAAGGTTGATAAGAACCTGTGGACCACACTTATAAGACCTTGGGAATACCAAGACAATTCCGAATAAGGTGGTCACCCTTACATAACATGCAAAGGAATTTTACTTTCCGGGGTTGGTTGGAAAATGTTTCTTCATTAGTTGCATTGGTAATAATAGTTGTTTGGTTTCCCCCCCTGCTTATTTTGCTTCTTCTTATTCATCCTCATCTTCTTCTTCTTAGCTTCCTGGTTACTAGAATCTAGACCTTCACCAGGTGAAGAGGAAGAATGGGGTGAAGAAATAGGCGAAGAAGGAAATGGGTCAACTTTAGAATCAACATGATGTTGATGTTGTTCAGGTGGAGGAGAACTCAGTTGAAAAGAAATTTGGACACTTGGAACCACCAAGGTTGAAAATAACCAAACTGGCTAACCTATGGTCAATCCAGGAAGGGACAACGTTGCCATATAGGTGGCATTGACATTTCTAGAAGAAAGAAAAGGACTAGGATTCCCATCAGAGGAGTATCCTTGATTGGTAAACTTAGGAAATGTTGCCATTAGTATCAACCTAAGATCTACTAAGGAGTATTTCCACAAGAAGGATGTTTTTCCGCAGTCAATTAATTGATTTTAGAACTTTAGCAAAAATAAATAAAAAAGGGGGTAATCTAGGCAAGAGGGTTTACCAAGTATCTGTGAACTGCAATATACACCTTAGGCGAAACCAAGGACTTAACGTACATCGGCCAATCTCCCTGAATGTTGTGTTCGGTGTATCACGTTTACAAGGTAGCTAACTTGGTTATATGTGGCTAAAGGATAGCAACCTAATGGGGTCTCCCAATATATACGTGACAGTACAAGGAGCACAAGTCCATGCTAGCGTTGTCTAATGCAGAACCGTTCGGTGAGAGCATCCCTATATACTTTTCATACTCAAGTGCCTCCAATATACCCAAAAGTATTGGAGAACCTTCTATATACTTCCATAATGGGATGAGATTTCACCCCAGGGATACACTGTAGGCAGTTAACGACAACTGCTATGTTGAAAGATGCCGAAAAACATCTCTAGCCTAGACCTCTAGATATTTTTTTTAAGTTCGAAATGCTCCTTAGGTTAATTGAGGTAAGTTTTAATGGTTATCTTCAATTATGTTTCAATTTTAAGGCTCAAAACGATGTCACCTGAATACCTAAGATGCAACTATATGAGAAAAGGAAAAATTTCCATTTCAATGAAAGCTAGACTAATCAAGGGAAGAAATTTCAATCAATAATGCATGATGCAAAAATGCCTTCCACTAACTTTCATTTTCGTCTTCCAAATGCAATGCCAAAAGTAATAATGATTCTAACTTTTCGCTATCCTAAATGAAAATTTTTCGAAGGCAAAATGATTTTGAATTTACTAAGAAGAATTTATATGAATTATGCTTTTCTTTTTGTTTTGAATGATTTGATGCACCTGATACAATTTTTAGCTCTCAATCATTGAAAAACGTGATCTATTTTTAATGATGAATCTCAAAACATAACTTTCAATGCAACTAATATAATGCATTTTCATGAAAAGTAAATTTTGAAATACAAGCTAAAACAATTGCAAAATGATGTTTCCAATGATTTCCAAAGAAAACAACACCCAATCAATAAAAACAAACAAACATCTCAATGACACCAACAAGTAGCGAGTGATGACCAATTGACTAGAAACCCTAGAACTCAATCATATTTCACTTCAAATCCAATGAGACAAATTTTGCAAATTAATCAAGACAATCAATAAAAAACTGACAAATCCAAGCATATAGGATAGGAAAAGACCTTAGGGGCCAAGACACACTGGATTCTAAGGAAGAAACCTTAAAAATTCTCACATTCAAGGATCATCGCTACTTTATATACCCAAACCCGTGATGATTGGGTTATCATCGCTACTTTGCATAACCAAACCCGCGATGGTTGAGGTCATCAACACTACTTTGTATAGCAAAAGTAGTGATGATTTCAACACGACCAAATAATGAAGAATTTTTTTTTCATCGCAACTGTACAGGTAAAAACTCACGATGCCATCACGACTGTTAGAGATAAACCCGCGATGGGCGAGGAATATGGGAAAAAACAAAAAATATTCCAAGAAACAATCCAGACTTAACACTCTAAGGCAGTAATCAGTGATGGTATAAACCCAGACTAATGCAGACAAGCCAAGAAATCGATGGTTTGTCTAACTAGTCAAAGGATTTGATTGAAGGAATGGATGGAAAAGGTTATAGCTTCCCCAGTGGAGTCACCATTTTGTTGTCTAGGTAAATCCTCTCTGTGGACAGAGACGATCCCTCTAGCCCAATGAGTGGGACTAGCAACCTACGTGACAATCTACTGGACACTTTCCTAAGTTACAATTGAAAAGAGAGACGAAGAAGATGGCCTACCTCGTTATGATGTTATCACATTGTCCTTTGTTGAAGATCTTGAATCACTTGTGTCACAGGATCGTTCCTACTGCTCATAGTGTTTATGCACCTGCACAAGAGATCAAGACACAACAAGGCATGCAAATACAAATATCATATTCAAAAGTAACCTACTTAACATATCAAGGAGCATTAAGACAAATGATACATAAACATACACATTTGTGGAAAATGAACCAACAGTTGTATATTAATAGAATAAAGGAGGAAGCATACAACCAAGCCTTGATGTCAATAGGCTCTCCTTGAATGAATGTCCAAGTCCAAGCTAAGCTCTCCAAGCACTCCTTCTCCAAGCCAAATGAGTAGCATATAGGCACAATATTAGCATAAGGGTGAAAATAAACAAAGACCAACCATTTGGGAATGCGAGAGGATGAATATATAGGTAGGTAAAGGGAGTGTGACACAGGCAAGTTCCCTTTGTAGACAGAGGCAACCCCTCTAGCCCTAGAGTGGGTCTAGTCACTACAAAGACAATATCAAAGCAAATTTCCTTAGAAAGATGGTGTTATGAAGGACTACCTTCATTTCGTCGTTCGAAGAAGTCCTTGCCGTGTTGCTCCAACTCTTGTTCTTCTAGTCACTTATACCTGTAGAGAAACACCTCAAATGAAATAGAAAATGGCCAAAAAATATACTTGAAGAGTCAAGGAACTCAAGCTATTGACATACAATTCAACATACGATATAGGAAACAAGCTATAGATTTGTATTAATGTCAATCAAAATAAAACTTACAATTAAGCCTTGACATCGTAAGTCTCCTCGAAGGGTACCATCGGCATGTCTCCATAAGCATTTACTTGTGAACTGTCTCCCAAGGGAACAAATGACTCTCTCTTTTGTTTAAAAGACTTGTTAGCGCTTGAGATTTCACCTCAGGCTGAGAAAGGCAAATCTCAAAGCTACATCAAACCATTCAGCCTCGTAGCTAGCCCTACGGGGCAGGAGAAGGCTCTCTCCGGTCAATCTCGGAAAATCTTCAATGAGATGAGATGACCAATCAAAGGTAACACTGATATACGCTAGTAAACTGATTAAAAGGTTTATTTAGGGGTTTTTGGGGTTTTTGGGGTTTTTGGTGGCAAATTGAGGAGCTGCAATTTAGGGTGCGGGGATTTGACACAGTTTCTGCAGGGGGGTCTTTGGGGCAAGGTAGGAGCTTGTGTAGATGTCTTTAGCTAAAGTGGATGATCAGGAAGAGAGATAAGAAGGCTAAAGAGAGCAAACAATGGATTTGAATTCTCTTTAGACAGTAGAAAACATAGAAATTAAACAAATTTGAAAGCAGAGCATGGCAAGCATGAATTCTAACTTTATCACTTCATTTGTTTAATATGCAGCAGTATAGAAAGGAAATGAATCACATAACAAAGCTTACAATAACATGAAGAGACACACCATCAACACAATGAGTCCACAAGAATCCCAAAGATGACTGCAAAACCCTGGTCTTCCTTAGCCAAAAATTGCAGAGATACAAGTGAATAATACAATGATAGCTTCTCCCTCAAGAGTCCAACCTTCCAACCTCTGAAAATGATTAAGAAAATACATAATATAGGCAAGCCAACCTCTTCCCTTGCCTCTAGGGGTCGAGCTCATCCTTCTAGGAGCTGTTTCAACTAATTCTAAACTGAGCACTAAAATCTAGGCAGTCAAAACAACTTGCCTCTATAAGCTAGGAAACCAGTTCATACATTAAATATTTACCCTTTACATGAATGAATCTTCTAGAAGTGTTAAACAACAGTAAAAGTATCCAAAAAGTGTCATAATTACACCCAAGAGGACCAGCATCCACCTCAGAAAGTCAAACTGGAGCCAAACTGCGTTTTCTGAGCTGAACTGGTCAAATCTGGCAAAGTTCTCTCAACGAGTCGCGCACATCATCCCCAACGGGTCGTGCACTTTGGAGCCCTGTTTGGAGGCCTTCCCGGTGTCAGAATGAGGTGCAGGATAGCGAGTTGGAAAGGCCTCTGAGTCTACTTTCCAACCCAACCAGAATTTTTGGATTTGGAGGTCACTTGCTGAGTCAAAAGTCAGTTCTCCAAAGACTACTTCTGCAGCTCAAAAAAGGGGCAGAAAGTCAAAATTTGGCTGTATTTTAACCTTTTGGAGGCCCAAAACTCCATAAAAACTCAAGTTCATCCATAGGCATGTGTAACTTTGCATGAAAAATCCAAAAATGTTGAGTTTTTGCAAAACGGAGCTACGATGACAAAGGGTCTCACCGGGGGTGAGACCCGTTGAGAAACCAAAACCTGTAAATTGCCAAAAAATGTCAAAAATGAGCCAAAACTTCCAAAAATTTTTGTGCTTGGTGCTGTGAAGAGGGTAGTGGGTGTCATGATGAGTGAGAGAAGCCTCGGCCAAGATGCGGAGGGGGTTGGTCTTCTTCTTCCTCTTAAGAGCCTCGGTCAACCTTCTTTGGAACATTTTCATCTTTGCTTTACAAACGTGCATCCTAGCCCAATAGTGTTTTTTCATGTTCCTTAGCAGCTTTTTCTCTTGGTTGGCCTTAGCCAACAGCCTCTCCAAGTGGGAATTCTCCTGAATAAGCAATGACTCCCGTTCAACAGGCAATGGGTCACCGGGCCTCCTACGGTTTAGGACTCAGTCACTACGAATCCTCCAAATCTCATCAAGTGCCTTCTCCTCCTCCAGCTGTGTGTTCCACTGCTCTAGATATGTGATGGTCCATTGGGCACCCTCAAGTCTCCGCTGCAAAACATCATTCTCGGCCCTGAGCTGCTGAATGATCTCCTTTGCCTCTTGGCTAGGAGAACTGACCTCAAGATCAATCACCGGATCCTCATGAACCATGGGCTCTTTGCCCCTCTGCAATACCTGTGCTGGCAAAGAAAACGAGGCCCCTTCCACCTGTTGTGGAGATAACACTCGCTGCTCTGAAGATGAAGGCGAGACCCCTTCCACCCGCTGTGGAGATAATACTCGCCTAGTTGCTGCAAATAAGGCCCTTGGGCCTTTCTGATAGGTGACCATAGGAGTGGAGCTGACATGTCGGGTGATGGGAGCATCAAGCTGCTAGGATGGTCCTCCCTCCTCATGAATAGCCTCCTGATGTGGCTGAGGTGGCACTGTGAAAAACTCACGGGAGATGAACTCCTCCCATGAGATACCCTGCTGAGTCAACTGATGAGAGACTATAAGCTGGATCAAACCATAGTGACAAAGGCTCATGTACTGCTGGGTCGGGGTCTTCCTCTGCAACATGGGCACCATCCTCTGAATGTTCTGAAACAGGAAGACCGGGAGATTCATCATCCTCACCCGGGTGAAATGCATCAACAGGTGAATGTGATATGAATACACTTGTGAAAATCTGCCCTCACATATAAAATAATGCATGATAAGTCTCATGAGGGGGGCATACTCACTCCGAAGAAATCTGAATGGGAAAACACCCGTCAACAGTCTCACAAATGATGGCCGGACATAAGGCTCAAAGTGAACAAAATCAAGTAATCTACGCTTAGGCCACACCTCACCCACATTTGGTATCCCTGTAGCCTCTGATATCACCTCGGGTGTCAATATGAAATTCACCCTTGCAAGAGTGACATGTCCATCATGGAGGTGTAAGACAAACAACCGGGCCAACTCTCTATGATGCTGAATCTGAGAGAGCCTCTCACAAAAGTGATAGCATGACATATACTGGAAACAATTCAGTGCCAAAGGACAAACCTGTAACTCTGCCAAAGAAGCAGGCTCCTCCCTCTTATGATGGCCTCCCTTACCTCCTCTACGAGGCCTCCTCTGTTCCTCAATCTCTGTAGATGATGAATGGTCATCACCTTGCTCATAAGTCTCGGTATCTGACATGGTTTTGGAGCAAGGTGGGCAAACTGAAGGACAAATTGAACTGCTGCCTCTGCCTGCAAAAGTACTGAACTCTATGTTGTTTCAAGGGGAAAAAACATGAGGGGAATGTTAGGGGAGGGAACTTCTTAACGAGGAATGGGAATATATGAAAATAACAGGGAATTTTCAAGGGAAACTTTACAAATTGTCATGCATATAGGAACACATTTTAACATTGGGAAATCATTTGCAAAGAACATCTCATATGGGACAAAAACATGTATGATAATGAACATGGAAGGGGCATACATGTATCAATAGGGACATAGGGACACCATACACCAAATTTGCTTATAGGAGTTCATGTGTGTCATAAGGCAAATTTTTGCTCTTTTTGTTCTTAAGGAGTACATGCACATTGTTTTCACATAGAGGGAAGGTTTTCATGTACAAGGGGATGTCAAGGGTATATAGGGGTTATGTACATGCCTCTAGATATACAGCAGCATTTATTTTCACATGACTCTTTCTTTATTTACAAATGTATCTTTTCTTTTTGTTTTATTTTTTTGCATGTGTATGGTAGAGGGAATTAGGGTTTTGTGTGCTTGTGAGAGGGGTAGGGTTTATAGCTTAGGGATGGGGGAAAAAGTCAACATTTTATGTACAAATAATATGGGACAGAGATGCAAGCATGACTATGAATGAAAGAGGAAAAGAGGGAAGGGACCAAATGGGACAAAAACACTTGAAACAGTCACAAAACCCTAGCATTTTACAAACATTAGCAAGCAGCCATATTAATCCATTCATTTGCAAATTTAGAAGATGAAATCATAGCATACATCCTTATTTTCACCACCAATATCAACAACCATGCATTAAGAGCCTACCTCGACCGATTGAGCAAATTTGAAGTGGAATGAAGGAATTTGATTGAAGTTTTAGCGGCAAACAGTTGAACGGGTCACGTACGCTCCCCAACGGGTCGCGCACAGCCCAACGGGTCGTGCCCGTTATAATTTTACACTGTCGGAGTGCGCTAGATGGGTCGCGCACCGCCCAACAGGTCGCGCACAAGCCTGGACGGGTCGCGCACCTGCAAACTGCCCGAAACCGTTGCAATTTCGCCTCCTTCGCCTATCACTCTCTCACAATCTCTCTTGCAAGCTTGAAATGCACAATGAGAGTGAAAGGACGGAACATTACCTTTTATAATCTCATTTGAAAAAATTTCATCCATAAACCCACTTTATAAAGTCTATTTTGACACTTTTTTAAAACACTGATTTTCTTGGTTTCCTTTATCCTGAAGTTGACTTTTTGAGTGCTTTGACCTGATTTTTTTGCAGGTAGATCATCTGAAGGACTGTGGCAACGGGACCAGGGTTGTTTCTGCCTTTTTGAAGACATTTTGGAAATTTATTCTTTTTACAAAAATTATCATGACCTTGGCTTTAAAAACAGGGTTTTTAAATCCAAGGTTAAAAATGAACTGTACATGATGAAAATTTCAAAGGAACATGTTTACCATCCTCCCTCTGGCTTGCTGGTCACTCAAGGACTTTCAGAGACATGACCTTGCTAAGACAACTGACCAAAACCCTAGACCTAGAATTTTGACATTAAGACCAAACAAGAGCAGCTTGACAAACTCAATGACTGATATGACCTGATCCAGCAAAGCCAAGAGGGGTATGAATAGACCAGCTCCTCCATCAAGATTATGGCATGCCTAACGGGATGCAAATTTTGACACTGATGAGACACCTACTAATGCAAATGCAAAGAGCTTTGATCACTGATGGAGGGCTTTCAAGACTGACACTAACAAGACTGATGCCAGAAAGTTCTCAAACCAACTCTACTCAAACAAATCTCAAGCCAAAATCCATGTGAGGCTACTTCCACACTCCAATAACACTGTCTACCTCTACTCCTCTCTTAGAAACCTGAAGCTACCAAATTACATCTAGCTATCATTAAGTTACATCCCAGATAGCTGATCTCAATTACGGAGGAGACATTTATAGGAGGGAGAGGTTCCATAAGAGATGGAAGGAAGAGCTTATCTCTTAGGGAGGTTGCAAAAAAGGTGGAACAATTATCCCAAAAGAGAGAAGCAAGCTCATTTAACCCAACAACCAGCCCTAGGACTACCCATGAAGTAGTTTCACCTCGAAGCTTTGACAAGTTTGTTAAAAAACTTGCCAAAAGTAGATCGGCGCGGGTGAAACATAGGTACAGAGTGAAAACTTCACTAGGGCTAGTGCAAACTTGACCATATTCACGAATGAGACAACTAATGACCCACAAATACCCAGAAAGTTAGGAAAAAAGGGGTTTGCTTCAGGGATAAATGAACTAAAGCATTCTTCCTAAGATTACAAGGAAGGTATTGACACATAATTGGAAACATGACATAGAATAGATGTCAGTAATATGGACGGTAGTGTCCGGGATCAGGGAATGCAGGGTCGGTGACAAATTACTGTGTAACTGGGAGTTAGGATCTCTCCAAATATAGGAATAGGCCCTCATCTCAAGGAAGTATCTCATAGGGATAAGACTAAGAAGTTAAGTTGGGACAACTCAACCTCATCTACGTTGAACAAACTCCAACTCACCACTCTGGAAGCTTCTAGATCACAAAGCTTCTCATCCTCTTTGGGAAAATTTCCTTTTTTGGATCATCATGGGTATACAAGTAAAATAATCGATGCCATCATGATCTGGTATAGAGCAACAGGCGACCATCACGGTTTTTAGTCTCATAAGAGCGATGATCCTCAAATTAGGGTTTTATAGCTATTTCCTTCAGGGGAATCTCAAGGCATTTTCCAATCAATGTCTTAGGGAGGATTTGAGCTGCATATATGAATGAGTACACTGCATGATGGTCATGTTTTAGGCACTTTAGGGTATGTCACAAGGAAGTGCAGGGGGTGTGACAAAATACTGTGTAACAGTACCTTTAGGAAGACCGGTAGAGATTTGTTGCAATATCTTCAAAGCCCCATGATACAAGTGGCCCAATTTCTTGTGCCACAACTCACCAATGTCTCAGCTCTGCACCATTTTTTTTCTCAAATTTAACATGCTCCTCTACCTCCAACTTATACATATTTTTCACTCGAATCCCTATATTCTTTACTTGACCTATGGTTATGTGTCGAAGGAACGCCTTTCCTTTTGAGAAGATCACATCATAACCTCTATCCTTAAGCATGGAAACAAATACCAAGTTATTCTTCAACCTGGGCACATACATAACATTCTTCAAGGTGAGTGGAGCCCCATGCTCCCTCTGAAAACTAATCTTGCCCAATCAAGTAACATTATACTTTTCATCATCACCCATATCGATATGCATATGGAGATATTTCTCCTCCAGGTCATGAATAACTCTTTATCTCCAGTCATGTGGAATTAAGTTCCACTGTCTAAGTACCATAAACTTCCCATCATTGATGACTCCATGCATGCAATGAGGGAAAAATCCAATTCAAATTGAGAGGCCAAAGCCTCACCCACTGCTCCTCCTGAGGACTTCTTCTTCAAATTCTTGAGTGGACAATTTGTAGCAAAATGGCCCATCTCGTGACAATGAAAGCACTTAACTTTTTTCATGTATTTCTTCTTACCTCCATGATGCGAATCTGGTTTGGAATGGGAAGATTTCCCTTTCCCCTTATTTTCCTTAATCGCTAAGGAAAATTTCTCTTCATCATCAGTCTTTGATGAAGAGCCATCCTTGGTGTTTCTCATAATCTCCTCCTGCATTAAATATTACCACATTCATTCCCAATCTAGTAGCTTCTCCCGACCATTGATAGAATCTCGATAACCATGCCACCTATTTGGGAGTCCTAGAAGATCAATACTCACAATATAATCCCCGAAAACTATGATTACAACACCTCCAAGTTCATCACGACACTGAGTGAGCTTGGTCAAGTATTTTGGAATCGTCTCGCCTTTCTCCATTTTGATTTTTCGAAGTTTGTCCTTCAGTGCCAATTTCCTTTATTCATTGTTGTTCTGATACAAGTATGTCAATGTTTTCCACATAGCCTATGGAGTTTCCTTGCCATGGAGACTCGAGACAATGTGGTCTCGAACTCCCTCAAGGATTATTTGCCTCACCTTCACCGCAAACTTCTTTCATTCGGCCAAATTGTGTGCACTCGATGTTGTTGGCTTAGGAATTTATTGATCAAAAAATTCCTTGAAGCCATTATCTTCTACCGCAACCTCCATTCTATCCCTCCAGGCTATAAAATTCGAATTGCCTTCCAAGGCATGCTCGAGCTGCAAATCGTAGAACGCCATCTGCCAATCCTGAAGTATGTATTGAAAATTCAAATTTCACATGAAACCTGTTAGCGCTTGAAATTTCACCTTAGGCTGAGAAAGGTAAACTTCAAGGCATCATCAAACCACTTAGCCTCGTAGCTAGCCCTACGGGGTAGGAGAGGGCTCTGTCCGGTCTATCTCAGTAAAGATCTTCAATGGGCGAGATGACCAATAGGAAAACACTGATTTTAGGCTAGTAAACTGATCAAGAAGTTTAAATTTGGGATTTTTAAAGTTTTGGTGGAAAATTGGGGAATGGCAATTTCGGGTGCGGGAATTGGACACAGTTTTCGTAGGGAGTTCTTTGGGGCGAGGTAGGAAACAATATTGATGCCTTTGATAGAGATGGATGGATGAGAATGACTGGTGAGGAGTTAAGGAGAGCAAGCAATAACCTTGAATTCCCCTTAAACAGTTGAAAACATTGATATTAAGCAAACTTAAAAGCATAGCATGACAGTCATGAATTCCACTTTAACACTTCATTTGCCTAATTTGCAGAAGGAAAAGTAAGGAAATGATTCACATAGCACACTTACAAGTACAAAGAGAAACACACCATCAATACATGTGACCACAAGAATCCCAAAAAGAACTGCAAAACCCTGGTCCTCCTTTGCCAAAAATTGCAGAGATACAGTGAATAATACAATAAGAGCTTCTCCCTCAAAATTCCAACCTCTCCAACCTCTGAAAATGATTGAGAAAATACATAATATAGGCAAGCCAACCTCTTCCCTTGCCTCTAGGGGTCGAGCTCATCCTTCTAGGAGCTGTTTCAACCAATTCTAAACTGAGTACTAAAAACTAGGCAGTCAAAACAACTTGCCTCTATAAACTAGGAAACCAATTCATTCATTAAATGTTTGCTATTTCATGAATGAATCTTCTAGAATAGGTAAATAAGTGTCATTTCAACATGAAAATACATAAATTACATCAAAGAGGGTGAAAAATCCCATCACAAGTCAAAACTGGTCAAAACTGGGCGAATTCCTGAGCTGTAGATGAATTCCTGTGAAAACTGCCTGATGGGTCGCGCGCAATTCCTGAATGGGTCACGCGCCTTTGGAGGCACTTCCAGGTGTCCAAATGATGCAAACGTGGGCTTGTTGGAAAGTTCTAGATGTCTGCTTTCCAACCCAAGTGGAATTTCTGAATTTGGTGGTCATTTGCCCCTCCAAAAATTTCAATCTCCCAAGACTGCTTCCTGTGTGTCAAAAATGTGGCAGAAAGTCATTTTTTGCTTGTTTTTTTGACTTTCTGGAGGCCCAAAACTTGGTGAAATTTCTTGGCAATGACTGAGAAAGTGTAACTTTTCATGAAAAATCCAGAAATGCTAAGTTTTCCCAAAATGGAGTTGCCAAACGAAAGGGTCGCGCGCCATTGGTGGAGAAAACTTGTGTTTGGCACAAAAAATTCACAATTGACAAAAATTTCTCCAAATTTCTTGAAATTTGGGCTGGGAGTCCCCAATAAAGTACCATGCTCAGTCAAAGAGGCTTTGGCCAAAATTTGGAGTGGATCGGGCCTGTTTTCGTCGTTTTAGTGCCTTGGCCAACCTCCTTGGATCTGGCGATTACAATTTTGACATTTATCTAAAACCATGACACCTGTGAAAAAAGTGAAGGAGGTTTTTCTTCTTTTGGATGATATGGAAAAAAACCTCTCTCAGTTTTCCAAAATTCATCTTGTATTGCTCTGGAACATCATTTGAGTGCGACTTGTCCCGATGTGTGAAACAAGGAATTTTGTCGAAATGAAGCGAAATGAAGGGGATAAGGGGCTTCTAAATTCTTGGGGAAATTTTTGGGAGTGGGGAGGGATGTTAGGAAGTAGGGGAAATTTGAATCTCAGAGATTGAGTGAGGGGAAGGGGTCCAAAAGGGAAAAACACAGGCCCAACCTAGAAAATTGCCAAGTTGTAGCTAGAAACTAGGGTTTGTGCGAAAATGAGGAATTTGGCGGATCTAAGGGATGGGAAGCATTTGATAAGGTATATGAAGGATAGGGGAAGGTGTATGAACATCTGGATACAAGTTTTTCCGATGATTTGACCGTCCAAGAGAAATTGCCTTCAAAACCCTAGGAGAGGGAAATGACCTTACCTAGGCGCAATTGAAGCATGAACAAGGTGTACAATGACTCATTAGACACTGAGATGATAATGAAAACCCTATGAATGATGATAAACTCAGCTGAATGATGACATGGACTGAAATTTGGGCAATTTTAGAAGGAGTGAAAGCAAACCCTAGACCTAATGCCTAGTGACCAAATTTTGCTTGAAAACTCTTTGAAATGACAAAATTTGACCTTGACACTTCAAAATCACTTTGTAAGAGCACGTTTGATCACTGGAGGAAGGCTGGAAAGACTGACACTAACATTGGCTCCAATGGGGATGGTAGCTCCTTGGAGATGCCAAGAACCTTAGACCTCTGGGAGAGCAGACCAGTGTTTTCCAACCATTGGGCAATGGAGTCATTATTTGACAAACAATACAAGACTTTGACTCATTTATTGACTGAAACTTGATTCAAACCGACTCAATTATGAAACCTACATGACTGAAAACTGACTCACAAATGACTCATGACTGACTTAACTAAAACAAGATCTTACAAAGCTTATTGAATGGCAGCAGTCCATCAAGATTTGAAATCATGATGACAACCACCTGTGTTTCTTACAAAACAATATACCATCAAACTATATCAAAATGCCAATGCAACCAATCAAGCAGATGCCTTCTTGATTGATTCTCCTGATTAGATCTTCTGGTCAACAATACAAACCTATCATTGGGCATCCAAAAACATAGTTGACCATATTCTCCTTCATCACTGAATACTGCAATAATCACCTTCATTGTTGACTGCAAGAGATCTGCCATTGGATCTTGAAAAACATAAAGTATTTCCTCCTGCTGAAAGAGCAAGGTGTCTTTTTCTATTGATTCTGATCTTCCTTCATCATGTAGTCCAGAAAGATTATGTTCCTGGTCCTCGAAAAATTCTGAACAAGTAGATGAGCATATCTCCTCTTGAAATAACATTTCAAAACATGAGACATATGAGAAAGAATCTGAAATGGAATCCTGAATAGTCAGATCTTTTGTAGTTTGAATATATGGTAAGTCATCCTCATATGATATGATAGCCAGATTCTCATTACATTCATCAATCATGAGAAAAGAAATTTCAGATGTTTCGTGAAACCCAACACTAACATTTCTATCAGCTATCATAGATTCATCCAGAGAAACCTTTTCACTTACTTGAACGAAGATCTTGTCTTGTTTTTCACAGAGGCAAGGAACTACCTCCTCATGAAGATCTAGTACTGGTGAGATGAGAGCATTTAGGTCTGCTACTCCATTTTCTTCATTTGAGGCAGCCGTGACAATACAACTTTCTTTTATGAGATCCGAAACAACATGTTTTGCCTCATCACAATTTATCTCCCAATCTTATTTATCATCATCACTTTCTGAGATTGGAACATTACTTTCCTGCGTTACCTGGATGCTGTCTTCTTCTATGGACAGATCTGAAACAACATTTGCTCTTTCCTCATTTTCAACCATATGGAAATCTTCAGCCTGCTGATCTTGACAAGTATCCTCTAAGATTTCTATGTGCTGCTGAAATGGATTTTCATATAGAGCCTCCATGATCTCAACATCCATAAAATTATCATCTTCATAAAACTTCTCAAGGCTTTCAATAAAACTATATGCATGCTGGCAACAGTCTTGAACTAAATTTAATGATGGATAAGAGTCCTTATATCGTTCAATGAACATAGCATGAAAATCCTTTAAACAGTAAATACAAGCAGGCGGCAAACTTTCATGCCATGATTGGGCTTCACCTTTCAGAGTGGCCAGGAATATCTTCATCAAGCAATCTTCAGGAAAATCCACCTTCAACTTGCGAATATGCATATGAAATCTAACTAGATGAAGAGCAGCATCCTTCTTACCATCATCATTAAATATACGCAAATTCCTTGACCAATCTACCTTCGGAATTTTATTTGGAAAACCAGGGATGTGATCTCGGCTCAGGGGAGCGTATCTTCTTGCAATCCATCCATCTTGAAAAGCTCAAAGCTACTGATCTCTCTGCAGTGAAGTCACCATGAAGCATTGATCTCTGGATTTTTCAGTGAAGGAGTCGCCAGTGAATGATTTCAGCCTTGTCAGTGTCTGATCGTTGTCCACCATCAACAATCAGATCTGAACTTGATACATGTACTGGGGTAAAATGCAAATGAAGTGGCCGTATTCACAAGCTCACGGAGATTGACTGAAGCAACGTTTATCTACTTCCGCTTATGCAAAGCAAAAGCGTTTCGAAGGCTAACTGGCATAACTTCAGGCTCCGTCTAAGACTTGTGAAACAAACACATCAACACATAGACAAGTTTGTTCTCCCCAGTATGGTCGCCAATATGTTAGCGCTTGAATTTCACCTCAGGCTGAGAAAGGTAAACTTCAAGGCAACATCAAACCACTTAGCCTCGTAGCTAGCCCTACGGGGCAGGAGAGGGCTCTCTCCGGTCTATCTCAGTAAAGATCTTCAATGGGCGATATGACCAATAGGAAAACACTGATTTTAGGCTAGTAAACTGATCAAGAAGTTTAAATTTGGGATTTTTAAAGTTTTGGTGGAAAATTGGGGAATGGCAATTTCGGGTGCGGGGATTGGACACAGTTTTCGTAGGGAGTTCTTTGGGGCGAGGTAGGAAACAATATTTATGCCTTTGATAGAGATGCATGGATGAGAATGACCGGTGAGGAGTTAAGGAGAGCAAGCAATAACCTTGAATTCCCCTTAAACAGTTGAAAACATTGATATTAAGCAAACTTAAAAGCAGAGCATGACAGTCATGAATTCCACTTTAACACTTCATTTGCCTAATTTGCAGAAGGAAAAGTAAGGAAATGATTCACATAACACACTTACAAGTACAAATAGAAACACACCATCAATACATGTGACCACAAGAATCCCAAAAAGGATTGCAAAACCCTGGTCTTCCTTTGCCAAAAATTGCAGAGATACAGTGAATAATATAATAAGAGCTTCTCCCTCAAAAGTCCAACCTCTCCAACCTCTAAAAATAATTGAGAAAATACATAATATAGGCAAGCCAACCTCTTCCCTTGCCTCTAGGGGTCGATCTCATCCTTCTAGGAGTTGTTTCAACCAATTCTAAACTGAGTACTAAAAACTAGGCAATCAAAACAACTTGCCTCTATAAACTAGGAAACCAATTCATTCATTAAATGTTTGCTATTTCAGGAATGAATCTTCTAGAATAGGTAAATAAGTATCATGTCAACATGAAAATACATAAATTACATCAAAGAGGGTGAAAAATCCCATCACAAGTCAAAACTGGTCAAAACTGGGCGAATTCCTGAGCTGTAGATGAATTCCTGTGAAAACTGCCTGATGGGTCGCGCGCAATTCCTGAATGGGTCGCACGCCTTTGGAGGCACTTCCAGGTGTCCAAATGAGGCAAAAGTGGGCTTTTTGGAAAGGTCTGGATGTCCACTTTCCAACCCAAGTGGAATTTCTGAATTTGGTGGTCATTTGCCCCTCTAAAATTGCAATCTCCCAAGACTGCTTCCTATGTGTCAAAAATGTGGCAGAAAGTCAATTTTTGCTTGTTTTTTGACTTTCTGGAGGCCCAAAACTTGGTGAAATTTCTTGGAAATGGCTGAGAAAGTGTAAATTTTCATGAAAAATCCAGAAATGTTGAGTTTTCCCAAAATGGAGTTGCCAAACGAAAGGGTCGCGCGCGGCGCGCGACCCATTGGTGGAGAAAACTTGTGTTTGGCACAAAAAATTCACAATTGACAAAATTTTCTCCAATTTTCTTGAAATTTGGGCTGGGAGTCCCCAATAAAGTACCATGCTCAGTCAAAGAGGCTTTGGCCAAAATTTGGAGTGGATCGGGCCTTTTCCGTCGTTTTAGTGCCTTGGCCAACCTCCTTCGATCTGGCGATTGCAATTTTGACATTTCTCTAAAACCATGACACCTGTGCAAAAAGTGAAGGAGGTTTTTCTTCTTTTGCATGTTATGGAAAAACACCTCTCTCAGTTTTCCAAAATTCATCTTTTATTTCTCTGGAACATCATTTGAGTGCGACTTGTCCCGATGTGTGAAATAAGGAATTTTGTCGAAATGAAGCGAAATGAAGGGGATAAGGGGCTTCTAAATTCTTGGGGAAATTTTTGGGAGTGGGGAGGGATGTTAGGAAGTAGGGGAAAGTGGAATCTCAGAGATTGAGTGAGGGGAAGGGGTCCAAAAGGGAAAAACACAGGCCCAACCTAGAAAATTACCAAGTTGTAGCTAGAAACTAGGGTTTGTGTGAAAATGAGGAATTTGGCGGATCTAAGGGATGGGAAGCATTTGATAAGGTATATGAAGGATAGGGGAAGGTGTATGAACATCTGGATACAATTTTTGCCGATGATTTGACCGTCCAAGAGAAATTGCCTTCAAAACCCTAGGAGAGGGAAATGACCTTACCTAGGCGCAACTGAAGCATGAACAAGGTGTACAATGACTCATTAGACACTGAGATGATAATGAAAACCCTATGAATGATGATAGAATCAGCTGAATGATGACATGGACTGACATTTGGGCAATTTTGGAAGGAGTGAAAGCAAACCCTAGACCTAATGCCTAGTGACCAAATTTTGCTTGAAAACTCTTTGAAATGACAAAATTTGACCTTGACACTTCAAAATCACTTTGTAAGAGCACGTTTGATCACTGGAGGAAGGGTGGAAAGACTGACACTAACAAAACCCAAAACTCAAAACTTTGAAATTTCCTCTAGTATACTGTCTTTAGCTCTGATACCATGTAGAAAATCCTATATATTCACAATCTCATGCAATGTACTAAAGCACAAGACAAGAATCTACTTCTACTTTCAACCAACGGAAGCCAATAGATCGATCAAAACAATATGAACAAGAAGAAGATAAATCAATGGCACATAACACAAGATGTATCTAGGGAAGCCGACTGCTCAAAACCCTGTTATATGTATTGCATATATCATAAATATGAGTGAAGATGCAAAGCTTATTCTCACTAGAACAATTCCACACAAGTATGCTCAACTCTCTTGGCTCAAAAGCAAGCTCTTGACCAACACTTAGCCAATTCTGCAATTATCCAAGCCCCTATTTCCTTGCATAATTCCTAGGATGAATAGCAAAGGGAATTCATGCTTCCAAAGCTACACAATCCAAACATAGGTCCTTCTCTAATTGTATGATTGATCTATATAACTTAGTAAATCATACAACTAATAGTACACTCTCCTTGCACTCTAGTCTCAACTGGGTCTTTCTAATAATCAACATGCATGAGTTTCTGATGAGGGAACCTTTAGTTATATAGAGTGACACTTGTGGATGCACTAGTGCACCAACTTTCTGTTAACTCTCTATTAGTTCCACAAGTAGTTTGGAACTAATTTAACTAAACATAACTTAGTAAAATGAGTTATCTAATTACAACTCACAATTAAACTCATATTGGACCCCTAAAACTTAGGGAGAACATATACATGACTTCAGAAAGACTTCCAACTTGAAATTCCTAAGCTAATTAAGTTAATTAAACTTAATTAACTATTTACAAGTTGCTATGAGAATGGGATTTGATTTTAATTCACAATTTAAATTCGAGGACAAATTTAAACTAGAATTCCTTGTTGCCATTTGTTATGAAACCAGCTCACAAAAAGATAGAAAAGATAGATCAACGCCTTAGAATTCAGCCTCTTCGAGGGGGAAAACTCCTTTGCATTACACAAATGAACAATTCTTGGATGATACAAATGACCAGACCTCCTTTCTATATATTGGAGTCTAAGGGGTCATAATATACTAAGAGTCGACATGACAATAAAAATGTAAGGGCACAATAATAACAATATGGGGACTACATGGGCACAAAAATATAATAAGGGGGTTATACTAATAACTATAAGGGGTTACACTAGTAGTATAGGGGCCTAATATGCCCCTCTCCTTCAAAAAGTGTTGTCCTCAAGGCTTGATTAGTTCTTGATGCTTCTGTATAAAATCCTTGTCCTCCCATGTGGAATCTTCAACAGGTAAGTTCTTCCACTTGATGAGATACTTTGAAATTGATCGATTTTGTAGCTGTCGGGTTCTTGTTTCTGTAACAACTCCAGGTTCCAATATGATTTTTCCTTCCTCTTCAAGTTCTGGCAATATTGTTTGAATTGGGATATTCTGCAACTTTGGAATGAGTGGCCACACTTCTTTGTCCTTCTTCCATTCATCCCTTGCTTTGTTTATCCATTCTGGTTGGATAATAGAAATAGCACAAAACAATGCTTCCACATCCTCATCCTTTCTTGAGAGTGCATCTACAACAAAAAATTTCTTCCCTTTTCTATAGATGATGTCAAAGTCATAACCCAACATATTTGTGACCCATTTTTTCTATTCTTTTAAAGATAATATTTGTTCTAAAAAATATTTAAGACTATCATGATCCATTTTTACCTTCAAGTGTCTTCCCATTGGATAAGGTCGTCGTTTCTTAATTGCATTTAGTATTGTCAACATTTCCTTCTCATAAATAGCTTGCTTGAGATGTAACCATAAAAATACCCAATCACCTACATCAAAACATTTTTCACTGCGATGTTGATCTACCTGTTTTTTCATTTGATTCTGCACCAAAGTGGCATTATCCTTTAAAAGTTGGAGAACTTGTTGTTGATGCTCGATGTGATATTTCACTGCTTGAACCTTTTTCTTCTTGATATTTCCTTCTATCTGGAGAGTTTGAGGAGTGGTAATTTCTTCCAATGCTTTACAAGATATCGTCGGATTCATTTCTTAATGCTCGATGTGATCTTTCACTTCTTGAACACTTTTCTTCTTGAAATGTCCTTCTATCTTGATAGTTTGAGGATTAGTAATTCCGGCCAATGCATTACAAGATATGGTTGGGTTCATTTCTTCTTTCTCGATGTGATCTTTCACTTCTTTAACCTTTTTCTTCCTGATATGTCCTTCTATCTTGAGAGTTTGAGTGGTAATTCTTGCGAATGCTTTACAAGATATGGTCATATTCATTTCTTTTTTCTCTGGGGTTGGGTCCTAGCGTATATCCTCTTCTTTTGATGTTTCTTGATTCTTTTCTTCCTCCTCTTCATACTCTATATAGAATAATTTCTTCTTAGGACACTTATGACCTTTAGTGCATTTTCTATCACAATTGTAACAAAGCCCTTTTTCTCTCTTTTCTTCCAATTGTTATGGTGTAAGCCTTGTAGGTTGTGGAAGGCTAGGAGAAGAAACACTTCCATAATTATAGTCATGAGTGGTGGGATTCCTTGTTTTCAAAATTTCACTTTCAATTTTTCTTGCCAACTCGAATGCCTCCTCCAATGAATCAGGTTCCCAAAAACGAACCTCATGTTGAATGTTATCCTTTAAAGTCCCTATGAAGACATCAATCCTTTGCTTCTCTGGAATATAATTTACCCTTCTATTCAACTTTTGAAAGTCTTCAATGTGCTCTTCCATTGAACCCTTTTGTTTGAGATTTATCAACTAGCTAAAGAAGGAGTTTC
This sequence comes from Pinus tabuliformis, assembly GCA_031772625.1. Classification (NCBI taxonomy): domain Eukaryota; kingdom Viridiplantae; phylum Streptophyta; class Pinopsida; order Pinales; family Pinaceae; genus Pinus; species Pinus tabuliformis. Next base: position 1,260,859,721 of record CM062805.1, read on the forward strand.
TCTTTGTATCCTCATAATGTGCTATCATTTCCTCCGTGAAAATTGACCACGTGTCAAGTGGTTTACGAGAACAAATCCCTTTATACCATAAAAATTGAATCTTTTCTAAATAATTAGATGCAATACATATCTTTTGTAACAGTGGTACACCATGTAGATCAAAATATTTCTCCATCTGTAGTATCCAATTTACTAGATCCTTGCCATCAAACTTCTGCATCTCGCTTTTTCTTGATTTTAGGAGCTCGATCTTGAAACGACTGTAACTCTGTAATTTCGAATCTTCTAGTTCTGAAATCGTGATCTACAGTAGCCCTTTTCGTCCTCTTTCCAATACCACCAATCTAATCCAAATTGAATTCTCCAAGGAAGAGTTATGCCAAATCTCCCAAGGTGACTTGATTATAGATTAGTTCAATAGAGAGAACTTGTACGACGTAACACGTGTCACTGTTTCGACCTTAGTATTTGAAAAATATATACAAGAAACTAAAATCTATCCTCTTTCTGTAACTTCTTACGAAATTGCAATCTGATGCTCAAAACAAAAGTTATGATGATTTTCCCAAGGTCACCTGTTTGGAATGTAATTCAGGAGTCTACAAAAAGACCAACTTCCTCAGATCATATCACCGCAAATATAGTGCAAAAAGCTCTAAAATTCAGATTTGAGGTTCAACGTGATTTCTTCTCAAATGGATTTTTTTGTTCACTTCTGAAATGTCCCAGAAAAAGAGTTATAGTGAAAATGCCATGATGACCTATTTGGAGCAGTGAAACCCTAGAATCCAAAGCTCTAATACCAAATGTTATGAAACTAGCTCACAAAAAGATAGAAAAGATAGATCAATGCCTTAGAATTCAGCCTCTTCAAGGGGAAACCTCCTTTACATTACAAAAATGAACAATTCTTGGATGATGCAAATGACCAGACCTCCTTTCTATATATAGGATTCTAAGGGGTAATAATATACTCAGAGCCGACATAACAATAATAATGTAAGGGCACAATAATAACAATAGTGGGCTTCTATGGGGCACAATAATAACAATATGGGGACTACATGGGCACAACAATATAATAAGGGGGTTGTACTAATACCAGTAAGGGGTTACACAGTAGTATAGGGACCTAACACCATTTCTCAATAGTTCAATCTCTTAGACTCTATGGAATGATGGATAATGATGTAATTCTCCTTTTTGAGTAATGGAAATTCAATACCATAAATTAAAATATAATATAAAAAAATTAATAACTCATTATATACGAAACTCATTATTTATAAATGATGACTAATTCATAGAAATATTACACTAAAGTATAATATTCCATAAATAAAAGTACTCATACAACATCATATCATCGTAGATAGAGAGGCTAAACACAACCACTAAGAAAACTTTGTTAAAATTAAATATCACCCACTTGGACATTAACAAGATAACTTAAGACTTGCTAATTATGGAAGACACTCTTTATTCATTAGTATAATTTTATTAAATTAGAAATGGTATTATAGTAAGGCATGCTTTACTATTTTCAATAGATAAAGAGATTATGCATACATACTAAGATAACTTTGTTAAAATTAGTCTAGATTCATCTTAACTTCATATCTATTAAGTGTTCAGAGGGATCAAATCTCTCAAGGTACAAATCTCTTTTTTGAGTGTAAATTTTGAGGAAATGTTTGCACCTCGAGAGGTTTGATCCCTCTTGATGCTTGATAAATCCAAATTTAAGATGGATCTTGGTTGGTTTAATTAATAATTATAATTACTAATTATAATTACTAATTATAATTATTAATTTAATTTAATTTATTTTTATGTAATTTGATTGAGTCAAAATGTTTATATAACATAACATAACTTTACAACTTCTCTTCCATACTTTGTTGGAGAGCACTTCTCGGTGCAAAGAAATGTGAAAATAAGAATAAATAAAAGCAAGTGCAAGGTGTCATTAGGAAAGGAGAGTACATGTTAAAACCTCCACTTTTAGTATGGTAAAAAAGTTATGGATGACATGATTGAGACATAGTGTTCGAAATATTATGAACTTTGACTTGCAAATTAGTGGTTTTGCATGGTAAATTTCAACACATGAGCTCTTTTGTAAATTCTCCCAACAGGGATCGCATTATGAAACATTTCTTACAATTCACCATTTAAAAACTTATTTATTTCCATAATTTACGAAGGGTTAGTTGTATTTAGAAGGACTATGAGTTCTATCACCATTGCTTCTTCTTTTTTTAAGTCGAGAAGTTCTGATAATTCAAAATGATATTACATTGGAGAGTTCTGGATATCAAAATTTTTTCGGCCTCACTCCAACCAGATTTGTTGGCTAGGAGATGAAAGAAAAACCAAAATATTACAAGCATATCCAAACTAGAAAAACAAGAACTAATTTCCCAAACTAGCCAAAAGGTTCCAAGAACCAAAATACATGAGAAGGTCATCCTGAATCAGACGAGTGAATCAAAGTTGGCTGGTCTGAACTAGTTCTAGGGATGGCGAAGGGCAAAAGTCGCAGCGGACGTGCTTCTCCATATGAGTAAGTCTACCTTACATCCGGTCCATTTTCTTGTACAAGAGCCTTTAGCCATGCTGCAAGGTGGCTAATCTGTCCTATATCCACCATTGATTCTTGTGCAAGTTGTTCATAAAACTAATAACCACATTCTGATCGTAATGGCAGTAATTCCCCAACTAATCCAAAATAAATGTAGTATGTTGGAGACTATCTGCTAATGTGTCAAAAGGGGAAGGACACTCCACACCGCTAGGGATGGGGCTTGATTGGGTTGTAATTCTTCCCCCATATCTTTTTCCTCCAATCAGTGGTCCTCTACCTATCTTCAAGGACCCATACTGCATCCAGGGCAACCACACTAATGATACATAATGAGAGCTCATGTTATCACCTTAAAGAACCACCATTAGGGCGACTTTCAACCCCTTCTAAAGTCCAAACACTTATAAAACAACGTAAACCCCAAACCACATAATCGCTCAACCAAGAATAAACCAACCCCAAGGGTGAAAGACTTACACCAAAATACACCCCCCCCCCCCCCCCCGCCCCCTTGAACTTTCAAAGCCCTCACCAAATTGCTCTAAATTGAGTTCTACCTACCAGTGCCTTCATCAGCTATTAACTTCACAAAGATGGATTGCAGGATTTTCAAGACAACTCCCTAGATTGGAATATTCCCCATAAGACCAACACAAGGACGAAAGTATTTTAGGCTTCCCAGTTAGCCTCTGCTTCCTGTTATAGAAATATTTGGGCACTTCAACCCCAATCACATATATCGATAAACCAAGGGCTCTTTAACCCCTGAAAGTGTTGTTTCATACCCTAAAGGATCATGGTCAACTAATTACATCATTTCCCAAAAGTTCCACCTAAAAAACCACTCAGAACTGGCCAAAACTGGACCATACTAACTGCTCCACTATCAAGGTGCGACGCATACTGGCTCCTACACTAGCTAGGTGCAATGCATGTTGAAGAGGCCTTCTATAGGGTGCGATGAGCAAGAATAGACAAATGGATGAGACAGTTTGCTAAGTGGATGCTCATGGAATCTTCTAGAAACTTCTCCTATGACACTTGCCTCTCTGAATTCACCCAGGGATGAGTAAGAGATCAATGAAATCTCCAAGTGGAACCAAGAACTATCAGTGGAATGAAACTAATCAAAAACTCAGAGCTGACTCACACCCTTGTAGACATTTATAAATGGATCCCTCATCTGAGAGATCTAGAGGCTGGAATTTTGTAATTTGTAAGGAAGTGTTATTGGTTTATCTTTGAGAAGGAACATTGTATTGTTGGGTGATCTTGCTTTTCATGAGGTGAAGAGGGCTTTGATGCTAGGAGGATGATGCTGGATCAGACAGCTGGGTTGTAATCCTCCCTTCTATTTCTATTATTAATAAAGTTCTTTGAGTTTTCCTCCATACAATCGTGTATTTGTGAATCTTATTTGTGAATGCAATTGTATGTTCAATGTATTTTTGATTCTACATTGTTTATGATATTATAGATCGAGATGCTTTGATGTTGTTTTGTTACTTTGTCTCTACAGGTATTCTCTAAAGCGGGACAAGCAGGAGAGAAGTGCAAGCTCTATCAAGGGAGAGAGAAATCAAGCAAGGAATCAAGTGGAAGATCCAGGCTAGTCCTATTTTCTTCTCTCTTATCTATCATACATAAAGGAAATCACAAATTTCTTTGATTGTTTGTTTCTAAGATAGCTACCCATCTTAGTGGGACTAGCAGATCGAAAAGACACTAGTTTTCCCAGAAATAAAATTGCGACTCCGCCGGGGAGCGCATAGTTTGTTTGTTTGTTATTGTTATTTACTTTATAAACTACAGATGGAGCCTGAAGTTAGCCAGATAGCCTTCGAACTGCTCTTGCTATGCAATTGCAAAGTAGATGAATGCTGCTTCAGTCAATCTCCAGGTTGGTTTATGAACTAAACATCTGACTTACAAGCATCCTAAATGCCCTTGTGGTAGCTCAATAACCTCTTAAGATCATACCCCTGTACTTTGTTTTTACTGTTCATCATAGCTCAGCTTAAATCACTAAACTTAGCTGCAAATTTTGAGAAAAAACCCAACTCAATTTTTCTCCTTGTCCCATCACACTGTCTGTAACTGGAAACCAATTTGCATCGCACCTCCCATGTGTAGCAAGTGAGATGCATCCCTGTTTTTGTTAAGGACAGGTGCGATGACTGAGTAATCCTATTTCTCTCTTTGAAATTTGGGTTTTTCCTCGTTTTCAGCTCTATTCAGTTGTTTTGCTACTTATGATCAATATCTCATTGCTGAAGCCTCTTTCCTTTACATTGTTCAGCCTCCATTAATTAGGATTAGTAAATGTTTTTATGTATTTGTCCATCATTTATAGTCCTTCATAAAAAAGTAGCTTAAATCGAACTGTCGTTTTTTATGCAAAAGTGTTGTAACTGTCATTTTGAGTCAAAAAGAAGAGTGTCATAAAGTCTTCCTCCTCTAGATAGTCAATTTTACTTTTGTCATTGTATTTGATTTGAATTGTTAATATTTCAAGTGTCGAAAACAGTTTTCTGTTCGAAATCGAAAAGTGTCGTTTTAGTCTTCCTTTCATTTTGAAAAGAAATTGTCGAAATGTCACTTTGAAGAAAATAGTTCAGATCTATACTTAGTTTTCCTTTTTAGCATTCCCACATTAAGGAAACGAGAAACAAATACATGCATTTGCATTTGCATTTAGACTGTATGCAGAAAATGACTTAGGAAAAGTGCATTTAGTATGTGCTCTTTGCTCTCTATTGAAAGAATCGTAATCTTCTTTCCTTATTAGCTAGGATTTTCAATGCTAAAAGAAAATAAACTGTTTTTTATCATTTTAGATTGCATATTTAGGAATTTTACATCTACATCACATGGTGAACCTTGAAAGACAAACTTCTAAACAAGATCAACTCTAAAATAAATCTCAATGAACATAAAAACACTTTGGAACCTAAAGCAACACATTTAGAGGTCTAGGCTAGAGACGTGTTCCGGCGTCGTAAAACCTGGTAACTATCGTTTTCATCGAAGATTGGGTGATTCCTCCTCTTTGATATGAAAAGTGCTAGTACAGACTTGTGCTCCCCGTACTATCGAGTATATATTGGGAGACCATAATAGGCTGATATCCTTTATCCATAGGAAGCCGTGTCTGCCGCCCTATCAATCACAATGCACTGAACACAGCATTCGGGAAGATTGACAATTGTACATAAGTCCTTGGTAATTTCTCCTTAATTTACCAACAAGGTGTATATTGTAGTTTTGCGATTGGTTTGGTAATCCCTATGTCTATATTTCTAGAGTATTCACTTTCGTTCCTTTTCGACTCCTTAAAAGAAAAGGTCCATCTGAGCACTTTTCACTTCAGGCTCATTAAAAATCGAAGGTGACTAGAGTCATCTTTATCTTTTTCTCGACTCTTAAAAATTTAAAAAGCAAAGTTGTGTCAAAGCATCATTAAAAATTATTTTATACGGAATAACATTTTTCTCCTTAATTTTTGAGTTGATGAAGTAATCCGTAATCATGGAAGAAAATCAATCAAAACCCCGTCGTTTGCGGAGATGGAGTTGTTTCAGGTATAGAAGTGTAACGGTAGACACTTCTATACCTGAAACAACTCCAAATAGAGTTGATCCAGAAACTGAAGTTCACTTACCTGAACATCTGGAATTTCAGTTCCAGAATTCAGAAGGTGTCACTCCTCCAGTGTTTGTTACTACAGAAGCTATACCTTCTTCGGCTCCAGAAATATTTTACGGGCCTGACGGTCTACCTCTTCCACGTGGATTGATTGCTATAGAAGAGATTATAGAGGATCTTCCATCCAGTACCCCATTGCATTTTGGAACTGGGATCCACCTATATCCTTCAATTACTAAAGTTAGTTCTTTTAATCATCCCTCAACGCAAGTTCCTGTCGAATCGCTAAGAAATCTTTTGGATAGACTAAATATGTTTGAGAAAACATCAACATCTAGGACTATGTCATTTAATACAGCAACAAAAGAACCTCCTACTGCTACTTCGACGATGTTTTCTGGTATACCATTTGTCCCAACTAGTTATCAACATTAGATGGAGTCCACCCAGGGACTGTTTCAACGACATGGTCTGTTCCTATTTGTTCATCCGGAATCCTATCTGGCATTTCTTATGTTGAAACTCAGCAAATTGATCCTACATATGAGTATCAATTTGGGCAGTCCAGTCTCCAAAGACCAGTCTATCCTTTGAACACTGGATTGCCGCCATATGGGGGCAGTATGCTTTTTCATTATTCCCTCCTGGGGAACAACCATATGAGAGTTCACAACAAAATTCAGGTCAAACTGGAATTACATCTAGTGGTTGGGTACCAATACTACCTCAACAGCCAAGAGTTGTATATTCAATGCAACCAGCTCAACCTGTGTCGAATATTCCCACTACACCTGCTATTGTGATTGTGTCGCAAGTACAAGCGCTACCTATTGTATGTCAACCTCAAGTCTCTCAGGTTGCAATACAATAGCCTCTTGTCTCTATGGCTCAATCACAACCTCAGATTAGTGCTTCCTTAATTGGAACGACTCAGGCTCAAATGGGTACTATCACTCCTCATCTTGGTCAATCATCCAGTATTGGACAACAGTAAATGGTCCAACAACCATGGCTGGTACAATATCAACAACCGCAATTTCAACAAGCTTACCAAGGACCTAAGCAACAAGGCTTTGTAGGTAATGGGCAACCGTATTCTCAACACAGTTATCAAAAACCATACTATAATGGTTATGCCCATCAACCTTATCAAAGTTATTAGCATCAGATAGGTTATGATGGTATGCAAAGGCCTACTGCTCAGGCAATCCCATCTTATCCTGGGTATGCTTCGCCAAACCTGAATCAACAGTTGCCTTTTGTAGAAACTTTAGAATTACCAGATCTGAACCAGCTGATGAATGATCCAATTGCTTATGCCCCTTGGTGGCCAATGATTCCTCATAAAATTCCCTCTGATATTCCTAAATTCAATGAAAACCCGGGTGAAGATCCATCGAATCATGTAATGAATTTTCTTTTGTGGTGTTCATCTAACACCCTCAATGATGATTCGATTAGGTTTCGGCTTTTTCGGCGAATGCTAACTGGTCCAGCAGCGAAATGGTACATTGAATTGCCTAGAGCTTCATTTGATAACTTCAGCACCCTTGCCACTACCTTTTTAACCCACTTTCAGGTACCGATAAGGTATGAAACAGGAACAGAACTACCAACTTTAAATAGACAATAGCCACTCACATATCTGATCATATTCATGAGTGGCGATGTCGTCATCGAATGGTAAAGACGTATGTTCCTGATAAGCTTCTAGCTGAGTGGTTTATTAAGTCATTATTACGTTCTATTACTGAAGATGTGGCAAAGGGAGGAGTTGTCATTGAAGAGCAAGTCATTTCTCGTGCAAAATATTTAGACTTGATATATACTCATTCCGGCACACTCTATGACAAAATTCCTGACACTCCTAGACCAGAATTTTCCATTCCTTCCCCTCCTAAATCAAACAGGGACTCTCATGCCGGTGATGGCATGATTGGTACCTCGAGTATGCAAACTACAAAGGCTCCATCTGGTCAGGTCCTTGCAGTTTCTAGTCAAAAAGAAAATGACAAACTTCTTACCTCGGAGGTTAATGCTATGTCATTTGACAAGGGAAAAGAACCAAAGTAACCAGGGAGCAATAAGAAAGGAAAAAACAAAAAGAAGAAACAGGAAGATTCGACTCCTGAGAAATCTTCTGGAAACCCTACTGGGCGAAAGAAACCTAATCAGCCATGTTTCATATGTAATGAGGACCATTATACGAAATATTGTCCACATCGAGCTAAGGTCAAGAAATTTTTAAAAACTTCAAATACCTCAACAGTATTGACTGATCCATTTCCAAACCCAGAAACTAATCTGGTTGCTATCAATCATGCTTCCCCATCCCAAGTGCTTATGTTATCCATCTCGAAACAGAAAAATGATGCTTTGATATCGACGAGGAATAAAGATTATGGGAATCCACAGATGTCAAATAACAAGGCTACAGATCAACACAATAGTTCGACAACAGCTTCATCAGAAGTTGTGCCACCCATCATTCCTGAATTAACTATAAAGCTGCCAAAGGGAGTAGTACATAAATTGATATTTAATCCTCGTGCCCGAGCAACACAGAATTATAATATAGTGGAAGATCTAGCTCAATCACCATTCGCTATGTTGACACTTGAGGTACTGCAGAATTGTCCCTCCCAAAAGCAGGCTTTGTTATCAAGAATAAGTGGGATTGACCCAGCAGATTCCAATCTTGTGGTCTTTAACCATAAAGGATATGAACCTCAGTTACCGGCCCAACTCGCTTTCCTTATATAGGTAAAAACCCTCAACAAAACTGTTCATCGAACAATCATTGATGAAGGGGCATCTACCTGTATTATGTTAATGAGTTGCTGGAAAAATTTAGGCTCACCACCCTTGTCACAATCATCGACGACATTAAAAGCGTTCGATGGAAGAACATACACGCCATATGGGATATTAAGTAACTTTCAAGTTGAACTTGGGGGCAAGACAATAGAAATTGAAGTTCAGGTCATTGATGGAAACCTTGACTACAATATCTTACTAGGCAGGCCCTGGATTTACGCTATGGCTGTTTTTGTGTCAACATATTTTAGAAAGATTTCATTTCCCTTCCAAGGCGGTATTGCAATCAGACCAACTAAATTTTTTCCCCAACAATTCAAAAGCTATTGGAAGCATTCAATTGATCCATGGAAACTCTTAATCACTTCAAAATGTTAGAGTAGGTCTCCTAAAAGACCCATCCTTGATGGGCATTTTTGCCCTCTCACCTCCAAGTAATCTGGCGGAAGTGGCCACAGTGGAAACCTATCATATGATATCTTCTACATTATCAAATATTAAGAAGAACTCTGACCATTTTGATAGTATGGATCATCACCAGGTGTTGCCCCCAAGCCCTATAGAATCTTTGTAGCAATCAATTTTTTGGGCATGGGCGGCGAACCCAAATCAACACTCAGCAAGTGTTTGGATAGATAGGTCTCTAGAGTATGGCACCTCTTCCGATCCTTGGTCTCGTATACATTCTACAGATGAAGGAATCATTCAGTCGATGATGATAGGAGAGGCACCATGGGAAGATTACCACCATCGTTCCCACCTTCAAGATAACAACGAAGATAATTCTAGCAACCTTAATCATCCTTCAGTTTTTTATTTTCTATCAAATACTGTAACTACAGTGGATTCCGAGTGAAATCTATCCAATATTGAAGAAAATTTCTCCATTAATATCTCGACCAAACCTAATGTTGTAGAGAATATTCATGTTGGAAAATCTTGTTCTCCTTCCGAACTGGAAATATATTGCACTCCCTATCGTGAATTCAGAGATGTCTTTGCATGGTCATATGAAGAAATGCCAGGCATTGACTCAAGCATCGTTGAACATGAAATCAAGATGTATCAAGATGTCAAACCAGTACGACAATGGCTTTGACCAGTTCACCCAAAGAAAGTCACTGCCATTAAGGCGGAGGTTGAAAAACTTTTACATGCTGGTTTCACTTACCCTATTCCTCTCATTGATTGGGTATCAAATATTGTTCCTGTGATGAAAAAACAAGGAACGATTAGAGTGTGTTTCGATTAGAGGGATGTAAATCAAGCGTGTCCAAAGGAAAAATACCCTACACCCTTCGTTGACAAGATAATTGATGAATGTGTCGGATGCGAAATCTTTTCATTCATGGATGGATTTTCCAGATACAATCAAATCAATATCCGCCCACAGGACCAGTTGAAGACTGCATTTATATGTCCATGGGGCACATTCGCATACCGTAAACTACCTTTTGGATTGAAGAACGCAGGGGAAACTTTTCAGAGGGCAATGAACTATGCCTTCTATGACATCAAGCACATCGTTGAACCATATCTCAATGATCTACCAGCTCATTCGCGAAAGCAGACTGATCATCCGTAGCATTTGAGAGCCATATTTCTATGTTGCCGCCATTACAAGATACGACTCAATCCACACAAGTGTGTGTTTTGTGTCGGTTCTGATTGATTACTTGGTTTCGTAGTTTCTAAGGACGGAATTTGACTCAACCCATGTAAGGTTCAGGCAATCATCGCCATGCCTCCACCTTCAAATTTGCTTCAGATTCAGAAACTCCAAGGGAAAGCAAACTTTCTAAGGAGATTCATTCCAAATTACGCCGAACTTGCCAAAGGTTATACATGTTTTTTGAAAAAATAAGTACCCTTCAACTAGGATCGGGTTGCGCAAGCTTTCTTTGATTCTTTAAAAGGCTCCCTAGTAAAAGCATCATTAATGTATGCTCTTGACTATCAAAAAGACTTTAACCTGTATCTCACCGCTATAGATACAACCATTACCATGGTTTTAGTACAAGAAGACAATGGAATAGAACATCCTGTGTATTATTTAAGCCACAACTTAAATGATACAGAAAGCAAGTACTCCTATGTTGAAAAGCTGGCCTTAGCAGTTGTTTAAGCCGTATAGAGATTTCAACACTATATACTCTTCCGCAAAACTACCATTTTGTCACATTGCAACCTATGACCTACATTCTGTCGTGTCAATTACTAGGGGGCAAATATTCCAAATGGATAGCCATTTTGCAAGAGTTTGATATGGAATTCACCAAATCCAAATCAAAGAAATCTCTAGTCTTCGTGGAGTTACTTTGTGACCTCCCTATGCCGTCCAACAATTTAACATCTAAAGCATCAATCATGGGTGAAACTCTATTTATGATATCGTCAAGTGATCTGTGGTACGGAGATATACTGGTCTATCTCCAAACCCAAACATTTAGGCCCAACACCTCTCACGCTAAACAACAGCGTATTTGATACCAAGCCAAAGACTACATGATCGTTGGTGATACACTTTACCGTCGTGGTGTCGATACAGTTCTGCGAAGGTGCCTCACGCATGAGGAGGCCGAAAAAGCCCTGAATAACTGTCATTCAGGCACATGTGGGGGGCATTTATTTGGTTACGCTACTGCACAAAAGATCTTCTGAGCTGGTTACTTCTGGCCTACTATATTCAAATATTGCATAATCACCGTCAGAAGTTTCCATGCTTGTTGGATTTTCTACCGCAAAACCAGATTACCACCTGCACCGCTGCATCTAGTAGTTTTGGTTGGGCCATTTGCTAAATGGGGCATAGATTTCATGACATGTAACCCCGCCTTGGCCGGGGGGTATGAGTATATCATAGTCTCTATTGACTATTTTACAAAATGAGCTGAGGCAATGCCTACATTAAACAATAGCGGCGAAACGGCTGCTCTTTTCTTTTTCAATCATGTAGTTTCTAGATTCGGTGTTCCACAGGCTATAGTCACAGATCATGGATCACATTTTCACAATCACATGATGGTTGAATTGACTGCCAAATTAGGACTGTCCCACGACAGTTCTACTCCATATTATCCGTAGGCTAACGGACAAGTTGAGGCCATCAACGAAGTCCTGAAGTGCATGCTGCAAAGGATGATTGGAGTCCAAAAAAAAAATTGGCATTTAATCTTGTACTCAGATCTATGGGCATATAGGACATTGGTGAGAAATGCAACTGGATTTACACCCTTTCAGTTGCTGTATGGTCTGGAAGATGTCTTACCCATTCAATGCGAAATTTCATCTCTCAAGCTCGCAATCGATCTACTTCCCGAAAATTCGAAGGAAGAGGCTCGTTTCTTGGAACTAATCCACTTGGATGAAACCCAGCATGATGCCACGTTGGCTAACGAAGCTCATAAGAAATGTGTCAAGGCGCAATTTGACAAAAATGTCAAGCCTCGTGTTTTCTCAAAAGGTGACCTGGTCTTGCTTTACGATCAAGACTCCGACAAATTGGGAGCAAGTAAGTTCGAACCATTATGGATGGGCCCCTACATTGTTAATTGAGTATTAGAAAAATAAGCCTATGAGCTAGTAGATTACAATGGGATTCCATTGTTGCAACCCCGAAACAGGTTTTGTTTGCCCGAAATTTGAGCAAACCACAGTTTCGTAACGCAGTAACTGTGCCCTGATCATGTAAGGCAACCATGTCCTCTTCTTCATGTTCGCATTCACGTCATGTGACGACCATCTTGATCCAAAAAATTCCTGAGACATAGACAAAAGATGAATTAGGATCCATTTTTGAGCAAAAGCAGGCAACATTTTCATGAAAAATCACTGTGCAAAGTTTCCCTTCTGCACCCATCGAACCTTGCCTTTGAGGAAGGTGAGATGCATACTAACTGGCTAGTGTCTAGCTCAGTATGCATCATACGTTTCAATGTAAGCTAGGTGCGATGGATGGAGAGTGAGTTCTTCAAACCCCAAGGGCCCAAAAGCAGGGAAAAACTTGCTCAAAATAAAAAAAGGATGGAATGAAAATGAAGAGCTCAGGGTTAGCTCCTACCTGGTCTTGATGGCATAGAGAATAGTCCACCGAATCTCACGAAATCAGCTGATGAAATTTGAGGGGGAAAACCACTCCAGAGCTCCAAAATCCCAAATTCGAAATGAAATGGTAAAAATGAGAGGTAAAACTACTTTTTATGTTACTATTCACGTACTTCAAGTAAAATGTTAGTTTTTAATTCATTTTTCGGGCATGTATATGTATTTCTAATCAATTTGATGGAGCAATTGAGCAGGTTGTACGACCGTCAAAAGAATCTAATGTGTTAAAAGGTAAATTGAACATCTTTGACCACTATTATGAGCAATGTTTCCACAAGGTTCAAGCTCGTTAAAAAATAAACCCGCTAATAAGCAATGTTTCCGCAAGGTTCAAGCTCGTTAAAAAATAAACCCGCTACTGAAAATATGTTAACGCAAGGTTCAAGCTCATTAAAAAATAAACCCACCTTCAGTAAACGACCTCTATGATTGCCATGTTATCAACCTTTTGAGCCTTGGTTGTGTTCTACCATCACCTCCATTCTTTTGGCCGATCATACGCTTCCACTTGATTGTTTACCCTTTTGAGGAATAGCTACGACAAGTGATTCTGTTAGCCACCCTCTTCACACTGCCATGTTTTCAGAAGTTCCAAACTTACCTGGACCCAGTTGCTACCCGAAAACACCACTCGTTCCTCAAAAAACGAGTCTCTTTTAAACTCTTTTTAGACTCGTTAAATATGAAAAGATTGTCGAGCTATTGGCCTTTCCAGCTCGTTAAAGAAAGGGGAAGTGCCATCCCTCCTGTATTTTAATCTTTTTGGACCTGAGGGATTATCCCACAAAAAGATCGAGCGCTTGTTTTTTCGGCTCACTAAAGCGATCGAAAAATCATCCCTTACATATTATTTTATACTTTTTCGGACTTAAGGGATTATGCTACGAAAAAGGACCACTGGAGTTTCCTTTTCGTCCCTTTTCAAACTCTCTAAACATGAAAAGGACCGAGTTATCCTTATCGTTAAACTCATTAAAACAATAGCAACAAACTTGTCCACCCAGACAAGAATGAGTTTCACTGTCGCTAGGCTCGCTAAAACATAGCGACAGGTTTTCCCGAAGGGAAAATTATAGAACAAGCACATGTTATCCTCCTCAAGCTTGAAAAAAATAAAGAGGTACTGTTCAGCAATGACTGGGGAAAAAGGGAAGAAAATTTGAAGAATTTTATTGGTAGCAGGTTGCTCTTGAACATGACACTTTCACTCCATCACCATGATTGAGTCGGGTTGGGTTATTCCGTTCACCAGTCATATCACCATTGGTCCTCCACACCATCCATATTTTGGAGTTAATGCTACCAATCCATCTCAGTGTCACCAATATGTTCAAGAGAAGTCATTTAGAGAATTTACCGCCCAGCTAATTCCTCATCCACTGCAATACCTTCACTCTCCATTTTTCATGACCGTCATTCCTGAACCTTGTATCATCAAATCTTTTTCACCTCCAGAAAATCATTTGCTTCGTTTCGTGTCGTAGATGTGGGATACATTAAGTCCCTCCTACGACGGTTCACTTCTTGTTGACATCAGCTCATTATCCAAGAAGTTGACTTAGAAACAACCCTTTCAGTACTCTGAAGCTTGCATGCCTCAATGGCAAGTTTCTCACTTCTGGCGACAGGTTTACATCAATGGCCATCGACCGAAAGATTTTGCGTGGTGTTCGACATCGACTCATATATTCACACCACGTGAATTGTACTGCAGTACCTTAAGGGTCATTATCATTATCAGTGATTCCTCTCACACCTGTTAACAACTTACATCATTAGCTGGTAATCAGGTGATGTCTTTCCATGTTCGACTTCAGAACATCTTTTCACATGGATCGACTTGTACATTGGGCGAATATTGAATGAGTTTGAAGACCCCAGATCTAGTTTCATCCATCTGGGCTGTGATATATTCAAGAATATAAATACATCAAATGTACACAGAAGCTGCATAGATGGTCATCTAAGCTAGGGACAATGACCCTTCATATGAAGAACCACCAGTCTGCAACTGCAGACAATTATCTGTTCTATGTACATTAAAATGAATTTATAAAGCTGAGCATGGGAATGCTCCCCTTAGATAGATCATGAAAATAATATGATGATGATGTATTGTATTGTATCTTATACAGGTCACCTTCCAGTTTGAATTCCTTGAATCCTCATGATAAAGCATTTCACCCGACATCAAAAGATTTACAACCTCATGCTTTGGGGGGCAACTGTTACAGACATATTTTTGCACTTCAACCCCAATCACATATGTCGATAAACCAAGGGATCTTTAACCCCTAAAAGTGTTGTTTCATACCCTAAAGGATCATGGTCAACTGATTACATCATTTCTCAGAAGTTCCACCTGAAAAACCACTCAGAACTAGCCAAAACTGGACCATACTGACTGCTCCACTGTCAAGGTGCGATGCATACTAGCTCCTACACTAGCCAGGTGCGATGCATACTAAAGAGGCATTTTGTAGGGTGCGATGAGCAAGAATGGACAAATGGCTGAGACAATTTGCTAAGTGGATGCTCATGGAATCTTCTAGAAACTTCTCCTATGACACTTGCCTCTCTGAACTCACCCAGGGATGAGTAAGAGATCAATGAAATCTCCAAGTGGAACCAAGAACTATCAGTGGAATGACACTACTAAAAAACCCAGAGCTGACTCACACCCTTACAAACATCTATAAATGGATCCCTCATCTGAGAGATCTAGAGGCTGGAATTTTGTAATTTGTAAGGAAGTGTTGTTGGTTTATCTTTTAGAAGGAACATTGTACTGTTGGGTGATCTTGCTTTTCATGAGGTGAAGAGGGCCTTGATGCTGGGAGGATGATGCTGGATCAGATATCTGGGTTGCAATCCTCTCTTCTATTTCTGTTATTAATAAAGTTATTTGAGTTTTCCTCCATACAATCGTGTATTTGTGAATCTTGGTATTTGTGAATGCAATTGTATGTTCAATGTATTTCTGATTCTGCATTGTTTATGATATTATTGATCGAGATGCTTTGATGGTGTTTTGTTACTTTGTCTCTATAGGTATTCTCTAAAGCGGGACAAGTAGGAGAGAAATTCAAGCTCTATCAAGGGAGAGAGAAATCAAGCAAGGAATCAAGCAGAAGATCCAGGTTGTTCCCCTTTGATTCTCTCTAATCTATCATACATAAAGGAAATCACAAATTGCTTTGATTGTTTGTTTCTAAGATAGCTACCAATATTAGTGGGACTAGCAGATCAAAAAGACAGTAGTTTTCCCGGAAACACTTCCCCCAATTTATTTCTCCTCTGGATACAATCACAACCAGACCTTTCTCCCCACAGGGTTTTAAGTCTGGCTAGCCAAAACCAACGACGTAAACAATTTCTTCCACTGCCAAACTTGGTATGGATAAAGAATATGAATTTCCAAGAGATATAATTACGAAACGAAAAAAAGAGCTAATGCAACTAAATTACCAAAGAGCTACATCCACAAGCCTCCCACCATTGTAACAATTGCTAGATTGAATATTCCTTGTTCCACGTCAACCCTGTTGTGCTAAAGCGATGGAGAGGTTGTCAATTAATACCAGTGCAAGGATCCCACACAAATCATATCAAAAAGCCTCAAACCACACAATCATACTCTCCACACACATGCCTCAAAGTAGTTTTTCACTGGAATTCAACGATTTTTTTTTTGTTGCCAAAAAATCCAACCATAAGAGGGTTTAAATCATTTTATGATGGTGGAAATGGATTGAACACCATAAAAATTGTCTGAGGTACCCAAAATCCTAAAGCTTGACAACTTTAACCCAAATTTCCCAAAAATTGTACCGGATTTTATTCAAAATCTTGTCGGAATTCCACTATTTTCTGAGCAAAATTATGACCTTGTTAGACTACTTTTTTTATCAATATCACATGCCCAAAAAAACCATAACTCACTTCATATGATAATTAACTAATTTAATTAAAATGGAAAAAAGGGAATAATTACTTTTAAGATAAATCTCAACCTTTGATTTGTATATACTACTAAGAATATTCTAGAATATTCCATCAAGGTTTTATCCCTACCATCCACCTAATAATTCATAATAAATTAAATTAAAATTGTGGAAGCCTTATTCCAAAACAGACACACATATCAATGTAATAAAATCGAAAAAAAGACATAACTACTTTGGAGATAAATCTCAATCTTTGGTTTGCGTATACTACGAAGAATATTCTAGAATATTTAATGGAGGTTAAGTGGGGCCTACCAGCCACCTAATAATTATTTATAATTAAATTAAAATTGTGGAATCCCTATTTCAAAATAAACATGCTTATCAACATAATAATATATTTTTGTGTTCATTTGTATCATTTTCTTACTTATAATAACATATTGAATGACGTTTTCTACAATATTTAATGCACACATGGTTAGGTATCTTATTAGTCCCCTATCAAAGCAAGACTCTAGCAATCAATTTGCATGTTGGCCACTATTAGGTTAGCATTGACCATTGAAACTTATAATGTTCAAATTTGAAAACAAATATTTTTCGGACAATTGGCTTTATCTGATTGGATGGTGAAACTTGATATGTTGGAATTAATGACAACTGGGATAGTTTGATATGCTTGATGTGTCAAGCTCAGGGGGAGTCCTGTTGTTGTTGTAGTCTCTAGTAGAGAATCATCATAGCAGTAGGCTTACTAGAGAGGCCATAAAAATATGACTATGGTGGTCAGGAGGCCCATGATTTGGATGTGATTCTACCTCAAGAGATCAGCTCATATACTCTTGGAGATGACATAGTTGGTTAATGCTATGAAAGCGTTTTCTAATGGTATGTGGAAGTCCAGAAATGGCTATCTGGGTCAAAAGTTATTGACAATCGAAGTAAGGAGCTTGGAGTCCTTAGGAGGAGGCCGAAATATCGTGAGGAAAAAGTATCGAGAGGTCAAATTTCAAAAGCCTGAAATATCAGAGATCAGAGCACATCGAGACCCGATATCGGAACCTCAAGAGCCTAGAGATTTCATAACTTGAAATATCAGAGCAAGTCACAATATCGAAGGTCAGTGACTTAGTTAATTGGAGCAAGAGAACATCAGGAGTTGATTTTCTGAAGGTTGGGGCCATTGAAACCTCAGAACCTTGGAATATCGGAGGTCAGAACCTCATAAGTCCTTATTAATGGAATTATTTTGAAAGCACTGAGGAATGCAGGAAATGAGAAATACAAAGGAACTCTTTGAAAAACCAAGGACCAAGAGGACTAGTTCTCTCTCCTTTGTAGGAAATATGGCATCAACTGATTGGCCCCTCAGGAGATGACAAGGTAGATGACATAAACATGAAGTGGCAATTCATAGGATGCATGGCATCCAGATTCAGAAACATTGGGTGGCCTAATGGGGAAAATATTGGTGACAAGTATCACCACTAAGGAGATTCCATGTGGCAAAGACAACGACAACATGACATCATTTTGGAGGTTGACATATTGGAGGTTGGATTTTTCATATCTCATGTCTAATTATTTTAAAGAAATGTTTTGATCTGATGTAAGGGGGTCTGATGGTGATTTTTGTTTGGTCACGAGGAAACCGATAGAACCAAGGGAACAAGGAATACCTTAGCACATAAAGTTCTTTGAACATGCCATGTGGGATGTATTTCAGAGGCTATAGATTTCAAAACTTCTTTGTAATTGAATTAAGAGGAAGTCTCGATACAGGGAGCTCCGATGTGGTAGTTCTTGGTCGTAGAAGACAGAGAACCAAAGGCGTAGTGCTAGAATATAAGGAGATAGGCCCCCAATAGGTCCTAAAGGGCTTAGCACCTAAAATCTATGTAGCTGGCCATGGCATCCGATCCCATGGTGAAAAACAAGAGATTCTAACCAAGAGGGGCTAGAATATCATAATCTCTCGTTTTTGTAGCAAAAAAAAATAAGAAGTTACGATGTGTGAGGATCCTTGAAATTGCAACACGGTGGAATATGAAGGCACTGGTCATAGGCAACGGTCCTATGGAAGGGAAAAAAGAAAATGGGCTAAGCACTAAGGGGTTAAAGGAATTGGAATTGTGTGATTTCATAACATTCTTTTGATATGAGTTATGATAAGTTATGGCTCTGATATTGTAATACAGAGTGAAAGGATGAATGGGTCAGAAAATAAAGTGTAAATGCAAGCCAAAGGAGTTGGTTGATGGAGTAATACCCACTTTCAAATATCATTGTGTCAAGGCAGCGAGGACAACCACATGCAAGAGTAGATAATGGAGTCTATCTCAATCAAGAGTAAGGGATCACTACTCTTAATTACACAATTCAGCGAATTAAAGGAAGAACAGAGCCATGCTAGAGTACATTCTGATCTCTGTGATCAATTTAATAAGCATGGGGATCCTTTCCAGAGTGCGTAGGTGGACTGAGATTAAATTCTAGTATGGAGGATTACGGATCCAGGTGGATATTGGTGGCCACCCGCTAATTCTACTTGGATCCCCTCTAATGCTTCTTACAGTTTTTTTCAGTTTCCTTAATTATAGCACAAATTACTATTTTTAGCAGTTTTTCGGGTCCTAAACTTCCAGAGCCGTTTTGAGGCCAGCGATTTTTCTGATAAAAATCGTCTTTTTCGTCGTAGTCCTTGGAGAGATCTTTCCAATGGGCTATCATGCGCGTCAAACGGAGATAATACGACCAATTCGCGACCCCGAGAAGTTGGCTGTCTAACTCACCCCAAAACGGGGCCCACAATTTGGCGTTTCATCTTCTAGGGTTAGGTTTTGGAATGTGAAGGGTTTTCCATTGTTTCTCAATAATAAATAGGCCTTCGAGCCTCATTGTAAAGACACTTCGAAACAGTTCAGAGGCATGTAGCCGACACATCTCTTCTCAGAGATAAGCTACCATCGCCCTAGCTGGGTTATTTCTATTTGTAAGCATATTTCAGTATTCTCCATTAATGAAATGAAGTATTATTTCCGCTGCATCTTTGTTTTTGTGGTTATCGCATCTCTGTATTTATGGTTATCTCTGTAATCTATTGCGTTCCTGCGTAAGTCCGGATCAGTGGTATCAGAGCGGTCTTCTTTTTCTCTATTTTTTCTTTGCATGTCCCCAACGAGGTCGGGATATAAGGAGTTAGGGCTTGAATTGGTCGAACCTTTGCAAGACCATCCTCGCAAATCTCGACGACCTCCCATGGCGGATGAGAAGAAAGACGAGGGGGCAGGAGATCCTATCAGAATCTTGCTCGAAGAAGCCCTCGAGCGGCAAAGGAACGCGATGATGGATAGCTTTGCGCAGATCCTTCAGCGGCTACCGAGAGGCGACGCATCGGCTTCCAACAGCTACTCTGGAAGCGCCACACCGTTTAAGGTACAAGTTAATTTTGAAATCCCCATCTTCGAGGGTCAAATAGACGCAGATGCCGTAGATAAATGGTTAAATCTGCTAGATGGGTATTTTTCTGTTCATGAATTTTCAAGTCGGGAAAAGATTGTTTTCGCTCTTCTCAAAGCAGCCCCCCACGTCAAGGACTGGTGGGAAACATACTGCGAGCAGAAGGATGAAAGTACAGGCTCACTGTTTTCAGCCGCCCCCACTTGGAATGACTTCCGGGATGCCATCAAGGAGCAGTACTACCTTGTAAAAAGATATGAGGACAAATACATCAAATGGACCACATTGCGGTAGGGACGAGACCAAGATGTACCAGAGTTCACAAATATTTTTCATACCCTTCGCACACAGTTGGGTATCAAAGATTCTGAGCTGCATCTGGTACTCAAATACCGCGACTGCCTACACAGATACATCGAGGAAGAGATGGAGTTCTTGAACATCTCCTCACTCGGCACAGCATACCGATACGCTGTCAAAATCGAGCAAAAGTTCAAACAGAAGAAGCGAGACTTTGGATCTGCAAATCCAAAGCCCAAAGGACAAAGCCAAGGTGGAGTGACCCAAGACAACCCCTCTACGCTACAAGAAAAGAACAACACCACGAAGCTGAAGAAGGACACAGGAAAGTGGTGTGAGTTCCACAAGAGTCCCACTCATAACACAAGTGAGTGTCGGACCAAGCAGTCGTTGGTGGCCGAGTTGAAGGCTTCCGAATCAGATGCATGTTCCGACTCTGAGTCAGAACTCGACAAGGGGAATGACAAAGGGAAGCAGATCATTGATGCGGATCCCAGCGCCACTGTTGCTACTGCCAAGATCCAGAAAAATGAGCCCGAAGATCCAGAGGAGGGGGAATGTCTTTTCCACTCACAGATGTGGGTGAAGGGTTCGCCGCTGCAATTCATTGTCGACAGTGGCAGCCAAAAGAACCTCATTTCAGCAGAGGTCGTGAAGCGGTTGGGCCTACCCACTACACCACACCCACAGCCGTACAATATCGGTTGGCTTCACGAAGGACGAGATCTCAAAGTTCGCCAGCAGTGCCGCCTTCCCTACAGCATCAAGCCCTTCACAGACGAGGTATTGTGTGATGTTACACCTCTGGATGTTTGTGATGTACTATTAGGCCAGCCATACTTGTGGAGGCGACATGCTGTGTATGAGTCAAGGCCTCGCGCTGTCATCATTTCGTTGGATATTTCATTATACAGGATACCGGAGGTAGCCCCACCTACCGCCACCTCTTTGATCACTGCTAAGAAAGGCAACAAGCTCATCTCAAACACTAGGAAATTTATTTTCTGTTTGGTTCGCTCCCAAAGTAAGGGGAAGATCGGTTCTACATCCATGACCCCCGTGAAGGGTTCCTCCACACAGCAGCAACAACAAAGGGATACAGTCTTGACAGAACACAGGAACAACTTCTCCTTACCCGGAGGGGTACCACACAAGTTTCAGATGGGCGACAAAGTTTGGTTGCATTTTCAAAGGGAGCGCCTTACTAGAACCCATCAGAAACTCAGATCGCTTCGACATGGTCCTTACACTAGTAACAAGGCTATGGGCAACAATGCTTTGAAGCACAGCGTTCCTCCATTCCTTCGCTTGCACCGATTGTTCAATGTGGACCATCGCCGACCATGCTTCCCACCATTTCTGGACACATCAGAGATTGCAGAACAACTCACTAGAGACCCAGCTCAGCAGAAGCTTCCTCATCTCAGGGAGGAACTCAACGCAATGGGGACCATTGCTTCCTAAGGGGGGAGGAATGATCCAGGTGGATATTGGTGGCCACCCGCTAATTCTACTTGGATCCCCTCTAATGCTTCTTACAGTTTTTTTCAGTTTCCTTAATTATAGCACAAATTACTATTTTTAGTAGTTTTTCGGGTCCTAAACTTCCGGAGCCATTTTGAGGCCCTAAACGACGTTTTTTGGAAAATCCACTGCCAGCGATTTTTTTTAATAAAAATCGTCTTTTCCGTCGTAGTCCTCGGAGAGATCTTTCCAACGGGCTATCATGCGCGTCAAACGGATATAATACGACCAATTCGCGACCCCGGGAAGTTGGTTGTCCAACTCACCCCAAAACGGGGCCCACAATTTGGTGTTTCATCTTCTAGGGTTAGGTTTTGGAATGTGAAGGGTTTTCCATTGTTTCTCAATAATAAATAGGCCTTCGAACCTCATTGTAAAGACACTTCGAAACAGTTCAGAGGCATGTAGCCGACACATCTCTTCTCAGAGATAAGCTACCATCGCCCTAGCTGGGTTATTTCTATTTGTAAGCATATTTCAGTATTCTCCATTAATGAAATGAAGTATTATTTCCGCTGCATCTTTGTTTTTATGGTTATCGCATCTCTGTATTTATGGTTATCTCTGTAATCTATTGCGTTCCTGCGTAAATCCGGATCAATTACATAGAGTGTTGTTGAAGCACTCAAGAGCCCATCCTAATGTTTAATACAATGACAAAACTCAATAAGTAGACACAACAATAATATGGAGGTGTCATACGAAGGTACACTCGAGTAGTGTGGAAACTAGCAACAAAGACAACATTGAGTAAAGTATAGCAAAGTAACAAAACCTATGATTATGATAGAGCTGTGTGGGGAAGACAATATTGTTGTGTATGTGTTGAAGAGTGTGGAGTTGAGAGTAAGCTGAGTAACTAGGCCAAGTGTTGAACTAAAGCTAAGTGCTACAAGGAGCATGTGTGAGAGAAGGAAGATAGTAGAGTATATACAATAGTGATCAGAGGATAAGGCAATGTTGTGTGAGGCCAAGAGAGCCTATGGAAAAGTAGAGGACCAAGAGCACAAGCATGTTTTTGTAGTTAACCAAATTTCCATTTCTTTGTATATGTATTTACCTATGTTTTCAGTTTGAAAATTGTATGAAAGGTAGAACAATGGATAGAACAGGTGGTGTCCTGTATTCATAAGAAGTTTGTGCATCTTAGCAAGTAGGTGCTTTCTATCCTAAGGGGGTTGGTGCCTCCTGTGAGTGGGTGCTCACAAAAAAGCTGATGTAATTAAGTATGTGCTTAATTTACATCATAACAACAAACATATTATGGATTTGAGACTTCTGCGATTAGTATTCTGTGTGGTTGTATCTTCCGGATTCATCGCATCTGTTGTTTAAGTGCATCGACGTTTCGAACCAGCCTCTATGGTTCATCATCAGGATGAGAATTATTGAAGAAGTCAGAGATGGGATCTGGTGAAAAGGCGAGGTCTGACTTCTTCTTTGCTATTTTTACCCTGTATTGTTCCAGCAAACGGACTTCTTGTAATTTCTCCCTTCCGTATAGGTCGAAAATTATGGATTTGAGACTTCTGCGATTAGTATTCTGTGTGGTTGTATCTTCCGGATTCATCGCATCTGTTGTTTAAGTGCATCGACGTTTCGAACCAGCCTCTGTGGTTCATCATCAGGATGAGAATTATTGAAGAAGTCAGAGATGGGATCTGGTGAAAAGGTGAGGTCTGACTTCTTCTTTGCTATTTTTACCCTGTATTGTTCCAGCAAACGGACTTCTTGTAATTTCTCCCTTCCGTATAGGTCGAAAATTATGGTTTTGAGACTTCTGCGATTAGTATTCTGTGTGGTTGTATCTTCTGGATTCATCGCATCTGTTGTTTAAGTGCATCGATGTTTCGAACCAGCCTCTGTGGTTCATCATCAGGATGAGAATTATTGAAGAAGTCAGAGATGGGATCTGGTGAAAAGGTGAGGTCTGACTTCTTCTTTGGTAAAAATAGCAAAGAAGAAGTCAGACCTCACCTTTTCACCAGATCCCATCTCTGACTTCTTCAATAATTCTCGTCCTGATGATGAACCACAGAGGCTGGTTCGAAACATCGATGCACTTAAACAACAGATGCGATGAATCCGGAAGATACAACCACACAGAATACTAATCGCAAAAGTCTCAAATCCATAATTTTCGACCTATACGGAAGGGAGAAATTAGAAGAAGTCCGTTTGCTGGAACAATACAGGGTAAAAATAGCAAAGAAGAAGTCAGACCTCACCTTTTCACCAGATCCCATCTCTGACTTCTTCAATAATTCTCATCCTGATGATGAACCACAGAGGCTGGTTCAAAACGTCGATGCACTTAAACAACAGATGCGATGAATCCGGAAGATACAACCACACAGAATACTAATCGCAGAAGTCTCAAATCCATAATTTTCGACCTATACGGAAGGGAGGAATTACAAGAAGTCTGTTTGCTGGAACAATACAGGGTAAAAATAGCAAAGAAGAAGTCAGACCTCACCTTTTCACCAGATCCCATCTCTGACTTCTTCAATAATTCTCGTCCTGATGATGAACCACAGAGGCTGGTTCGAAACGTCGATGCACTTAAACAACAGATGCGATGAATCCGGAAGATACAACCACACAGAATACTAATCGCAAAAGTCTCAAATCCATAATTTTCGACCTATACGGAAGGGAGAAATTACAAGAAGTCCGTTTGCTGGAACAATACAGGGTAAAAATAGCAAAGAAGAAGTCAGACCTCACCTTTTCACCAGATCCCATCTCTGACTTCTTCAATAATTCTCATCCTGATGATGAACCACAGAGGCTGGTTCGAAACGTCGATGCACTTAAACAACAGTTGCGATGAATCCGGAAGATACAACCACACAGAATACTAATCGCAGAAGTCTCAAATCCATAATTTTCGACCTATATGGAAGGGAGGAATTACAAGAAGTCCGTTTGCTGGAACAATACAGGGTAAAAATAGCAAAGAAGAAGTCAGACCTCACCTTTTCACCAGATCCCATCTCTGACTTCTTCAATAATTCTCATCCTGATGATGAACCACAGAGGCTGGTTCGAAACATCGATGCACTTAAACAACAGATGCGATGAATCCGGAAGATACAACCACACATAATACAATCGCAGAAGTCTCAAATCCATAATTTTCGACCTATACGGAAGGGAGAAATTACAAGAAGTCCGTTTGCTGGAACAATACAGGGCAAAAATAGCAAAGAAGAAGTCAGACCTCACCTTTTCACCAGATCCCATCTCTGACTTCTTCAATAATTCTCATCCTGATGATGAACCACAGAGGCTGGTTCGAAACGTCGATGCACTTAAACAACAGATGCGATGAATCCGGAAGATACAACCACACAGAATACTAATAGCAGAAGTCTCAAATCCATAATTTTCGACCTATACGGAAGGGAGAAATTACAAGAAGTCCGTTTACTGGAACAATACAGGGTAAAAATAGCAAAGAAGAAGTCAGACCTCACCTTTTCACCAGATCCCATCTCTGACTTCTTCAATAATTCTCATCCTGATGATGAACCAGAGAGGCTGGTTCAAAACGTCGATGCACTTAAACAACAGATGCGATGAATCCGGAAGATACAACCACACAGAATACTAATCGCAGAAGTCTCAAATCCATAATTTTCGACCTATACGGAAGGGAGAAATTACAAGAAGTCCGTTTGCTGGAACAATACAGGGTAAAAATATCAAAGAAGAAGTCAGACCTCACCTTTTCACCAGATCCCATCTCTGACTTCTTCAATAATTCTCATCCTGATGATGAACCACAGAGGCTAGTTCGAAACGTCGATGCACTTAAACAACAGATGCGATGAATCTGGAAGATACAACCACACAAAATACTAATCGCAGAAGTCTCAAATCCATAATTTTCGACCTATACGAAAGGGAGAAATTACAAGAAGTCCGTTTGTTGGAACAATACAGGGTAAAAATAGCAAAGAAGAAGTCAGACCTCACCTTTTCACCAGATCCCATCTCTGACTTCTTCAATAATTTTCATCCTAATGATGAACCACAGAGGCTGGTTCGAAACGTCGATGCACTTAAACAACAGATGCGATGAATCCGGAAGATACAACCACACAGAATACTAATCGCAGAAGTCTCAAATCCATAATTTTTGACCTATACGGAAGGGAGAAATTACAAGAAGTCCGTTTGCTGGAATAATACAGGGTAAAAATAGCAAAGAAGAAGTCAAACCTCACCTTTTCACCAGATCCCATCTCTGACTTCTTCAATAATTCTCATCCTGATGATGAACCATAGAGGCTGGCTCAAAACGTTGATGCACTTAAACAACAGATGCGATGAATCCGGAAGATACAACCACACAGAATACTAATCGCAGAAGTCTCAAATCCATAATTTTCGACCTATACGGAAGGGAGAAATTACAAGAAGTCCGTTTGCTGGAACAATACAAGGTAAAAATAGCAAAGAAGAAGTCAGACCTCACCTTTTCACCAGATCCCATCTCTGACTTCTTCAATAATTCTCATCCTGATGATGAACCACAGAGGCTGGTTCGAAACGTTGATGCACTTAAACAACAGATGCGATGAATCCGGAAGATACAACAAATATATTGGTGGTTTTTTCCCTTTGGGTTTCCATGTGAAAATACTAGTGTCAATATGTATATGTTGCTCATGTGATGGATTGCATGTACACAATAATGTCTCATCTTGCTGCTTATTTGTATTATGTATGAATTATATAATAAGTAACATACAATAGAGGAAAGAACTAAAGACATATTCATAAAAAGTTTTAAGAACCTCACTATTAGTGATTCACACCCCCTCTCAGTAATTCATTATTCCAACAATTGGTATCAGAGCAAGGTTCCTTTAGGAATAGTCTAACCACTAGAAGGTAGATTCATAAGGAATTATGTCTAGGAAAGAGATTCAAGATGCTTAATCAAGCAAGATACCAGTCTTTGATGGGACAAACTATGCCTTATGGAAAGTTAGGATGGAAGTCTATCTTATGTCCTTAGGAGTAGATGTTTGGAGCTCTGTACTAGTAGATTATGATGTCCTCGATGTCCCTCCCACTGATGTACATGGTAAATCATTGCATTGAAATAATGCTAAAGCCAAGAATTCCATTCTCTTTGGCCTTAGTAAATCTTAACTCGTAAAGGTTATGCACTGTAAGTCTGCCAAGGAAGTGTGGGTGAAGCTCAATTAGAGTCATGAAGGAGATGACAAAGTCAAGCAGGCCAAACTTCAAACTTTCAAAATGAGGTTTGAAAGTTTAAAAATGAGTGAATAATAAAGCATAGCAGTATACTTCCTTAGAGCTGATGAAGTAACCAATATGATTAGAGGACTTGGTGAACAAGTCAAGGAAGATATGATTTTTCAAAAATTATTAAGATCCCTATCCATGATATTTAATGCCAAAGTCTTAGCTATTGAAAAAATGGCTAATTTAAAGGATCTTAAGATCGACCAGTTGATTGGTACTCTCACATCCTATGAGATGAGAGTAGGAAGAGAGAAGTTTGCACCCAAGGAGACAATGTTGAAAGTGTCCAAGAAGGCCAAGGAGCACAAAGATCATCAAGAATGATCCAACTGTGAATCGCATAAGGAGATGGTTCAATTTTCCATGAAACTAAAGTGTGGCTCAGGAAAATATAAAGGGAAGTTGCCCTTTAAATGTTTTGACTGTGGAAGAGTTGGACAATTTTCATCCAAGTAACATTACAAAGAAAGGGATAAAAATGAAGATGATCATAAATTTGGAAACAAACCTCAGAAACATCAGAAGAAGAAGTTCTATAATAAAAAGGGGCTCTACTCCAAAGAAGATAGATCAACACCAGAGTTAGATAGCGAAAACTCTTTGGAGGATGATTTAGATAAGTATTTACTTATGGAATTTGGAACAGAATCCAAGAAACAAAATATTATTGACTTTGAAGAGGAAGAAGAAGAAGAAGGAGTGGTGTACCTTGCAGGGGAACTCATTGGTGTTCTTGATGAGTTAAAGAAATCACGGAAAAATAATAAGCAGTTGAAAGAACAACTACAACATGCTTAATAAGGTATGTACACAAGGTATGTACAACTCCTACAATGAGGAGTTTGTTTATCAAAAAGAAAAACTTGAAGTACCCATTAAAAAAAAGATACTTTAGCCCTTCTACTAGAAGAAGAGAATAAGAAATTAAAGCAGGGGTCATTCAAGGCAAAGAAGGAAACAATCTATAAAATACACGAAGATGAAATTTTGTCCTTGAAATTCAAACTAGAAGAAGTTAAACGAAAGGAAGAGGTTCTTCAAGGTTTTATCCATGAATGGGAAGATAACTGTCAGAGTCTCGAGGCAGAGGTCATATATTTGAGAATGAATCTTGAGAAAATGAAGATCGAAAAAGGCATAAATGAAAAATTTGCAGAAGGAACAAGAAATCTAGATCGGATTCTAAGAAGTCGGAGATCTTCATGAAACAAAACAGGCCTAGGATACTCCATACCACATGAATATTCTATGGAAAAGATGAACTTCAGGTTCACAGGATTTGAGGAACCTCAAAGCAATACGAAGTTGTATCAAGAAAGAATCAATGAAGACAAAAAGGTATCAAACTAGAGAGGAGCCCATCACTGGAATAATAACTTCATATACCCCAAGGAACCACACCAACGAAGGATGAATCAATCAACCAGAAAACATAGGTACCTTCATGCACAAACTTATGGACCTTCCAACTTCAGGTAGTCTCATTTATTTTATGGTCATTGTTATCAATGTTACATCTTTGGGCATAAGGTTGTTGATTGTAAAAGGATCAAAGTTGAAAGAGATGAAAATTTCAGATGCAACAAGTATCAAAATTTTAGATCTCAAAACTATACACTCAAAAATCGAAATGCTTTCTCTCCCCTAATGAGTGACATTGAATGTTTTAAATGTAATAATTTTGGGCACAGGGAAAGTGAGTGCAGAAGTAGGATAGAGTACCCATCAAAGTCTCAGAACACTTGGTAGTCAATTGTTTGAAATGGTAAGGAGAATTGGAAACAAAAATTTGGAAAGAACATGGAATGTGGACTTGCTCTATCAACACAAAATTAAGAAAACAAATGATATGTGGATAATGGTTGCTCTAAGCATATGACTAGGGATAAGAGTAAGTTTCTATTGCTAAAAGAAAATTATAGAGGGAATAATGTCACTTTCGGTAACAATGCTCCAACAAGAATTAAGGGTAAAGGCATAGTCAGTCTTGATCAAAAGAAAAAAGCACAAAATGTGTTGTATGTGGAAGGTCTCAAGCACAACTTGCTTAGTGTAAGCCAAATGTGTGATAATGGCTATGATGTGACCTTTTGATCCAAGGACTGTGAGATCCGTAATGTGAAGGATGGAAAGCTAGTGGGAAAAGAAATCAAAACTCACAATAATGCATATGTGTTTGATGAATCTAGAGTAAATTGTTATTCAAGCAAGACGAATGAAGCGTGGTTGTGGCACAGGAGACTTGGCCATATCAATTTTGATAGTTTAATAAGGGTCAACAAACTGGGAGTTGTGAGAGGATTTCCAAGGTTGTCAAGGCCCAATAACTCAAATTGAAATTCATGTCAATTTGGTAAGTAGAACAAGACTCATTTAAATTCAAAAGAGTTCTCTTCATCTAGAACATCGGAGCTAATTCACATAGATATTTGTGGCCTGACTAGAGAAAAAGGACTAAGAGGAGAAAAGTATTTTATGCTGCTCATTGATGATTTTACCAGGGCCACTTGGATCATGTACTTAAAATAAAAGTCAGAAAAATTTAAGCATTTAAAAAATTTAAAGATCAAGTAGAAAATGAGAAAGACTTAAAGATCAAATGCTTAAGATCAGAAAGAGGAGGATAATACACTTCAATAGAGTTTGAAGAATTATATGAAGAGCATGGCATTAGGAGGAAATATTCAGTGGCTAGAACTCCACAACAAAATTGAGTAGTGGAGAGAAAGAACATAACAATCCAAGAGATGACAAGATCTATGTTGGATGAAGCAAGTGTATCCTACATCATCTGTGGAGAAGAAGCTCAAGCAATAGCGTACCTATCAAACATAACTCAACTTAGGCCTAATATTGATAAAAATCCCTATGAGTTGTGGAAGGGAATACCTACATCAGTTAAACACTTCAAGGTGTTTGGGAGCAGATGCTTTATGAAAAGGAATGATAAAAATCCTGGAAAATTTGATTCACGCGTTGAGGAGGGTATATTACTTGGGTACTTTTCTCAAACCAAAGGATACAAGTGTTACAAAAAACGGACAAAGAGGTTGAAGATTGCATTGATGTAGTAGTAGATGAAATCGCTTCACAACCTAGGTCCTCCAAAGGAAACATGAACTCAGGTGGAGAAGAGAATTCAAATATTGAACCCTTAGATCAGGATGAAACATATTCAGATAATGAATACATGGAAAAGAACACAACTCCAAGGCCCAAAACACCTTCCAAATATGTATAGAAAGATCCTTAAAGTCAAATTATTGGAGATCAAAGACTCAACTTTCAAACCAGGAGGAAGTTTGTTGACAATTCAAGTTGTGCAAATCTTGCTTTGATGTCTTAGATTGAGCCTAATAATCCCAACCAAGAAAGTGAGGATAATTTCTGGATAAGAGCTATGAATGAATAACTTGACCAAATTAAGAAGAATGACACTTGGGAGCTTGTTCCAAGACCTAAAGAGATAAATGTCATAGGAACAAAATGATTTTTCAAAAACAAGCTAAATGAGCAGGGCCAAGTTATTAGGAACAAGGTTTGTTTAGTCTACAAAGGGTATGCCTGGATAGAGGGTAGAATGTAGCAATACTTGAAGCTATCATAATGTTTCTTACCTTTTCCATTCATGAAAACATCAAGGTATATTAGATGGGTGTGAAGTTTGCATTTCTCAATGGAGATATGGAAGAAGAAGTTTATGTTGAGCAGCCACAAGGATTCATGATCACCAAAGATGAATCAGTTTTTTGTGCAAACTAAAAAAGGCCCTATATGGACTCAAACATGCTTCCAGAGCTTGGTATGCAAGAATGGATCGATATCTTTAGTAACAAGGGTTTTTGAAAGGTATTGTAGACAACAATCTCTACATAAAGTCCAAAGATGATCTTCTGCTAATTGTAGTAGTGTATGTGGACAATATCATCTTTGGAAGCGACCTAGAACATCTAGGACATCAATTCAAAAACTATATGAAAACAAAGTTTGATATGTCCATGATCGAATAATTGTCCCTCTTCTCAAGACTTCAAATTTCTCAGTAAAAAAATGGGGTATTTATCTGCCAATCCAAGTACCTACGAGAAAATTTGAAGAAGTTTGGGCTGGAAGATTGCAAGCCAGTAAGCACACCTATGGTTATAAGCTTCAAATTATGCAAAGAAGATGAGACACCATTAGTAAATCAGATTGAGTACAAATCAATGATAGGAAGCTTGTTGTATCTCACAGCTTCGAGACCAGACATCATGCAAGCCGTGGGTCTTGTGGCCAGATTTCAAGCTTTCCTTCACAAAAGTCATGTTATTGCTGTCAAAAGGATTTTCAAATATCTTCAAGGAACAACTAATTATGTACTATGGTATGCTAAAAGTAAATAATTTAAGTTGAAATCCTATACTAATGCTGATTAGGCAGGAATTATTGATGACAGGAAGAGCACCTTAGGTGCAACATTTTTTTTGGGAGACTGCTTAGTGTCTAGGGCCAGCAAGAAACAATCCCCCATCACTTATTAACTGATGAAGCAGAGTATAATGCAATCACCACCTATTGCTCACAAATCTTATAGATGAAGAAAACCTTGAAGGAAATTAAGGTAGCGTTGATTGATCCTATTCCAATAATGTGTGATAATACTAGTGCCATTAACATGTCTAAGAGTCCTGTCATACATTGAAATACCAAGCACATCCCTATCAAGTTCCATTTCTTAAGAGAGCAGATTGCAGCCAATGTTGTTTGACTTGAATATGTGGCCACAAAATACCAACTTGCAGATATTTTTACTAAGCCACTAGCCAGAGAACCCTTTGAATATCTTAGGTAATGGATAGGAGTTGTGACTCCTCCTCCCAAATGAATCAATTATGGTGTGTGTTTGCAACTACTCAGCATGAGGGATCAATGGAAGAGTAGGCTGCACTAGTTGAGAGGGAGTATTCAAGGGCATCCTTTTCCATTGATGTCAAAGTGGGAGAATATTAATGGTGCATCTGAGAAGAACAACAATGAAGAATACCATGCCTAGTTTCAGGGGGAGCTTGTGTTGTTGCCATCAATGCCAAAGGGGGAGATTGTTGGACAATTAATTGTGTCTGATTGGATGGTGGCACTTAGTATGTTGGCATTGATGACAAATGGGCTATTTTGATATGATTGATATTTCAAGATTAGGGGGAGTCCTATGGTTGTTGTAGTCTCTAGTATAGAATCATCATAGAAGTAGGCTTATTGGAGAATCCATAAAAACATGACTATGGTGGTCGAGAGGCCATGTTTTGGATGAGATTCTGCCTCAACAGATCAACTCATATACCCTTGGAGATGGCATAGTTGGTTAGTTCTCTGAAAAGGTTTTCCAATAGTATGTGGAAATCTAGAAATGGCCATATGGATCAAAAGTTATTGACAACCGAAGTAAGGAGATTGGAGTCCTTAGGAGGAGGCCGAAATATGATAAGGATAGGATATCAGGAGGTCAAATTTTGGAAGGTTGAAATATCGGTGGTTGGAGCACATCGAGACCCAATATCGGAACCTCAGGAGCTTAGATATTTTAGAAACTAAAATATTAGAGAAAGTCATAGTATCGGAGGTCAGAGCCTCAGTTAATCAAAGCAGGAGAGCATCGGGAGCCAATTTTAGGAAGGTTGGGGCCATCAAAACCTTAGAACCTTGGAATATCGGAGGTTGGAACCTCGTAAGTCCTTATTAATGGAATTCTTTTGAAACCACTGAGGAATGCGAGAAATGAGAATTACAAAGGAACTCGTTGAAAAAACCAAGGACCAAGAGGAACCTTTCTCACTTCTCTACAGGACACATGATAACAGTTGATTGGCCCCTTAGGAGCTGACGAGCTCGATGACATTAGAATGACATGGCAGCCATATTCGATAACATTGGGTGGCCTAATGGGGAAAATCTTGGTAACAAGTGTCACCACTAAGGATATGCCACGTGGCAAAGATGATGAAAACACGGTGTGATTTAAGAGGTTGGCATATCAAAGGTTGGACTTTTTGTAACTTTTGTCTAATTGTTTTAAATAAATGTCCCAATCCGATGAAAGGGACTCCAATGGTGATTGGTGGTTGGTCATGAGGAAACTGATATAACTAAGGGCATAGGGAAGACCTTAGCACCTAAAGTGTTGTGAAGATGCCATGTGGGATATATTTTGGAGGCTGGAGATTTCAAAATAATAAAAAGGAAGTCCTGATATAGCGAGTTCGGATGTGGTAGCGCTTGGTCATAGAAGCTAGATAACCAAGGGTGCAATGCTAGAATACAAGGAGATAGGCCCCCAATAGGTCCTAAAGGTCTTAACACCTAAAAGCTATGCTTCTAGTCATGGCACCAAATTTCAAGGTGAAAAAGAAGAGAGGCTAACCAAAAGGGGCTCGGAAAATCAGAATCTATCATTTTCATAACATCAAAATAATAAGAAGTTACGATATGTGTGGATCCCTAAAATTGCAACACGATGGAATATGAAGCCAACATTCATAGGCAGCGGTCCTATGGAGGGGAAAAAGGAAAGAGGGCTAAGAGCTAAGGGGCTAAATGCATCAGAATTGCATGATTTAGTAACATTATTTTTATATGAGTTAAGAAAAGTTATGGCTCTGATACTACAGTATGAAGTGAAAGGATGAATGGGTCGACAACTAAAGAGTAAATGCAAGCCAAAAGAAGTTGGTTGATGATGTTGGGTATGTTTTATATTCTTTCCACTACTAGCCCTAGGTGTGAAGTCGGGGGGTTGGCAGCCCCCCCTGTCGAGGGGTTTGAGGGGTGCGATAGTCCCCCTCTATGGGATCCAGGGCAAAGCCTCGAGGAATTTCCTTTTGGAACCTATATTAAGTGGGCGGACCTATCTATGGTTTTCTGCAAGGGTTTCGCACATGGTTTTGGGCATGATGGTTTTTTTCCCATGGTATTTTGTAGATCTGGTCAAGGGAACTATAATTATGCTCTAATCCAGGGTTAATGGATTGAGGTTTATTGATGCTTCAACATGTATATATATGTATTGTAACATTGAAAGGAACATAATGAAAAATCAATTTGGTAGTCCTGGTTTTGGGATCCAGGGGAAAATCTCTGTGTATATCTGTTTTATGTTTTATTCTCTCGCCATTATTTATTTTCTATTTTTAGAATTCGTATGTAGGTAATTTTTGTATGGGGTTAAAACCTACATTTGGTATCAGAGCTGTTTCAGCTTCAAGGGGACGCCTTTGCTGCTGAGGGGTTTTTCTCGGGCCTTTGGTAGACCCTGTTTAGTGGGAGATATGCAGGATCAATTATTGCGGTGAAAGAAGATGGAAAGTAGTGGAAAGATAGAGATTGAGAAATTTAATGGTCAAAGTTTTGAGTTGTGGAAACTCAAGATGGAGGATCTGCTGGTGGATAAAGATTAGTGGATCATGGTAGATCTGGGTACTAAACCAACGATAATGTCCAATGAATATTGGAATAAGTTGGATCAGAAAGAAAAGAGCACAATACCATTGTGTATCTCAGATTCAGTATTGTTAAATGTATCAGGGGAAGCTTCAATGAAGGCTTTGTGGGACAAGTTAGGGAATTTGTACCAATCTAAGTCTCTGGTGAATAAACTATTCCTATGGAAAAAGTTGTACAACCAAAGGATGAAGGATGGAGACTCGGTGATAAAGCATTTTAATGCTTTCAATACTATGGTAAGCTAGTTTTTATATGTTGATATTAAAATTTCAGATGAAGATAAGTGCATCAGTTCGTTGTCTTCCCTACCAGATTCGTAGGATAGTCTAGTTGTTGCAATAGGTAGCAATACAACTACCTTGCAGTTTGATGAAATAGTCTCATCCTTGCTGTTGGAGGTGATGAGATGGAAAAATACCGAGGGCCAGAATGGTGATGCCTTGTCTGTACGAGGATGGTCCCAGAACATAAACAAAAATAATTCCTCGAGTGGGAGATCTAAATCTCATAGAAAACCTATAAAGGTTTGTTGGAAATCTGGAAAGGAAGGGCACTTCAAAAAGGACTATTGATATAAAGCTCCCAAGAAAGGAAAGGGATCTGATGATGCTCCTTCTGCAAAGGCAAAACCCACCTTAGAAGAAGGTGGGGATGTGTACTTGGCTTCTTCTTCAATTACACATGTAGATAATGAGGCATGGTTGATTGACTCAAGTGCATTCTTTCACTTCACTCCCCATAGGGAGTGGTTTTGCAAGTATGAGAAATATGATGTTGGTGATGTCTTCTTAGGGTATGAAAGAAAGGCTAGAATCGTTGGACATGGAAAATTCAAGCTAAATTTGCAAGGTGGAAGGATTAGAACACTTACAGGTGTTCTGCATATTCCTGCACTAGCCATAAATATGATTTCTATAAGCAAGATGGATGATGCAGGTGTAAAAAAAAGTGTTCGAGAAAGATACCTACAAGATGGTTCAAGTGCACTTGTATTGATGCGGGGAGTTCAAATTGGAACTCTGTACAAGATTTTGGGTAGCAATGTTATTGATGGGTGCAACAGTTCCGTGGTTCCTAAAAGTGGGGCAGAAAATATAGTGGTCTCTAGAGAAAATACCATGCTATGGCTTGGACATATTGGAGAGAAGGGCCTTCGAATACTTCATGGTAATGTTATGGTAAAAGGTATGTCTATTTTCTCTCTGGATTTCGATTTCAGTGAACATTGTGTATATGGGAAGTAGAATCGGGTGAGTTTCCCCTCTAGTGCTAAGAGGATGAAACAAATATTAGAGATTGTGCATAGTGATGTGTTTGGATCCATCTCGGTTCCATCAATGGGTAAGTCTATGTACTATGTTTCATTTATAGATGACTTCTCGAGGAATACATGGATATATTACCTTAGGAAGAAATTTGAAGTCTTTGATAGGTTTAAAGAATTTAAGGCAATGAGAAGTTAAAGGTGCTAAGGATAGATAATGGTGCAGAGTTCTACAAGAAAGAATTTGAAGAGTTCTGTAAAAAGTGTGGTATAGCATGATGAAATAATACTCCATACATACCTCAGAAAAATGGAGTTTCAGAAGGAATAAACATGACGTTGTTGGAAAAGGTAAGAAGCATGCTCAGTGGTATCGGGTTAGGACAAGAATTATGGGCAGAGGTGGCAGAGACTGCATCTTACCTGGTTAATAGATCACCTTCATTAGCGTTGAAGGATAAGTCTCCACATGAGGCATGGACTGGTAATAAACCCTCTCTTTCACATCTGAGGGTATTTGGATGTGATTCATATGTACATTTTCTAAAGGACAAAATAACTAAGTTGTATAGTAAATATGAAAGGTTCATCTTTATTGGGTATAAGGATGGTTTAAAAGGTTATAAGATTTGGAACCCAGAAATAAGGAAGGTTGTGTACAACCGAGATGTGGTGTTTAGATAGGTGAAAGATGTTATTAAACATGAACACTACCAAAGAAACCTGAGAAGATAGCGTTTGATCTAAAGGAGGAAGAATCAGAATCTACAACAGAAGAGGAATCAGAAGATTAAGAGCCACAAACTCCAGTTATGAGAAGATCGGTTCGAGAAAGAAGGCAGCCAGAAAAGTATAGTGCATCTTCTTTCTATTCAAATTTTTCTTTATCTATTACTAATGATGATCCCATAAGTACCAAGGAGGAAATAGATTCAAAGGATGGAAAACTATGGAAAGAGGTCATGGTTAATGAAATGTCATCTCTGCACAAAAATGAGGCTTAGGATCTGGTGGAGTTGCTGGCTAGACCCATTGGCAGCAAATGGGTGTTTAAGAAGAAGATGAATGCAAAAGGAAAGGTGGAGAAATAAAAAGCTCAGTTGGTAGAAAAAGGTTATTCCCAGGTGCCGGGAATCAATTTTGGTGATATTTTCTCTCTTGTTGCCAAGGTAGCTTCTATTAGATTACTTTTATCTGTTGTTACTGCTTTTGATTATGAGGTAGAATAGATGGATGTGAAGACAACATTTCTTCATGGGGATCTGGAAGAAGAGATATACATGAAGCAACTTGAAGGCTTTGTGGTAAAGGGTAAGAAGAACTGGTATGTAGGTTAAAAAATCTTTGTATGGGTTAAAACAATCACCAAGGATGTGGTATCAGAAATTTGATACATTTATATGGGGACTTGGATTCACCAGAAGCAAAGCAGATCACTATATGTATTTTAAATTAATTAGTGACTGTGTTATTTATGTGGTCTTGTATGTGGATGATATGTTTCTGATTGGAAATAACGAAGAAATTATCTAGGATTTGAAGACCTAGTTTTCCTCCAAATTCAACATGAAAGATCTTGGTGCTGCAAACTATATTCTGGTCATGGAAATTAAATGAGATTGGGCAAAGAGGAGGCTCTAGTTAAACCGGAGGAAGTATGTCAAGACAATACTGTAGAGTTTTAATATGTAAGATAGTAAATCAGTGAAGGTTCCTATTCCTATAGGTGTAAAATTATCTGTTGAACAGTGTCCCAAGGCATACGAACAGGAAGAAGATATGTCCCATGTTCCATATGCAAGTGCAGTCGGTAGCCTGATGTATGCAATGGTATTCACTAGACCAGACATGCACATGCAGTGGGAGTATTGAGCAGGTTTATGTCAAAACTAGGGAAGGAGCATTGGACAATAGTGAAGTGGGTTTTTAGGTCTTTGCATGGTACTCATGATTATGGTCTGTGCTACCATGGAAGACCAGGATTGGACAGATTTTTGGACATTCGCGTATTTTTTGATGTAGATTGGGCTGGAGATCTGAATCAAAGAAGATCTACATGTGGGTATGTGTTTAACCTATTTAGAGGTGCAGTCAATTGGATGAGTAAGAGACAATCTGTAGTGGCACTTTCAACTACAAAGGCAAAATACATGACAACTACTCGTGCAATCAAGGAAGCAGTTTGGTTGCAGAGATTGTGTTCAAGTATGGGGTTAGTACAACAAGCTATAAGGATAGAATGTGAGAGCAAAACTGAAATTTTCTTGGCAAAGAACCCTGCTTATCATTAAGAAACAAAGCACATTGATGCTCAATATCACTTTGTAAGGGATATGGTTGAGGACAAAAATATGTTTCTGGTAAAGGTGGACACTTTGAAGAATATTGTAGATGCATTGACTAATTCTATGAGCACTGGGAAGTTCTCTTGGTGTAGAGAAACAATGGGCATTGTAGGGCTGGACTAATGAATAAGCTCTCCTGTGGAAAGAAAACAATAACTAGGAGAATGTTGGGTATGTGTTATATTCTTTCCATGACTGACCCCAAGCATGAAGCTGGGGGGCGGCCAGCGTTAGACATAGCAGGGGTTGTGGGGGGGGCATCACAGGGGGTCTAGGGTAGAGCCCCAGGGAAAATATTTTTGGACCCTATATTAGGTGGGAAAACCTACCTATGGTTTTGTGCAAGGGTTTCACACATGGTTTTGGGCATGATGGTTTTCTTCCCATGGTATTTTTAGATTCGGTCAAGGGAACTACTATTATGTTCTAATCCAGGGTTAATGGATTGGGGTTTATGGATGCTTCGATGTGTATATATATGTATTGTAACATTGAAAAGAGTATAATGAAAAATCAATCTGGTAGTCCTGGTTTTGGGATCCAAGGGAAAATATCTGTGTATATTTGCTTTATGTTTTATGCTCTCACCATTGTTTATTTTCTGTTTTTAGAATTCATATGTAGGTAATTTTGTATAGGGTTAAAACCTACAAATGGAGTAATGGATACTGTCAAATATCGTTGCGTCAAGGTAGTGAGGACCACTACATGCAGGAGTAGATAATGGAGTCTATCTCAATCAGGATTAAGGGATCAATGCTCTTGTTTTCATGATTAAACGAATTAAAGGAAGAAAAGAGCCATGCTGGAGTACATTTTGATCTCTTTGATCAATTTAATAAGCAGGGAAACCTTACCAAAGTGTGCAAGTGGATTAAGATTAAATTATCAGTGTGAAGGACTACACATAGAGTTGGTGAAACGCTCAAGAGCCCATCCTAATGTTTAATACAATGACATAACTCAAGTAGTAGAATCAACAACAATATGGAGGTGTCATACAAAGATACACTCAGGTAGTGTGGAAAATGGTAGCAAAGACAACATTGAGTAAAGTGAAGCAAAGGAATAAAACCTATGATTGCCATAAAGTTGTGTGGGGAAGACAATATTGTTGTGTATGTGTTGAAGAGTGTGGAGGTGAGTAACTAGGCCAAGTATTGAACTGAAGCAAAGTGCTACAAAGATCTTATGCGAGAGAAGGCAAAGAGCAGAGTATATACAATAGTGAGCAGAGGATACGGTGTTACCGTGTGAGGCTGAGAGAGCGTGTGGAAAATTACAAGAGAAAAAACATGTTTCTGTAGTGAATCAGATTGGTATTTCTCTGTATATGCATTTGCCTATGTTTTCAATTTGAAAATTGTATGAAAGGTAGAATAGTGGCTAGAGCAGGTGGTGGCCTACATTCATAAGAGGTTGGTGCCTCTTGGCAAGTAGGTGCTTTCTATGCTAAAGGGGTCAGTGCCTCCTTTGAGTGGGTGCTAAAAAAAAAACTGATGTAATTATGTAGGTTCTTAATTTACATCATAACACCAAACAAATTGGTTGTTTTTTCCCTTTGGGTTTCCACTTGAAAATACTAGTGTCAATATGTATATGTTGCTCATGTGATGGATTGTATGTACATGAGAATGTCTCATTTGTATTATGTATGAATGATATAGTAAGTAACAAATAATAGAGGAAAGAACTAAAGACATATTCAAAAAGAGTTTTAAGAACCTCACTATTATTGATTCACGCCCACTTTCAGTAATTCCTTATTCCAACAATTATTTTTCAATATAAATAAAAAAATCAATTTTAAACTTCTAATTGGTCCATAACTTGGACATCTTATTGGGGCCTATGCATAATACAACACCATGTGGATAACTACCTCAAAAATTTTATGTATGCTATCTACCCTACTAATTATATTTACACAATAAAACTCCGTATGAATAACCACCTCACAAATATTTTTGGTATGTTGTCTAACTTACTAAAGGTAAACACTATAAAAAGTATAAAACCCAAATCAATTTCATCCGATTCTCACATGTCATGAGAAAATCTCAATAAGTTTATCAACAAAATATTAGCAAGGGGCTTGAACATTAAATAATGTCCCCAATATTATAGGATTAGGTGGGTAATTATTGGTGGATTCTATTGTTTTGCAAGAAGAGAGGCAAACGTGTTGGAAAATTTAACTAAACTGAGAGTGGGAGGGGGGTTGAATCAGTTTAATACATTCATGGACATTAAATTTTGTTTAATATTCAATGGTTAACTGAATTATTAGTGAGAAACATACACCTTATGAATAACAAATTTTATATGTAAACAACATGAAATATACAAACCACTGCATAACAACTTTCATGCCAACATAAAATTAGCACAAAAAATCATCACATGTGAACACCAAATATAATCAACACCTATCAACATATGCACACAATTGTCTCATTAATAAGCACTAATCAACATATTTACCAACATCCTTTGCAACATAACAAACATACCTTGTAACCTTTTCTCTGCTGTAAAACAACAACATATCTATGCCAACCACACATATGGTGACCACACTTCTTTCTACTCCTTTGCTCCTTTTCCATTAATGAAAACATTATAGGATTACGTAAGCAATTGTTAGTGGATTAGATTATTTCGTAAGAAGAGAGGTGAACCTTGTTTGTTGAGGAGAAGAAACAACATTGCTTAGACTCCTCTTCCATGATTGCTTAGTGCAAGTGATCTCTATTTATTTTGTCTCTTATACTATATGATGTTGCATCCAATTTATCTTTTCAGCATTTTCTCATTTTGTATATGTTGAAAATAGTAACAAGAAATGATAAAAATAGAATCCAGAAATTCCAGTTTAATTTTTCCTTGAATTAAACTAAGAATTACAATCGAATTTTATTCTCATAGCAACTTGTAATAGTTAACTAGAGTGATTTGACTTAGTTAACTTAGGAATTTCGAGTTGGAAGTATTTCTAAATTCATGTATATGTTCTCCCTATATTATAGGGGTCCAAGATGAGTTAAGTATGAGTGGTAATTAGTTAACTCAGTTTACTGAGTTAAGTCCAGTTAAATTAGTTCCAAATTGTTTGAGGAACTAATAATGACTTAACAGTCAGTTGTTGCCTTAGTGCACTCAACTATTGCTACTCTAGTTAACTGGAGATTCCCTCATCAGAAACTCATGCATGTCGATTCTGAGAAAGACCCAATTGAGACTAGAGTGCAAGGACAATGTACTATTTGTTGTATAATTTTCTGATTTGTACAGATGGTGCATGCAATCAAGAACTAAACCTACAAGGGATTGCGCAGTTAGGGATGAGGAATTTCCCTTTAAATATGTTGGCTTAGGGGGTCCTAACCTAGGTTTAGAGTTAGCTGCACCAACCAACAAAACTCTACACTACTGGCCCTTTCAGCAACAACCTGCGTAGCGCAAGTTGCAGTCTCACCTGAAGCAGTATGGGGGGATGCAAGAACCAAGTTTTTGCATCCAGAGACTAGTGTGATGTCTTCCAGTGCCTCAGATCTGACTTCACACAAATCGATACACTCTTAGGGCATGTTGCTGCTACTCTGTTACAACACTCTTCAAACCTCCACGAAAGTCTATGATCAGTCCTTGCGGACATTTAATAGTCAATTTGTCTACTTACACACATCAGAGAGTAGTCCTAAATTAGGGTTCACACAGATTTACTTAAGTTATTAATAAACATCATATAATTCATCAGAGTCTTCACAACAATACTTAAACATGCATTGTACATTATTGAGATTTATTCAATAGAATCGCGTAACATTCAAACAACATTTCATAAATAAATCATTCAGTAGCAGCATATAACATTAACAGAGATAAAAAAATACTTAGGAATTCTTCAAAAACTATCTTTATTGATCTTCAATTCAAGGTTACAGACTCAAAATTGCCCTACACACTCAACTGCAGGAGTCTACACACTTAGCTGTGGACTCTACCTAGGCCTCTGCGTACTCAGCTGCAAAGCCTTTATTATTCTATCTTACTCACTTCTTCTCACTATAACTTCTATATTCTTCGTTCATTGCCTTAGACTCTCTAAGACACACCTATTTATAGCCTTTTTCATACAATCCCATGGTCCACGGACCATGGGTGAATCTCAAAAATGACTCAAACATTACATAAAATAACGGGCTAAACGCCTTTGACTCCTATTCATCTACACGCTCCACATCCACAAATTGCAGAGACTTTACCTTATTTACAAAAACTATACCAAAACTTGGGTTATCTTAACCCCAAAACTAACCCAGGGACCCCATCCCAACAAACTATGGGCTAATTCTTTCAGGAATTGTGCAAAGAATTAGAAGCTTGGAGGCTTGGAAATTTGGCTAAGTATTGGCCAAAGGAAGTCATCAAACAGAGGATAAGAAATACTTGTTGGTGAGCGCCAGTATTTTAGCAAGAATGTTGCAACTCTTGGGCTTCCAACTTTACTTTTATCAACCCGGTAGTTCGTAACAAACTTGGAAGCGTCAGTGATGTATGCACAAGTACTAGTTCTCACTGCAGGTTGTCACTTGGTCAGCTGACGCAAGATCACTAGGAGCTCAAGCAAACTTCTATAGATTATAGAAGAAGATTTATGTGTGATGAAAGAA
Source organism: Pinus tabuliformis (assembly GCA_031772625.1). Lineage (NCBI taxonomy): Eukaryota > Viridiplantae > Streptophyta > Pinopsida > Pinales > Pinaceae > Pinus > Pinus tabuliformis. Next base: position 1,260,903,154 of record CM062805.1, read on the forward strand.
AATAAGGATTACTCTACAGAGGCTATTCTAATTGCAGAAAGGAAAAATACTTGAATGTAAGGCAAGACCTAGTAAACCCTAATAATCAAGCTAATTCTAATTTTGCCAAAAACACTATGAAAACCATGAAAGCAATGCCATTACCTACTCAAGAAAACAAACAACATCTAACCATACTATTTCTGGAAGTAAATGAGCAAAAAACATATTTTTCGATTTTTATGTATTTTTATGTGAATTTGACATGAATTTAATTTATTGTGTGTGAGTGTGGCAGCGAATAAGTGGCATTGAAGGGTGGTTTTGTAGGTTTTAACCCCATACAAAAATTACCTGCATACGAATTCTAAAACACAGAAAATAAACAATGCGAGAGCATAACACATAAAACACATATACACAGAGATTTCCCCCCAGATCCCAAAAGCGAGACTACCAGCTTGATTTTTCATTATGTTCCTTTCAATGTTACAATACATATTTATACATGCCGAAGCATCCAATACCATGGACCGAAAACCATCATGTCCAATACCATGGACCGAAAACCATTGCGTCCAAAAAACATGTGCGGAAATCATGCACAAAACCATATGTGGGTCCACCCAGCCTAACATAGGTTCCAAAACCAAAATTTTCCGGGGCGCTGCCCTGAACCCCATAAAGTGGGGTTACGAGTACACCTCAAACCCCATGTGACCCCCCCTCTAACCCCCCAGTTAACTATGTGGGCTAGTCTTGGAAAGAATACAACACAACCCAACATTCTCCCACTTGTTGTTTTCTTTCCACAGGGGGCCACAAGAAAGCTTAGTCATTTTTCCAGCCCTAAAACACCCATTGTCTTTCTACACCAAGATAACTTCTCAGAGCTCATAGATTTTGTCAATGCATCTCCAGAATTCTTCAAAGTGTCCACCTTTACTAGCAACACCTTTCTGTCTTCTATAATATCCCTCACAAAGTGATGCTGAACATCAATGTGCTTTATCTTTGAATGATATGTGGGGTTCTTTGCCAAGAAAATTGCACTTTTGCAGTCACAGTCTATCCTTATAGCTTCATGTACTAACCCCATACTTGAACACAATCTCTGTAGCCAAAATGATTCCTTTCTTGCATGAGTGGCTACCATGTATTCTGCCTCTACAGCTAATAGTGCCACTACAGATTGTTTCTTACTCATCCAACTGACTACACCTCCAAATAGGTTAAACACATATCCACTTGTAGATCTTCTCTGATCCAGATCTCTAGCCCAGTCTGCATCAACAAAGCCATGAATATCCAACACTATGTCCAATCCTGGTCTTCCTTGGTAGCACAAACCATAATCACTAGTGCCACGCAAATCCCTGAAAACCCGCTTCACTGCTGTCCAATGCTCCTTCCCTGGTTTTGACATAAACCTACTCAATACTCCCACTGCATGTGCAATGTTTGGTCTAGTACAAACCATTCATACATCAGGCTATCGACTATAGTTGCATATGGAACACGCGACATGTCCTCTTCCTGTTCTTGTGTCTTGGGACACTGTTCAGCAGATAACCTCACACCTACAGGAATAGGAACCTTCATCGGTTTACTATCCTGCATATTAAACCTCTAGAGTATTGTCTCGAAATACTTCCTCTGGTTTAACCAAAGCTTCCTCTTTTCCCGATCTCTTTTAATTTCCATGCCCAAAATATAGTTTGCAGCACCAAGATCTTTCATGTCGAATTTGGAGGACAATTGGGTCTTCAAATCCTGGATAATTTCTTTGACATTTCCAACTAGCAACATATCATCCACATACAAGACCAGATAAATAAAACGGTCACCAATTAATTTAAAATACACACAATGATCTGCTTTGCTTCTGGTGAAGCCAAGTCCCCATATAAATGTGTCAAATTTCTGATACCACATCCTTGGTGATTGTTTTAACCCATACAAAGACTTCTTACCCTTCACCGCAAAGCCTTCAGGTTGCTTCATGTAGATCTCCTCTTCCAGATCCCTGTGAAGAAATGTTGTCTTCACATCCATTTTTTCGACCTCAAAATCAAAAGCAGCAACAACAAATAAAAGTAATCTAATAGAAGTTACCTTGGCAACAGGAGAAAAAATATCACCAAAATCAATTCCTGGCACTTGGGAATAACCTTTTGTTACCAACCAAGCTTTGTATTTCTCCACCTTTCCTTCTGCATTTGTCTTCTTCTTGAACACCAATTTGCTGCCAATGGTTTTCCTTCCAGCCAGCAACTCCACTAGATCCCAAGCCTCATTTTTGTGCAAAGATGCCATTGCATCAACCATGGCCTCTTTCCAGAGTTTTCCATCCTCTGAATCCAATGCTTCCTTCACAGTTATGGGATCATCATCAATAATAGACAAAGCAAAATTTGAACAGAAAGCAAATGGACTATACCTTTCTGGCTACCTTCTTTCTCGAACTGATCTTCTCACAGCCGGAGTTTGTGGCTTTTCATCTTCTGATTCCTCTTCTGTTGTAGAGTCTGATTCTTCCTCCTTTAGCTCAAACTCTATCTTCCCAGGTTCCTTTGGTTGGACTTCATGTTTAATAACATCTTTTACCTCTCTGAACACCACATCTCGGTTGTACACAACCTTCCTTGTTACTGGGATCCAAAGCTTATAACCCTTTAAACCATCCTTATACCCAATAAAGATGGACTTTTCAGATATACTATCCAACTTTGTTCTTTTCTCCTTTGGAACATGTACATATGCATCACATCCAAATACCCTCAAATGTGAAAGAGAGGGTTTATTACCAGTCCATACCTATTGTGGAGTCTTATCCTCCAACGCTGATGAAGGTGATCTGTTTACCAGGTAACATGCTATCTCCACCGTCTCTGCCCAGAATTCCTGTCCTAACCCGATACCATTGAGCATGCTTCTTGCCCTTTCCATCAACGTCTTGTTCATTCTTTCTGCAACTCCATTTTGTTGAGGTCTATATGGAGTAGTCTTTTTCCGTGCTATACCACAATTCTTACAGTATTCTTCAAATTCCTTACTGCAAAACTCTCCACCATTATCTGTCCTCAACACCTTTATCTTCTTCTCTGTCTGGTTTTCCACCAGAGCCTTAAATTCTGTAAACCTGTCAAAGACTTCAGATTTCTTCTTAAGGAAATATATCCATGTAGCCCTTGAGAATTGATCTATAAATGATACATAGTACACAAACTTACCTAGTGATGGAACCTTCACAGGTCCAAACACATCACTATGCACAAGCTCTAATATCTGTTTCACCCTCTTACTACTAGAGGGGAAACTCACCTGATTTTGCTTCCCATATACACAATTTTCACAGAAATAAAAATCTAGAGAGCTATTACTCATACCTTCTACCATAAATTTACCATGAAGTATTCGAAGGCCCTTCTCTCCAATATGTCCAAGCCTTTGATGCCATAACATGGTCTTCTCTCCAGAGACCATTAGATTTTCTGCTCCACTTTCAAGAACCACAGAACTATTGCACCCATCAATGACCGTGCTACCTTGCAGCTTGTACAGAGTTCCAATTTGAACTCCTCACATCAATACAAGTGCTCCCCGAACCATCTTGCAGGTATCCTTCTCGAACATTGTTTTTACACCTGCATCATCCAGCTTGCTAACAGAAATCAGATTCCTAGCTAATGCAGGAATATGCAGAACACCTGGAAGTGTTCTAACCCTTCCACCTTGCAGCTTCAACTTTAGTTTTCCACAACCAATGATTCTAGCCTTCCTATTATCCCCCCCAAGAAGACATCACCACAACCATATTTATCATACTTGCATAACCACTCTCTATGGGGAGTGAAGTGAAAGGATGCAACTGAGTCAATCAAACATGCCTCATGATCTACATGTGTACTTGAAGAAGCCAAGTCCACATCCCCACCTTCATCTGAGGTGGTTTTCACCTCTACAGAAGGAGCATCATCAAATCCCTTTTCTTTATCAGGAGCTTTAGATTTACAGTCCCTTTTGTAGTGACCTTCCTTTCCACATTTCCAGCACACCACCTTTATAGGTTTTCCTAGAGATTTAGATCTCCCTCTAGATTTAGAACCCCCACTCGATGACTTATTTTTGTTTATGTTTTCAAATTGTCCTCATATAGACAAGGCATCACCATTCTGGCTCTCTGTGTTTTTCCGTCTCATCTTCTCCGTCATCAAGGATGAGACTATTTCATCAAACTTCAAGGCAGTTGCATTACTACCTATTGCAATAACTAGACTATCCCACGAATCTGGTAGAGAACACAACAAATTGATGCACTTATCTTCATCTGAAATTTTAATATTAATAGATAATAACTGACTTACCACAGTATTAAATGCATTCAAATGTTCTATCACCGAGTCTCCATCTTTCACCCTCAGGTTATACAGCTTTTTCAGCAGGAACAGTTTATTCACCAAAGACTTAGATTGGTACAAAGTCCCTAACTTATCCCACAAAACCTTTGTCGTAGCTTCCCCTGTTACATTCAGTAATACTGAATCTGAGACACACAATTGTATTGTGCTCTTTGCCTTTCGATCCAACTTCTTCCATTCTTCATCAGGCACTCCTGTTGATTTAGTACCCAGATCTACCACGATCCACTGATCTTTATCCACCAACAGATCCTCCATCTTGAGTTTCCACAACTCAAAACTTTGACCTTTAAATTTCTCAATCTCTATCTTTCCACTACTTACCATCTTCTTTTACCACCATAATCGATCTCGTACATCTCCCACTGAACAGGGTCTACCACAGGCCCGAGCGAGACCCCTCAGCAACAAAGGCATCCCCTTGAAGCCAAAATAGCTGATACCAAATACAGGTTTTAACCCCGTACAGAAATTACCTGCATACGAATTCTAAAACACAGAAAATAAACAATGCGAGAGCATAACACATATACATAGAGATTTTCCCTTGGATCCCAAAACCGAGACTACCAGCTTGATTTTTCATTATGTTCCTTTCAATGTCACAATACATATTTATACATGCCAAAGCATCCAATAACATGGACCGAAAACCATCGCGTCCAAAAAACATGTGCAAAAATCATGCACAAAACCATAGGTGGGTCCGCCCAACCTAGCATAGGTTCCAAAACCAAAATTTTACAGGGTGCTGCCCCAGACCCCATAAAGTGGGGTTACAAATACGTCTCAAACCCCATGTGACCCCGCCTCTAACCCCTCGGTTAACTATGTGGGCTAGTCGTGGAAAGAATATAACACAACCCAACAGGTTTTGGTACTTGAGAGGATGTAGGATGGTGTGGATGGGTTCTAGGAGGTCTCAGGTGGCCTTCTAGAGGATTTTCCCACACTCAGCCTTCAAAAGGAATCCTACAAGAAAATCTACAGGACACAGGAAATCTACAGGAGGAAAATAGGGGAACTACAGGAGGCCTACAGGAGGAGGCTGAGAGTAGTTTTCGTTGTTTTGAGGGTGTAAGAGTGGGTGAGAAAGGTGGATGGAGGTTGGAATGAGGTGTTAGAGCACCTAAGGTCTACCATGAATCACCATGAGAGAGAAAGATGATTGGGTTTGCTCAAGGAGAGAGGAAGAAGTTCTATGGAAAAATGCAAGAGCCTAGGGAAAAATTGAGGTGAGATTTGGGAGACCTATAGGGCATGGATCAGATGGAGGGTGTGATTGTTGATGACCTGGCTTACTACTAGAAGAGATATGTTGCATAGAAACTGACAGTCAACCAAGGAAATTAAGCAACAAGTGAAATGAATGCATTTAGGAAAAACGGAGTTTTGCATAAAAATGGTCTAAACTATGACCTATGAAAGGAAATTATGAGAAATGTTGTAGGAAAGGAAAGCATGAAAGAAGACTATTGCAGATTAGGAAGTGAGCATGATGAAGAAGATCTAAATCAAAGCAAATCTGGACTATTAAAAATTTGCAAACACTAGAAGTCCTATGAAGGAGGAAAATATGTGTTTTTGGGGCAGCAAGAGAGTCTTGGCCTCAAATCATGGTCCCAAAGGGAGGAAGAGAGGCCAAGGCATTGTTACTAGCCTTTTGAATCTTCTCTTTATCACTGCTTAACCTGCTACTGAAAGCACAAATGGAAGCAAACTACTAAATCATCAAAAGAAACCTATTCCTAACCATAAGAGAAATACATCTAATCAGCAAACTAATATACAAACTGAAACAAGGCATACAAATACAAGTAAAGAGGAGCTTGGCTACTTGGATTGGGCCCTATCCCAAGAGCTTCAGCCCTCTGAGGTAAATCAGTGCTAACACAAAAAGGATTCCATATTTATTCTCAAAACAATAGCAAGATTACATGAAACTGTCACAAAGATGATAAGCTCGAAATTTGAGCAGAGTTTACATAAGTAAAAATCCAACCCTAGTGAGGCCTTAGGCCTCTCTACTTATACAAATGAAGCTACCAATAGCTTTCTTAAAATCAGGGAGGCTTGGCTCTCAAAACTAGAGATAATCATTAGTCATCCTCTACTTGCTCGGCTGCCTTCTCGTGTATGATTCAGCTACTTGTACTCCGACCTGAATGAAGGGGAATTTGAAGTGAGGGGTAATACATGAGGGGGATTACCTCCTATAAGTCCTCTCCTTTGTCCACTTCAAATTATTGCTGCCATTTGTCTACTGGATCCTTGACATTGACCTCGAACTCCATCAATAATCTACATTAAATACATGTTAGACCACATGGCACAATAACCAACTCAACTCAATCTATAAGCATAAATATAATCAAAAAATCATACAATAAGCTAAGAGAATGGTTGATTTGACTAGGTTAGGAGGTAAAATGAGCCCATATAATTACCCATTTGTGAGGCTCATCATCACCCCCTACTGAAGGTGTTGCTCGTTTTTTGAGCAACCTAGTCAATCTCCTCATCGTTTATGGCCCTGGTGGCCTCCCTAGCATCCCAGGCTTCTAATGTGGTCTGCTCTTCTTTGCCATAGAATCCTGCCTTCCTGTCTAAGTCCTTCCACTGCTCCTCCTCTTCTTCTTCTCTTCTTCCTTCCAGCATGCCTAACAGCAGTGGGGGACTCAGTTTGAGGCCAATCCAGTTGACCTTCAGCCTCTGCATGGAGTGCTTGTACATTGGCACTCTTTTCAATTCTTCCTTCAGCCTCATGGGGGAATGATATTCCTTGTTCTGCAAACTTTGTGGTAAGGTGTTCCATCTCCTCAACATGCACACAGTCATCCCCAAGTAGCCTTTGTATATCCTCAAATTGTGCAATGGCTTGTGCCTGATTGTTGAGATATCTAGGGGCAATCTGAGGGTCATTGGTAAGCAGGTTGTGTGTGATAATGAGTGCCATAGGATCTGATGGCTCAGCTCTTATCATTAATGGCTCATTCTACTCCTTTATCATCAACCTTTTTATTTCTGTTGCCCTCAATTCTTCATGGTTCTTCCATGAGGCCATGGCAATTAATTGCAGGTCCCCTAGCTTGGCATTAGGATCCTACAAATTCATGTCTATGAGGGCCATGTTTTGTAAGTATAATTCTGCCATCTTTGCTTTATCCTCTGAGGTGCTTTTGTCACACAAATCCATAAACTACCTGTAGTCTTAGAAATGCATTGTACCTCTTTGTGCCAAAGTCCTTATTTGGAATTGTAACTATTGGTCCTTTAGATAGAGGCCATAGGATTTGGCTGGTGTTCTACATTGCAATGTCTCCATGGATAAGTTGGCCATGCATGACAGCTGGGTCTATTTCTCTTGCAACTGCCTCCTTATCAATTCATTTTCAGTTTCAAGGTGGCTTCTTGTAATTGATTTCCTGTCTTTGAGATCACTCAACTCTCTGACCATTTCCCTGAGTTTGTTTTCCATGTGGCCAACATCCTCAACTCCTTTAGATTTGGCTATCTGCATCCACCTATGCGTTCTCACTCTTTCTTTCTCCAATTCAAAAAGTAGTGGAATTGCAAATTTCTGTGGGATTATCATTCCTCCCTCAAGTAGATTGTAATAGGAGGCAAGACTAGGCTAGGGATCAGGTTCTTGTATCTCTTGTTCTTCTTCCTTCACCTGTGGCTGTCCTTCTATCCTTTTCTCAAGTTTTTGGGTCTCCTGTAGAATTGTCTGAGCCTCCCATAGGACTGTTTTTGGGTCCTGTAGTACTGCCTTTTCCTTCCATGTGGAAGATCTAAGAGTCCCCCTTTCATATGTTATAGGTGTCTTGGAAGGAGATTATTTCCCTTTGGCAAAGGGTGAATATTCAATGGTAATTGAAACTTTTGAAGAGGGCTGAGGTTTGCCTATTTTAATTCTTGTGCTCTTCCTAGCCCTGAAATACATAGAGGTCTATCTTTTCCTCTTTTTCTTTGGCTTGATTGGTGTACTGAGGATAGTGAGGACAGTTTTTGCCTCCCTTTCCAAAGTCTCATGGAACTCCTCTCCTTGTTCTTCCTTTTCTGCCTCTTTTTCTCCTTCTTCTATCTCTTTTTCTATCTCTTTTTTTGTCTCTTCCTGCTCTGTTTCTTCATCTCTCTCCTCATCTATTTCAGTTCCTCCCCCCTTCCTTTCTTGTTCTGCTATGTCACCCATGGCTCCACCTTCGCCCCCTTGTTGTTCTTCCTCCTCACTGCTGCTAGGGCTGACATCATAGGTTAAGGCCTTTATGTCATCCTCAGCTATCATGTTTCGGAAAACTTCCCATGCTATAGGGAGTGTAAAGGTATGAAGGGCTTCCTCTACGAGGATTTTGATTAAGCCATGGTGAGCTATCTACTATGAATTTCCTGATTGTACTTTGGTGCTGGAGTCAATGAGGGATTGCGGGAGGAAGTAAGGGATATTGAGCTTTTGAGGTGTTGGAGTGTCCATGCCATACCTCAATTCTTGGAGGATTCTAAAGTGATAACCATAAACAATGTTGTACCTCCCCTCACAGGAAATGTATTTTATTATTTGATAGCTAACCTCATCCTAGGGATATGGTATGCTAGCCCTTCTAATGCCATTTTTATCATCAACAGGGGTTTCATTACTTTGGAAAAAGTTCTTCTTGGCGGCCTTGCCAATTGGTTTCTCATCTTTACTCCAAGGAAACACAAGAGGAAGGGTAGTGACCCTACTAATAAATTCAAGGGTTATCTCCATGGAAATACCTCTAATGGTGACAGTGGCATGAGTTATTGTGTGAGGGATCAGAGAGAGAGCAAAATCTTGGGCAATCTCCTCATCAAACCCTCAGAATTTCTCAAAGAAGTTCATCCAATTTGCTATTGTGAATATGTCCACTACTTGGGGATATGCATGGAGCCTAGTGGAGTTAGTGGGCTCCTTTCTCATAAACCATCCTGTCATATTGTTTATACTCTTTGGAAAACCAAATATGGAGGTGGAGACAAAGAATTTTGAGAAAAACAGAGAAATAAAGGAGACTGTGTTTTTTTTAAATAAGTAAAAAGAAAAAATTATGTATTTTCTCCTCTCCTAAAGACTTATTTCCTCCTCAAATTGAGACCACTTCTTTCATATATTGATATTCAACAGGAGGCATGCATGAACCCTACCTCTTCAGACCAAAAATCGTGCTAAAAAGTGTGTTTTCTCCCTTCAAAACGACTCACTACCCCTACTGTAAAAGCTTGCTGTCCCTTCTGTAGATTTCCTGTAGGTGCTCCTATAGAAAATGCCAAGAGCAAGAATATGGGAGAGATCGATGGAGGACGATGGTTATGAGGCTGTGGGGGCATAAGGAGACTGTTGTAGCTGAGTTACGAGGAGAGAATGAAGGAAAAGGTGGTGAGAATGCTTGGGGAGGAGTACTTATTACCATTTATGGATATTTTCAGTGATGAGTGCTGAGATGGCAAGGTATGCATTGGCCAAATTTGGACCGTTGGTCCCCACTTGCTTGGTCATCATGGCCCCTCCTCATAATCATCCCTCATTATTGCATTAGATTTCACACTTCCTCCACTACCTGTCCTTGGCATCTTGTGCTGGGGTTGACTGTACGCACGTGCGGGTGACATCTTGGATGAGTGGAGTCAACTAGATGAAGGTGGCCAAGTTAACTGGCCACCTTTCCCTCGTTCAACCTCAACCATCTCTATGTTTTTGCATGACTTCTAATTACACAATTTCAAACAAAGGAGTGACTTAGTTACTTACATGTGATCCAAGTGTATTTGCTACGAGGCGCCGTGGCTTTCTCTAGTGCATGCCTTTATTTCCCTTTTTTCATGTTGTCTCTACTTGTTGATGTGTGGTTGTGTGCTTTTGCAAGTTCTTCTCTGGTTGGATCTGAGCTTCAGGTGCCTTTTCAACCTTCATGTTTTCACTCTCTTGCTGTTGATGCTAGATTTCTATGGGATCAACTGATACAGGAATTCCTACAGGAGCTCCTGTAGCTGCTTCTCCCATTGAAACTTTAGCTTCTTCTTGTGCTTGGAGCTTGAGGATGATGCCAAAGATGTAGATAAATATGGATAGGTAGCAGGTAGTCTTCAGGTGAGGTTGATGATGATTCTTCCTCTCATTTTTTTTGTCTTTTTTCTTTTTTAACTAAACAACTGTTTTTTTGTGTTTTTCTTGGGCAGGAAGAAAAATGATACTTGGGGTGTGATGTAGGTTTAGAAATGATGGAAAAAAGGTTTGAAGATTGTAGGAGGGATTATATGTTCTTCATGAAGCTTCGTTGTCCCTCAAACTGCCTTTTGTAGCCACTTCTTACTCTCTGTAATTCCTACAGGAGCCTCCTGTAGAAAACACAGAGCCTCCTATGGAAAACACAGTTTTTGAAAAAGAGGTATAGTGGGGTGAAAGAAATGCCAAAAATAAGTGAGGAAGGTGTGGAGAAGATGAGATGGGTATTGGTATGAATGTCAGGGTCCCCTTTGCACCTTCTTCTGCTCCCTATAGTCCCCGTGCAAACCTGCAATGCAACAAAAAAAACATTTTCTTTCTCCTTTTTCTCTCTTTTTTTTTCAAAACAACTAGGGCACCTCAGAGAGGTTTTCACCCTAATTTCCTACCCTGGGCACCTCCAAGGGAGGTTTTCACCCAGGGATCTTATTCTTTTTTCCCTCTTTTTTTCATCACTAGGCCACCTTGGAAGAGGTTTTCAACCCAATGATGGGACTCAAGTGCCTCAAGGAGGTTTTCACTTGAGTCCTTATTTTTTATTTTTTATTTTCTTCAGTGAGTGGGTGAAGTGGAAGCTAAAACATGCTCCACTACCGTCACTGTTTTATTCAAATCTTCAATGAAATCTTTCTTGGAGAGCGGTTTCTTGTAGACTTTCAACCGATGTCCATTGACAAGCATGGGGATGGCTTCATCATCAATGATTCTGATCAAAACTGAACCGTTGTCATTGCATTTCTCCACAGTGTAGGGTCCCAGCCATCTTGTCCTCAGCTTGCCTTTGAAATCTTTGTATCTTGAATCATAGAGTAGTGCCCAATCTCCCTCTTGGAATTGCTTCTCCTTGATATTTTTGTCATGCCATATCTTTCTCTGAAGTTGAACTACCTCTGTATGGAGAAGGGCTTGCAATCTATATTCATCCAATCCATTGAGCTGAAGTAATCTCTCCTTCTGTGCATGGTTGAGGTCTAGGTCCAATTGAGCTACCATACTTAGTGTATTGAACTCAAATTATATTGACAACAAAGCCTTCTTCCCATAGACCAGTTCATAGGGTGTGAACTTGGTGGTGGTCTTCCATGTGGTGTTGTAGGCCCAAGTGGCCTCAACTAATCTGTCCGCCCAGTATTTTCTATTGCTGCTCACTACCTTGGTTAGGATCCCTTCCAATGCTCTGTTAGTGACCTCCACTTGGCCATTGGCTTGTGGATAGTAAGCGGTGGAAGTCTTGTGCTTAATCTTATGATGTGTGAGCAGGTCTTCAATCAAGTTGGAAGTGAATTGACTGCCTTGATCTATGACCAACTCCCTTAGATACCTGAACTTGTAGAATATGTTTTCTCTCAGAAACTCAGTTACTTTTTCCTCTGTCGTTGCTTTGATTGCTTTTTCCTCTGCCCACTTTGTCAGGTAGTCGATGCACACAATGATGTATTGTTTCTGCTTTGAAGGAGGGCTAATAGGCCCCACAAAGTCCATGCCCCACTTCTCAAATGGCTCAAAGGTCACTTGAGATTGCATGGGAATCTCATCCTTTGGAGTAGGTTTCCCCATCCTCTGGCACCAATCACATTGCCTTGTATATCTCCTCACATCCTGATGAAGAGTGGGCGAGTAGTAGCCTGCTTGCAATATCTTGAAGGCAGTTCTTTTTGCTGCAAAATGACCTCCACAAGGCCCGTCATGATAGGTCAGGAGGATGTCAAAGAACTCCTCCTCCCTGACACATCTTCTCAAGATCTGATCTGGGCCAAGTTTGAAGAGATTGCCTCCAATCCAGGTGAAAGGGGCGCTTTTCCTTACTATCTTTCTCTTCTCTTTTGAGGATAGGTGTGGTGGGATTTGTGATGAAACCAAGTAGTTTGTTGTATCAACAAATCATGGAGAGAGTACTGATATAGAAAACATACGTTCATCTAGCATTTGCTCATCCACCATTCCTTCTTCACCTGCAAGCAAATTTACTCTAGACAAAAATTCAGCAACAACATTTTCTTTACCAGGCTTATCAATAATGGTCAAATCAAACTACTGCAGTAAAATCAACCATCAAATAATGAGAGAATTTACATCTGGTTTGTTCATTAAATATCTAATTGTATCATGATCAGTGTGCACAAAGGTTTGATAGCCTGTGATATAATGTCTGAATTTGTTTAAGGAATGCACGACAGCTAGGAGTTCCTTCTGGGTCATTGTATAGTTTAACTCTACCTTTGACAAGTTTTTGCTTATAAAGTATATGGCATAAGGTAAATTTTCATCAATTTCTCCTAAGGTTGTTCCTATTGCTTTGTTTGAGGTATCTATGTGAATGTGGAAAGGTAGGGCCCAGTTTGGGCCTCTGAGAATTGGGGCAGTCACTAACTTGCTCTTCAAGGTATCTAGGGCTTCTTGATAGTTTTCTGACCATATGAACTCAACATCCTTGCCTAAGAGGCCAAACAAAGGAGAGGCTAGCTTGCTGAAATATTTAATGAATCTCTTGTAATATCCAGCTAAGCCCAGGAAACTTCTGACATCTCTTATCTTTTGAGGAGGTGGGACCCTTTGGATGATGGCAATTTTGTTGGGGTCCACCTACAGTCCTTGCTGAGATATTGCATGACCTAACACGGTCCCTTCAGTCATCAAAAATTCACATTTTTCTGGACTAAGGGATAGGTTCATCTTAATACACTTGTCTAGAACTTTTCCTAGGTTAGATAAAGCTTCCTTAAAGTCAGAACCATAAGGAGTAAAGTCATCCATGTATATTTCTACTGCATCATGAACTAGTTCAGAAAATATACTCAATACCGCTCTTTGGAAAGTGGTTGGAGCGTTGCAAAAATCAAAAGGAAGGATCCGGTATGCAAAGGTACCCCAAGGACAAGCGAAAGTGGTCTTATCTTGCTCTTTCAGGCTGATTTGAATTTGATTGTACCCACTAAACCCATCTAGGAAGGAGAAAAACTTTTTCCCTGCCAAACCGTCTAACACATGATCTATGAAAGGTAAAGGAAAGTGGTCCTTTTTAGTGGCTTTGCTCAATTCTCGATAGTCAACACAGATTCTCCACTTACCATTTTTCTTTGGCACTAGCACCAAAGGAGAGACCCATTCACTATCAGAGATGGGATAAATGAATCCTGCATCAAGCAATTTCTGCAGTTCTTCCTTAGCAATATCTTTAAGTGCTGGATTCATACTCCTTTGAGGCTGCATGACTGGTTTGATATATTCCTTGATGTATATATGATGAGTACATACTGAAGGGTGTGCTCCCTTCATCTCCTTATAACTCCAGGCGAAGGCATCTAGATGTTTTCTTAGTAGGATGCACTGTTCCTTCTCCTGGGAAGTGGATAGGGATGGATTTATTTTCAATGTTATTTCTGGGTCGAACTCTATATTCTTAACATGGAGAGAAGTGGATTCGGTCGCACAGAGATCAGTTGAGGGGTTGTTTTGGGTTTCTCTTACTATGTCCTCTAATGGTGACACACTGGGAGGTGGATTCTGAATCAAATTTTCAATCATATCATCCTCATCTTGTTGTTTTCCCCCCATGGCAATTTCTAATGCACAAAGTGGTGCAGAATAAACTTCATCCTCATCTTCCTCCTCCAACTAGAGAGGTAGATCATGTTCTAGTAAGGGTTGGGCAAGAGGATATAGAATTAACTGCTTGGACATGTGCCCATTCTTTATGGTCATGTTCCCAGCTCGACAGCTGATGTAGGCATCGGTTGTAGCCAACCATGGTCTTCCCAGAATGAGAGGATACCCGGTGAGCTTTGCCTTTGGCTGGAGAACTAAGAAATCAGCAGGGTACTCCCAAGAATCAATGGAGACCATCACATCTTCCACAATGCCCTCAAGGGTCAATGTGGAGTGGTCTACTAGCTGTAGCACTGTCATGGTCTTCCTCAAGGAGCCCTGGGGTTAAGTTTGAGCGTTGTGTCCTTTTTGATCACATTAATGGTAGCTCCCAGATCAATCAAGGTATGTGATATTATTGTGCCATTGATGTGGACATCAACTACTGGGCTTCCAAGGTCCAGATATTTTGGACAGATTACCTGCACCAACATTAGGTTGGACACTTGTCCTATGACATTGATGGTTGGGGCATCTCTCTTGCGCCTTCCTAGATGCCTAAATAACTTATCCTTGATCAACCTATTGTAGATACACACATCTTTTATGGCTTGGAGAAGTGGTATATTTACACATAAATGTTTAAATTCTCCCAGGGCTTCAGTCTCTTCTAGGGTAGGTTGGACTGTCACGGATAGTCTCTCAGGAAATGGTGGCTTTAGGTTTGCTTTCCTCTTTATCTTCCTCAACCTCCCTGGGTGGATGCCAGCTATCTGGAAGTTTTCCTAGATCTCAAGTTAATTTCTTGAATCTCCACAACATAAGTTGGGCATGATGGTTCCCCACTATACACTTGCTAAGCCTATCTGTTGTTCGGGTTCAGATTTGGCTGGGCGGCATTTAAGGTTGCCTTGGTGGAGTAGAAGGTAACAGTTGTGGTGGGGCAGCTGGTGGAGGAAAAAGAGTGAGAAGAGGGTTGTATTGTGGCCTCCACCCCTAATGATATGCATCCCACTTAGGTTGTGGCTGACCGTAGGATTGAAATGAATGGATGGTTGGTTGGGCATGATATTGAGATCTGAAGGACCAAGGAGGAGGCGTGCACCAGGAAGGATGAGCAGGAGGGCCCCAAGAAGGTATGGAGGTGACTTGTTTGGGGTTGTAGTATACCTGAGATGTCCCTTGCATCCCCTGCTCGTATGGTCTAAGTCCATGTGGCCTTCTTTGGTTTATGTAATAGAGCTGTTTAGTGACTCCCTCAGCCCCTTGATATACAGCTTTAAGTCTGAGCAAGGAATGGCACTTATCTCTGGAATGATTTTCCTCACGGACTGAACAAACCTCTATAGAGTTCAATGGGCATTCATTCCTAGGATGCCTTCTGGTGCATCTAGGGCAAAAAATGGCCAAAGCCCTCTCTACTTCCTCTTGTTTCCTTTTGATATGTAAGGAGTCCATTTTCATGGCAAGAGTCTACAACATCTCACTCTTGAAGTCTTCCAGTATGGTTCCAATTTCTCCTTTAATGGATGAGTTGGAGGAAGAGGTAGTGGCTATGGGTTGACTCCCCCTACTTTTCTTTATGGCTGCTCTAGAATGGTTTCTAAAAATAGTCTTTATGTCCTCATAGGATAGTTGATAGATGTCTCCCTCGGCCAGTAGATGAAGGGTGTCTAAAGGATCTTCCTGAATTCCCCTGAGCAAGACCAACTTTAGAGACTTAGGGTCAAGTGTACAACTAGCCCTTTTGTAACTGAGCTAGAACCTCTCTTCATATTCTTCCAGGGACTCATCACTTCCTATGGTCATTCGGAATATTTCTTCTTTAGTATCTTTTGACCTACAATAGTCTCGATACTTGTTGTTAAAGGCTTGTTGCAAATGAGTCGAAGTTGTGATGCTATTGCCAGGTAACCCCATGAACCAGCGCAATGTTACATCCTTGAGAGTAGAAGGGAAACAGTTTCAACTTTTGCTCATCTTCTGCATAGTCATAATTTTTACATATGATAGCAAACTCAAACAAGAAGGTGTCAGGATCTTCTGTAGTCAGGCCATGGAAGTGAGGTAGGGCTGAAGGAATTATATTTTTGTTAAGCCACTATACTACTAGTGTAACCCCTTATTGTTATTAGTACAACCCCCTTATTATATTGTTGTACCCATGTAGTCCCCATATTGTTACTATTGTGCCCCATAGAAGCCCACTATTGTTATTATTGTGCCTTGACATTATTATTGTTATGTCGGCTCTAATTATATTATGACCCCTTAGACACCTATATATAGAAAGGAGGCCTTGACATTTGTATCATCCAAGAATTGTTCATTTGTGTAATGTAAAGGAGGTTGCCCCCTCAAAGAGGCTTATTGCTAAGGCATTGATCTATCTTTTTTATCTTTTTGTGAGCTGGTTTCATAACATTTGGTATCAGAGCTTTGGATTCTAGGGTTTCGCTTCTCCAAACAGGTCATCATGGAATTTGCACTATAACTTTTCTTCTACTACGCGTCAGACGCTACAAAAAAAACCCATTTGGACTAAAATCGTTCTGAACCTCGGGTCCGAATTTCAGATATTTTCTCGCTATATTTACAGAGATATGATATGAGGAAGTTGTCCTTTTTGCAGACTCCAGAATTACATTCCAAACAGGTGACCTGGGGAAAATCCTCATAACTTTTTTTTTAGCATCAGATTAAAATTTTGTAAGTTACAGAAAGAGGACGGACTATAGTTTCCTATATATATTTGTTAGATCCGAAGGTGAAAACAGTGATACGTGGCACTTTATACAAGTTCTCTCTTCTGAAAAGGTATATAATCAGGTCATCTTGGGAGATTTTGCATAACTCTTTCTTGGAGAATATAAATTTGATCAGACTAGTGGCACTGGAAAAGGGACACAGAGGGCTACTGCAGGTCAAAATTTCAGAACTGGAAGATCTAAAATTATAGAGTTATAGTCATTTCAAGATTGAGCTCCTAAAATTAAGAAAAGGTGATATGAGGAAGTTTGATGGCAAGGATCCGATAAGTTGGATACTTCAGATGGAGCAATATTTTGATCTACATGGTGTACCACTATTACAAAAGGTATGTATTTCATCTTCATATTTAGAATCGGATCAATTTTTATGGTATAAAGGGCTTTGTTCTCATAAACAACTTGTTACGTCGTCAATTTTCACAGAGGAAATGATATCACATTATGAGGATACAAAGAGCAACACCTTCTTTAGAGAAACACCACAACAATTGGAAGAAAAAAGAGAAAAAGGGATTTATTACAAAGTGGAAAGCAAATTTATGGCAACAATAAATTCTACCCCTCAAAACTATAAAGATGGAAGTGTTGTTTCTCCTAGCCTTCCACAACCTACAAGGGTTACACCACAACAATTGAAAGAAAAAAGAGAAAAAGGGATTTGTTACAAGTGTGATAAAAAATGCACTAAAGGTCATAAGTGTGCTGAGAAGAAATTATTTTACATAGACTATGAAGAGGAGGAAGAAAAGGATCAAGAAACATCAAAAGAAGAGGATATACCCCAGGACCCAACCCCAGAGAAAGAGGAAATGAATCTGACCATATCTTGTAAAGAATTCGCAAGAATTACCACTCCTCAAACTCTCAAGATAGAAGGACATATCAAGGAGAAAAAGGCTCAAGAAGTGAAAGATCACATCAATAACGAAGAAATGAATCCAACCATATCTTGTAATTCATTGGCCAAAATTACCACTCCTCAAACTATCAAGATAGAAGGACATATTAAGAAGAAAAAGGTTCAAGCAGTGAAATATCACATCGAGCATCAACAACAAGTTCTCCAACTTTTAAAGGATAACGCCAATTTGGTGCAGAATCGAATGAAACAATAGGTAGATCAACATCGTAGTGAAAAAAGTTTTGATGTATGTGATTGGGTATTTTTACGACTACATCTCAAGCAAGCTATTTATGAGAAGGAAATGTTGGAAATACTACATGCACTTAAGAAATGGTGACCTTACCCAATGGGAAGACACATCAAGGTAAAAATGGATCATGATAGTCTTAAATACTTTTTAGAACAAATATATCTTTAGAAGAACAGAAAAAATGGGTCACAAATATGTTGGGTTATGACTTTGACATCATCTACAGAAAAGGGAAGAAAATTTTTGTTGTAGATGCACTCTCAAGAAAGGATGAGGATGTGGAAGCATTATTTTGTGTTATTTATATTATCCAACTAGATTGGATAAACGAAGCAATGGATGAATGGAAGAAGGACAAAGAAGTGTGGCCACTCATTCAAAAGCTGTAGAATATCCCAATTCAAACAATATTTCCAGAACTTGAGGAGGAAGGAAAAATCATATTGGAACCTAGAGCAGTCACAGAAACAAGAACCCGACAACTATGAAATTTATCAATTCCAGAGTATCTCATCAAGTGGAAGAACTTACACACTGAAGATTCCACATGGGAGAACAAGAATTTTATACAGAAGCATCAAAAACTACTCAAGCATTGAGGACAACACTTTTTGAAGGAGAGGGGCATGTTAGGCCCCTATTCTACTAGTGTAACCCCTTATTGTTATTAGTACAACCCCCTTATTATATTGTTGTACCCATGTAGTCCCCATATTGTTACTATTGTGCCCCATAGAAGCCCACTATTGTTATTATTGTGCCTTGAAATTATTATTGTTATGTCGGCTTTGATTATATTATGACCCCTTAGACTCCTATATATAGAAAGGAGGCCTTGTCATTTGTATCATCCAAGAATTGTTCATTTGTGTAATGTAAAGGAGGCTTCCCCCTCGAAGAGGCTTATTTCTAAGGTGTTGATCTATCTTTCCTATCTTTTTTTGAGCTGTTTTCATAACATTTTTTCATTTTAGTGTCGCCATTGGTCTCCCGAATGGGAAAGGTACCCTCTATTCTTTCTCCATTCCCCCTAGCATTTCTGTTTTCAGCCATTGGCTCCAGAGGAATGTTTTCTTCTTCTTCCTCCCCTATAGGTTCTTCAAATATGTCTAGTTGTTCACCTAAGGTTTCTTCTTGATTTCAGCCACCGAAGAAGAGAGAAGGTTGGCTGTGTGAAGCAGTGGGGGTGTTGGGCAAAAACCTTCCTGAGTTATCTCTATTTCTACGAGGCATGAAAGGAAATATTTTTGGTTGGTTTTTTCTTTTCCCCACCCTGATAGTACCTGTAGAAACTGAAATTGTGATTTGAACAAAACAAATTGCAACTAGTTGAAATGAACTTGCCTAAATGAAATTTGTAGAATTGAAAAGGAAAGCAAAGAAATGCAGAACTTAAAAGAAAAGGAATGACTAGTCTACTTTTTATGAAATAAACTATTAGCAAAATGTTGCAATAGGAAATAGAAGAAAGCAGTAATCATAGAATACTCTGACGCTTCCCCGACAATGGTCCTAAAAAGTGGTGAGTGCCAGTGTTGCAACAAGAATGCTGCAACTCCTGGGCTGCCAAGTTTACTTTTATCAACCCGGTAGTTCGTAACAAACTTGGAAGCGTCGGTGATGTATGCACAAGTACTAGTTCTAACTGCAGGTTGTCACTTGGTCAGCCGCCGCGAGATTGTTATAGACATTTTTGTGCCTCGCATCATGGAGCATGGAATGTCAATAATTACAGGGATCCTCAGTCCCTAAACATGTTGTTCTTACCCCTAAAAGAACAAGGTCATCAAACAACAGCACTTCCAATCAGTTCTCCACCTGAAAACACTTCAAAACAGGCTTATTTTGGATCATGTCAACTGCTCCACTGAGCTTCTGCGCTGGAATGCAACTGTCCCTCCTTGTACCTGCGCTGGAAGTCAAAAATGAAGGCTACCTGCGCTGGGCGAGATTGGCCAAGTGGCACAGTCATCCTGCAAGGTGTCAACTGCCCAGGAAGCTTCCAAACTGACACTTGGTTCATGAGATTCGCCCTGTGATAAGTAAGAGGTACTTGATCACCATGTGTAAGCAAGGATCTCCAAGTGGACTCAAGGACTGAAGATTAACTGAAGAGGGAGAGGACACAAGGTAGCTTCATGTCAGTCTCAAGCTGACTCATCCTCTCTTCTTCTACCCTATATATAGAGCTCTTCTATGAGGTCTAGGGAGGCTGGAATTTTGTGTAAAGTAAGGAGGTGCTGTTGGTTTACAGTTAGAGCTATTGGGTGATTGTTTTACTAGAGGTGAAGAGGAGAGTTCTTGCTGCTGGGGAGGTGCTGCTGGATTGGAGCCATCATTGGTTGTAACCTTCTCAAAACCCTGTTACTTCTATCAATAAAGTTTTGCATGTTCTCCTATATACTTGTATTGCATTGATGTATTGTATTTACATGTATATTTGATTCACCCTAATCCATGCTTCAGTTATGAGTACATGTATCTTGTAGTTTCCTCTCTTGTTTTGTGCAGGATCTGTGTGTAGCTGGACTGGAAAAGAGAGCAAGGAGCTGGGAACAAGAGACAAAGGGAGAGGACAAGGATCGACTAAGCGAAAGACATCAGGTTGGTTGACCTTCTTTTCATTCTCTCTGTACTTTCATAAAGGAAAACATCAAAGATTTACTTTCAGTTGTTGCTAAAGACTGTCACCTTTAGAGTAGGGATAGGGTCATCCGAGTCGGATACTTTTCCCCACAACAAACTGGCGACTCCGCTGGGGAAGCCTAGTATCTTGTTGGTGTTTGTAGTATTTTGCTATTCATTTCTTGAAGAAAAGAGTACCAAATCGAAAAGCTTTTGACTATATCAAAAGCGAAGTAGAGGGTCTGTTACTCTTGCTCCTTTGCTGAGCAAATTCAAGATTTAAAGAGCTAATCTACAAAAGACTCTTTACTCTTTGTGATAGATCTTCATCCTCTTGATCATCCCTTAGCCTGTACTTGACCTATAGCTTTTTATTTCAGCAAAAACAATGCATTTTTGAGCTTTTTATGACCCGGAAAACTTTGCAGACGCAACTCTCGTGTGTCAGTGCAGGCTGTCCACAGGCAGTCTGCATTACAGTGCAGGTACTCCCTTCGGGAACTGCGCTGGAAGTCAAACTGATAGACCAGTGCCTGCGCTGGTCCAGTTAGCCATTGTCTAGCTCAGCTTTCCCTTTGTGTCTTGGCCCTGTTTTCACTGATTTTTTGTTGATTGCTTGCTGGTCATTGTACTTGCTGTAGACCACTTCTCCTTGACATTATTCCGCCTCAGTTGTGTGATGAAACTGTGAATGTTCTTTCAGTATTTCTTGTTTCAGTTACAGTTTCCCATTGTGAAAAGCGAACCAGTATAGCTGTGGCCTCTTAGATCCTGAACTGTAAAAGTGTCTTCGTGATCTTATGAGCTAGTTTTATTACTGTTCATGGCTGTTTGAGTTTGTTTGCTCTTCATTTTATGGTTTGAATCTATACATTTCCTGTGTTTAAACAAGTCTATCATAAGGTGTCTTTTTTATTGTGGACAAGCTTGTTTATTTCTACTTGAAATTAGATTCAAAATTATACAACAGTTTCCTTTCTGTCTAGCATCAACATTAAGGATAACAAAAAGAAATACATGCATTGTGCATTTTGCATTTGACTGTATGCTTGACGATTTAGGAAAATGTGCATTTTAGTTTGTGTTCTTTGATCTGTGGAAAAAGTTGTGTCTTTCTTTTCCCTCAGTAGATTAAGGTTTTCAAAGTTGAAAGATTGAAAAGATTTGCTTCTCATTCTTAGATTGCATATAGGAAGTTGTATATATACATCTCGTGGCGAACCTGAAAGGCAAACTGTTAAGAAAGATCAACATTAAAATAAACTCAATTTACATAACAACGCTTTGGAATTTAACGCAAACATCTAGAGGTCTAGGTAGAGACGTGTTCCGGCGTCGTTAAACATAGTGACTGTCGATCTCTACGAAGGTGGGTGATTCCTCCTGAGAGTCGGTGGCACTAACACGGACTTGAGCTCCCGCGTACCGTCGCGTATATTGGGAGACCCCTATAGGCTTTTATCATTTATCCTTAGGAAACCGTGTCGGCTGCCCTACTGATCGCGATGCAGTGAACACAGCATTCACGAAGATCGACCACCCGTACCGTAAAACGTATTCTGTGGTTTCGCGAAAGGTTTGGCACACCCTCTGCCTAGATCTCCAGAGCAGTTTCTTTTGGCCTTTTTCAAACTCTATAACTGAAAAAGTCCAACCGAGCATTTGTCACTTCGGGCTCGTTAATACATCGAAGGCGACTAGAGTCATCTTTAGCTTTTTCTCGACTCTTAAAACATGAAAAAGCAAGTTTGTGTCTAAAAGCGTTGTTAATAAAATTTATTTTAAGCGGAACATAATCACCTATTATTTCCACGTTGATCTTTCAGTTGAAAAGTATGGAGCCCACCAACCAAGGAAGTAACCTTGGCGGAAGTCCAAATCCCTTCTCCTCTTGGGGAGATGTTGGTGCGCCTCATATGGCTACATTGTCACTTCCAGGATTGACAATTGGCCTCCCTGTATGGCTCTTTTCAACTAATGTAGTCCAGATCGCCACTAATCCTGAGCAGTCGAATCAACAGTCAGAACAATCTAGAACTACCCACCAGCCTTCCACTTCTTATGATACTTCCTCTGATCCTTCATCTTCGCAAGGTAGAGCCGGCAAAATTCAGCCTCCCAAGGGGAAGAAGGAAAAGAAGAAGAGAGAAAAGAAGCAGAAGGAGCCTCTGGCGAAGGCGACTGGGGGCAAGCAGAAGAAAACTGACAAAAACCCACACACTGCACCGACCGGGCCTAAATCGCCATGTGTCATTTGCAAAGGGAACCACTTCCATCGTGATTGTCCTTGTATTCCCCGGATACTGAGGGACTGGTCCCCAAGGTTGCACAATCCGGTAGCATCAACCTCTGGTTGTCAAGTTGATTGCATTCCGTCAACTAGCGAGAGTGAAGGACGAAGAAGGGGACCAAGATCACCCTGTCTATTGTGTGAAGGCAATCATGCCCTCCACAAATGTCCATTCTTAGATGAGGCAAAGAGAGTTTTGGAAGATCGCCCGGTTTCACCGTTGCGACTTCCTCCTGGATATCAAAAACTCGCGCCTAATCCCTCGATAGTTGAAAATCCAGTTGACCCGCTCAAGTGGTCAGCTGAAGTGTCGGTCATTGACAATGAACCTACCGAATCCAGACCAGACGAAAGTCTAAAGGTCGAAACGGCAGTTGACCCGGTTCTTCCTTCAGAGGTTCTATCGTCCAATGACTCCGTCATTGAAGATCCGTCTTCAAATGACACCGTCGCTGAAGAGTCATCTTCATGCGACACCCTAGCTGAAGAGAATAAGGATGACACCATCCAGGTTCTTTATATTAGCGCCGACTCTGATGAGCGTCAAGGAAATGCGCCCATTCCTTTATCGCAGGAAGGAACAACATCAGGGTCATATCCGGCCGTATATTCGGTCCCACCACCAAGCAACCTGGTTGTATCCTTTGATTGGAATCAACTAGGCAGACCCCGGTTACCAGCCAGTATACCATTCAGAATCATTGTCCAGATCTATAGAATGATTATGGCTGGTACTATCATTGATGAAGGGGCGTCTGTGAGTATCCTTTCCTCTATTGCTTGGAAAGCACTGGGTTCCCCAGCGCTTTTACCTGAGTTGAGAAATCTCTCAGGTTTTGATAAAGGAACCAGTCGACCATTAGGGATCCTCCCCAATGTACCTGTTACATTGAAAGGGAAGACCGTCGAGATGAACGTGTTGGTCGTCCAAGGACCCTTGGATTATAACCTACTCCTTGGACGCGACTATATTTATTGCATGGGAGCGATAGTCTCCTCACTCTTTAGAGTAATGTGTTTTCCACACGAAGGAAGGATGGTCAAGCTCGTAGACCAACTTTCATTTCCGGTATCTCGCATCGCAAATAGTCAAATACCAATCCTAAATGGTCTGTTCACTCAAGATACGCCTCCACCCCCGGTCCTCCTTCCCGATGAGCGCGAGTGATTCGGAAAGAAAGACTAGGACCCAGGGGGCATGCACCCTGGTCTGCTTCGGGCAGAAGAAACCCCGGGTATAAGGAAGAATTTCCGCAGAAGAATATGACTAGTCCGTACCCCGTCCGTAGGAAGTGGGGTTGTTCTGGAATAATAATCTTTTGTTAAAGTTATGTGTTTGACAAAAGAGTCATTCACCTTTGTCTAAAAAAGTGGGCAATGCCCAAGTAGGAATTCCCTTATTGCGACAAATAGTAAACATCTTTGAATTCAAGCCTCGCCCATTAAAACATATGTTTTTAAGGATAAGCAGGGGCAGCCTACAAAGTAGGGGACTATATTGTTGTGACAGAGGGTAACCATCTTTGGACAACCCAATGATAGACACCGCCGAAGAAAGAGATTGATTTGCGGCAGCAAATTGAACCGTCTTTGGGATAATAAGAAAGAGGCAAGCCTCCCTCAATAATACCAATGTTTTATCTTTGAGTAGTGTTCTTCCATTGTCACAAATAGCTGTTTGTTAAAAGTGGGCCGACGGGAAGCCTGAGTACTGCGTAAGACCCCTTAAAATAACGAGAAGACAAGTATCGTTAGCATTAGATTGGCAAGATGACAAGTAACTGTGAACACCCAAAGAAAAGCAGAAGTAGGGGAGAGGAGGGGCAGCCTCGAAATTCTATCCTATACCTGGGGGCATGAAAACCTTCTGGAGTGCAAGCTAAGGGCGGTTATTTATCTGGTTTTAAGATTAGCCGTTTCCAAACTTGCATGAAGGAAGCCTGTGGGGCAAAAGTAAAATTTGCCAAAATTGGAGCATAACTGTGGTAAGGCACAAGCTCTATAAAAATTGGTCCTTACGGGAGGCATTCTTAATATGACTGGTATATCGAGCAGTTTTAGCATATAGTTCATGCTCGTTAAAAAATAAACGCAAGTTCGAGCAGTTTTATGACTGAATCTATGCTCGTTAAAAAATAGAAAAGTGTGAGCAAAAGTTTCCTCCAGAGTTCAAGCTCATGGAAAAAATGAACCGGTAAATAACCTTTTGAGATCGTAAATTCATCAGCCATAAGAACCTTGATCGTGTTTTCATCCATCACCTCCACCGTTCATTTGGCCGATCATTCACTTCCATTTGTGTGTTTACCTCTTTTGAGAAACAGCTGCGAAGAGTGATTTCACCTAGCCCTCCTTGTGACACTGCCGTGATTGAAAAATTCCAACCTGTACCTGGAATCTGTAGCTATCCCTGTTTATCACTCGTTCCTCAAAAGACGAGTCTTCTTTCAGCTCTTTTCACTGACTCGTAAAATATGAAAAGTTTGCCGAGTTTTGGCCTTCCAGCTCGTTAAATAACCGGAACGCTATCCCTCCTCTAAATTTTAATCTTTTTGGACTTGAGGGATTATTGCACAAAAGGATCGAGTGCTTGTCTTGTTCGGCTCGTTAAAAGTACCGAACAACCATCCCTTCTGTATTGTTTTATACTTTTTCGGACTTAAGGGATTTGCTGACGAAAAAGGAATTATGGAGTTGACTTTCTGTACCTTTTCAGACTCTCTAAAAATGAAAAGGACCGAGTTTTCCTTGTCGTTAGACTCGTTAAAATGATTAAATAGCGACAAACTTGTCTTTAGACGAGAACGAGTTTCCCTATCGCTAGGCTCGTTAAATCATAGCGATGGGCTTGCCCGAAGGGCAGGTTATAGAACAAGCATATGTTATCCTCCTCAAGCTTGACAAAAATAAAGAGGTACTGGTCAGAAATGACTGGGGAAAAATTGGGAGAACATCAAAGTTTAAAGGTAGCAAGTCACTCTTGAACATGACACTTTTCCTCCGTACCACATCGGGTTGGGTTGTTTCATTCACCGGTCTCGTCACCATGGTCCTCGCCAAACCATCCACATTTGGGGTAATGCTACCGATCCATCGCATCAGTGTCGTTATATGTTCAAGAGGGGTCATTCTGAAAGTGTCAACTGTGTCCCATCCACTGCCATACATTATCCTTCATCCATTCATGATCGCCACCCTGTGTCATATGTCACAGTTTGTTTTCACCTCCACTAAAATCATTAGCTCCGTTCCGTGTCATTGATGTGGGATTCATTAAGGCCCTCCTTTGATAGATCGCTTCTTGTCGACTTCAACTCATTATCCAAGAAGTTGATCTAGGAACACCCCCATCAGTACTTTGAAGCTTGCATGCCTCAATGGCAAGTTTCTCACTTCCGGCGACAGGTATACATCAATGACCTTCGACCAGAAGATTTTGCGTGGCGTTCGACGCCAAGTCCTTTATTCACGCCACGTGAATTGTACTGCAGTACCTTGAGGGTCATCGTCATTATTGGTGATTCCTCTCGCGCTTGTTAACGGTTTTCATTATTGACCGGTAATCAAGCGATGTCTTTCCATGTTCGACTTCAGCGAAATTCTCACATGGATCGACTTGTACTTAGAGTGAAGATCGAACGAGTTTGAAGACCCCGGATCTAGTTTCATCCATCCGGGCTGCGATATATATTCAGGAAATATAAAAGCATTTGCCATGTACATCATTGCAGCAGATGATCATCCTATTCAAAGGATGATAATTTCAGCAGAAAATTATCAGTCTACCACCAGACGATCGTCTGTCATATGTACCAAAATGTATTTATAAAAGCTGAGCATGGGAATGCCCGCCTCAGCTAGATCATGAAAATTGAATGAAAAATAATGTATTGTATTACAGGGCACCTCCTCAACACTGGAATGAACTTCGGACCCTCTAGCTAAAGCATTTCACCCGATAAACGGCCTCATACTTTAGGGGGCAACTGTTATAGACATTTTTGTGCCTCGCATCATGGAGCATGGAATGTCAATAATTACAGGGATCCTCAGTCCCTAAACATGTTGTTCTTACCCCTAAAAGAACAAGGTCATCAAACAACAGCACTTCCAATCAGTTCTCCACCTGAAAACACTTCAAAACAGGCTTATTTTGGATCATGTCAGCTGCTCCACTGAGCTTCTGCGCTGGAATGCAACTGTCCCTCCTTGTACCTGTGCTGGAAGTCAAAAATGAAGGCTACCTGCGCTGGGCGAGATTGGCCAAGTGGCACAGTCATCCTGCAAGGTGTCAACTGCCCAGGAAGCTTCCAAACTGACACTTGGTTCATGAGATTCGCCCTGTGATGAGTAAGAGGTACTTGATCACCATGTGTAAGCAAGGATCTCCAAGTGGACTCAAGGACTGAAGATTAACTGAAGAGGGAGAGGACACAAGGCAGCTTCATGTCAGTCTCAAGCTGACTCATCCTCTCTTCTTCTACCCTATATATAGAGCTCTTCTATGAGGTCTAGGGAGGCTGGAATTTTGTGTAAAGCAAGGAGGTGCTGTTGGTTTACAGTTAGAGCTATTGGGTGATTGTTTTACTAGAGGTGAAGAGGAGAGTTCTTGCTGCTGGGGAGGTGCTGCTGGATTGGAGCCATCATTGGTTGTAACCTTCTCAGAACCCTGTTACTTCTATCAATAAAGTTTTGCATGTTCTCCTATATACTTGTATTGCATTGATGTATTGTATTTACATGTATATTTGATTCACCCTAATCCATGCTTCAGTTATGAGTACATGTATCTTGTAGTTTCCTCTCTTGTTTTGTGCAGGATCTGTGTGTAGCTGGACTGGCAAAGAGAGCAAGGAGCTGGGAACAAGAGACAAAGGGAGAGGACAAGGATCGACTAAGCGAAAGACATCAGGTTGGTTGACCTTCTTTTCATTCTCTCTGTACTTTCATAAAGGAAAACATCAAAGCTTTACTTTCAGTTGTTGCTAAAGACTGTCACCTTTAGAGTAGGGATAGGGTCATCCGAGTCGGATACTTTTCCCCACAACAGAGATTACTAGGAGCTTAAGCCAACTTCTATAGATTCCAGAAGAAGCTTTATGTGTGATGAAAGAAAAGAAGGATTACTCTACAGAAGCTATTCTAATTGTAGAAAGGAAAAAGACTAGAATCTAAGGAAAGACCTAGTAAATCCTAATTAACAAGCTAATTCTACTTTTTCCAAAAACAATATGAAAACCATGAAAGCAATACAATTACCTACTCAAGAAAGAAAACAACATCTAACCATGCTATTTCTGGAAGTAAATGAGCAAAAAACATATTTTTGGATTTTTATGTATTTTTATGTGAATTTGACATGCATTTAATTTATTGTGTGGGAGTGTGGCAGTGAATAGGTGCCATTGAAGGGTGGTTTTGGGACTTGAGAGGATTTAGGATGGTATGGGTGAGTCTTAGGAGGTCTCAGGTGGCCTTCTGGAGGCTTTTCCCACACTCATCCTTCAAAAGGAAGCTTACAGGAAAATCTACAGGACACAGGAAATCTACAGGAGAAAAACAGGGGAACTATAAGAGGCCTACCAGAGGAGGCCGAGAGAAGTTTTCGTTGTTTTGAGGGTGTGAGAGTGGGTGAAAAAGGTGGATGGAGGTTGGAATGAGGTTTAAGGGAACCTAAGGTCTACCATGAATCACCAGGAGAGATAAAGATGATTGGGTTTGCTCAAGGAGAGAGGAAGAAGTTCTATGGAAAAAAAGCAAGAGCCTAGGGCAGAATTGAGGTGAGATTTGGGAGACCTATAGGGCATGGATCAGATGGAGCGTGTGATTGATAATGAGCTAGCTTACTGCTGGAAAAAATATGTTGCATAGAAACTGACAGTCAACCAAGGAAATTAAGCAACAAGTGAAATGAATGCATTTAGGAAAAACAGAGTTTTGCATAAAAATGGTCTAAACTATGACCTATGAAAGGAAATGATAAGAAATGTTGTAGGAAATGAAAGCATGAAAGAAGACTACTATAGATCAGGAAGTGAGCATGATGAAGAAGATCTAAAGCAAAGCAAAGTTGAACTATTAAAAAGCTGCAAACAGTAGAAGTCCTATGAAGGATGAAAATCTGTGTTTTTGGGGCAGCAAGAGAGTCCTGGCCTCAAATCATAGTCCCAGAGGGAGGAAGAGAGGCCAAGGCACTGTTGCTAGCCTTTTGAATATTCTCTTTAACCTACTATAGAAAGCACAAATGGAAGAAAACTACTAAATCATCAAAAGCAACCTATTCCTAACCATACGAGAAATACAGTTAATCATAAAACTAATCTACAAACTGAAACAAGGCATACAAATACAAGTATAGAGGAGCTTGGCTGCTTGGATTGGGCCTTAACCCAAGAGCTTCAACCCTTTGAGGTAACTCAGTGCTAACTCAAAAAAGATTCCATCTTTATTCTCAAAACAATAGCACGATTACATGAAATTGTCACAAAGATGATAAGCTCGAAATTTGAACAGAGTTTACATAATAAAAAATCTGACCCTAGTGAGGACCTAAGCCTCTCTACTTATACAAATGAAGCTACCAACAGCTTCCTTAAAATCAGGTAGGCTTGTCTCCCAAAACTCGAGATAATCATCAGTCATCCTCCACTTGCTTGGCTGTCTTCTAATGTATGATTCAGCTGCTTGTACTCTGAGCTTAATGAATGGGAATTCAAAGTGAGGGGTAATAAATGAGGGGGATTCCCTCCTATAAGTCCTCTCCTCTATCCACTTCGAGTTATTTCTGCCATTTTTCCACTGGATCCTTGACTTTGACCTCGAAATCCATCAATAATCTGCATTAAATACATGTTAGACCACATGTCACAATAACCAACTCAACTCACTCTATAAGCATAAATATAATCAGAAAATCATACAATAAACTAAGAGAATGTTTGATTTGACTAGGTTAGGAGGTAAAATGAGCCCATATAATTACCCATTTATGAGGCTCATCACTTGTGCAGGTTAAGCTCAAGGTTGAGCAAAGCATATTGTATTTATCCAAATTTTTTGACCAAGGGCGCAAGGAAATAGGAGGCTTAGAGAGCATAGAAGAGGCCTAGATTTGGCTTAAGATTGTGAGTTGGAGATTGATTTTACTGAGTACTGGGATTGTTCTTGTGAGGAAAAGAATTGTATTATCATCTTGGATTTCTTATTAATGAAAAACAGATAGTGGGATTCTGAGCTGTGGCTTTCCCCGGATATTTTTTGTGTTATGTGCCATTGATTTATCTTCCTCTTGTCGATTATTGTTTTTCTCTATCTTTATGTGCTTCCACTGTAAAGAGTAAAATTATATTCTTGTCTCTTTTTTCAGTAGATTACATGAGATTGTGAATCTACAGGATTTTCTACATGGTATCAAAGTTGAGAACAATATACTAGAGGCGATTTCGAAGTTTCGAGTTTTGGGCCACGAGTTTGCAAAGAATATATGAAAAATTTTGTGAAAAATTTTCATAAATAAATAGCATATTTTGATTCTTTGCGAAAAATACCCAGATTCAAATTTTTTTTGGTTGAATCGGAGTTTGGATGAGGGAGATATCACTGATTTAAAACCATCTCTTTTGTTAGAAAAGTCCATGACGACGGGATAGAACAAGATATGGTGAGCCTTGCTCTTCTTGGAGTCCGAAAGAGTTGGCATAGTTATCAGGACTCTACCAATGGTTTGGAGAAGCTTCTAGGTTGGGAACGACTATGGTCAGATTTGATGCAGGATGAGAACATTAGGAACACTAGAGATGTGACCTCTTCCAAGGAAGTGGAAGAGGAATTTGCCTTAGCGAGTAAGGAAAAGTGGGCCAAGGGAAAGAATTCCCAAGGTGAGGTGGGTAGAAAGAATATGGACATGATGAAAATCAATTGTTTTCACTGTCATGAGTATGGGCACTATGGCAAGAATTTCCCGCAGAAGAAAGCAAGTAATAAGGAGCCAACAGTAACGGTAGTAGGTGAAGCTCTAGCTTCACAATTCGAACTTGATTTCACTCTCATTGCATGCATGGCCGCCACTTCCATGGGAGGTGAGTGGTATCTTGACAGCGGTGCCTCATTCCATATGACAGGAAATAGAGACCTCTTTAGTAATTTTGAGGAGAAATACCTCAAGCAGAGAATAGAGTTTGAATATGACAAGAGGTATAGAGCTACCGGGATCGGTACGGTTACCTTTCAGAGGGAGTCTGGCTCTCCTCTCAAGATCACAGATGTGATGTATGTTCCAGGACTAAAGAAGAATCTTATTTCAATCGCAGTATTGAAAGACCATGGCTATGATGTGTTTTTTAGTAAGAGAAAGGTTTTCATTAAACACATCACCACGGGACAGGTGAAACAAATCGATGCACAGATCAAGAATATGTATTCTCTTGAGGTTCAAGATGCATCCAAAGCCTTGAGGAGAAAGGAAAAGGTTAGAGACTTGGTGGTTGAGAGGGAGAGTAAATTACCTCTCAACATGTAGCCCTTGGAGAAGCCTCAAAAACAACTTCAGGAAGTTGTGGAGCAACCACAACTAGAGAAGCTGAGAGGAGACCGAGTGGAGAGATCCACTCAAGTAGAGAAGGAGTCTCAGACATTTGTGGAGCAGCTGCAATTGGAGAATCCGAGAGGAGACCGAGTGGAGGCATCCATTCATGCATAGACCTCAAGTTGGGGGAAATTTCAAGCCAAGTGAGCAGAGGGATCACATGCAACCATACCTCTAAGTGAGAGGTGGGGTGATTTGAAGTGATAGTCCCAAGAGGGCTAAAATTGGGTAGGGTCCATTGAGTGGTTTTATCTCATGGATCATACCTTACTACGAGATCCCAAAGTACAAAGTAGCAAGAGGAATCAGTGGGATTGATGCAATCAGAGATCAAAGTGACAGAGGCTAGAGAAATCAGATATTGAAGAGCATAAAGAGGGTTGACAACAGTGCAGAAAGGCAGAGTCAACAAAAGCGCAGAGTTTTTAGTCGACAAAGACAATAGTAGTCAAAGACTTTGATGACAGAGGGATCATTCTGATTCAGGTTGGATGTTTTTTTTGGGGGGGAGTTGCTGGGGAAACAACACTAGAGAGAAGTGTTGCATGTAGAACATTCCAAAGGTTCAGGATCGAGTTGAATCCTTTTCTTGTTGAGAGGGAGTATTGAAAATAGCAACAAGAAATGATAAAAATAGAATCCATAAATTCCAGTTTAATTTTTCCTTGAATTAAACTGAGAATTAAAATCGAATTTTATTCTCATAGCAACTTGTAATAGTTAACTAGAGTGAGTTGACTTAGTTAACTAAGGAATTTCAAGTTGGAACTCTTTCTAAAGTCATGTATATATTCTCCCTGTATTATAGGGGCCTAGGATGAGTTAAGTATGAGTGGTAATTAGTTAAATTAGTTTACTGAGTTAAGTCCAAATAAATTAGTTTCAAATTGTTTGAGGAACTAATAATGAGTTAACAATAAGTTGATGCATTAATGCACTCAACTAGTGCTACTCCAGTTAACTGAAGATTCCCTCATTAGAAACTCATGCATGTCGATTCTGAGAAAGACCCAGTTGAGATTAGAGTGCAGGGACAATGTACTATTTGTTGTATAATTTTCTAAGTTGTAAAGATGGTGCATGCAATTAGGAACTGAGCCTAGAAGGGATTGCACAGTTATGGATGAAGAATTTTCCTTTAAATATGGGTTAATTCTTTCAGGAATTGTGCAAAGAATTAGAATGTTGGAGGCTTGGAAATTTGGCTAAGTATTGGCCAAAGGAAGTCATCAGGGAGAGGATAGGAAATACTTGTGCAGGTTAAGCTCAAGGTTGAGAAAAGCATATTGTATTTATCCAAATTCTTTGACCAAGGGCACAAGGAAATAAGAGGCTTGGAGAGCAGAGAAGAGACCTGGATTTGGCTTGAGATTGCTTGTGAGTTGGAGATTGATTTTACTAAGTGTTGGGATTGTTCTTGTGAGAAAAATCATTGTATTATCATCTTGGATTTTTTATTAATGCAAAACAGATAGTGGGGTTTTGAGTTGTGGCTTTACCCAGATATTTATTGTGTTATGTGCCTTTGATTTGTCTTCCTCTTGTTGATTATTGTTTTGCTTGATATTTATGTGCTTCCGCTGTAAAGAGTAGAAGTAGTTTCTTGTATCTTGTTATAGTAGATTACACGAGCTTGTGAATCTACAATATTTTCTACAATATAAATATTTTCTCGCTCTCATCTTTATATTATTGCTTATTAATCTTCTGGGTTGTGATGGGTCATTCTTGATAAATGGTATAGAAATATATATCAAGTTGTATTTTAACCACATATTCTTTTCTAAGTGAAAAAGGTTTGTACTAAGCTTTTAATTTGTAAGTGTCTCTTCATATATTCCATACATGTATACTATGAGCACATATTGGGATTAAAGCAAGTAGAGGATATAAATGTTTTTCAATAAATATTGACATTTTCACTTTGTTTTATTTTAATATTTGTTATTCTTAGGTTGAGGTTATAAGATAGTTTTACAATTTCGATTCTATGGTCTTCGGTAGAAAATGGTTATCCTAACCCCCAAAAATATGTAGGAAAATGAATCTCATTTGTTCATTTATGTTTAAATTAAATATCTTACATCATAGTGTTTTTCTATTCTGTTGTATATAATTTATCCTAGGTCTCTTCTTTTTGTAAGAACTATTTATCCTTATATATGCAAATAGTTTACCCATCCTTCTGAGTTTGCATAGTTTTTAATATAACATGGCTAGGAGATATCAACTAACCATGGGTGTTTTCTTTCTTACAAAAATTAGGTCGAAGGACCAGAGTTTCTAGTACCACTGGGTCATAGAAACAACTTAGCATTTGCTAATTAAACATTGATTGTGGACAATCTTCCAAGTCCAACTTCAAATGTGATTATAAATTTATTGATGACCCTCTTCACTGAAAAGTGTTTTGATAACTTCACAGAGCTCATGGTGCTCTCGTGTCAATTTTCAAAACTAACATCAATGTTTTACACTAGATAATAATTTAAAAAAATTATTTTATTCTATTACGATCAACATGTTTTATTGGTATTTATGGTTTTATGAACATTTAGTTCAACACATCTTCGTTATCAGTCATTGCTGAGAAGAATTTTCTATATGTATTTTTTCTAGAGCAAGATTTTAATCTTGTGGCAGTGACTAAGCTACCTTGTAACACTTGTTTGTATAAGTTTTAGAATATTTACTTATCAATGGGAGTTTGTTATTTTGTGACATGTAGACATAATAGATGAAAAATTACCTTTTATTTACTCAAAATCATATCTAATTCTATTTTATATAATTTAGAAAATCACAACCAAAACATATAAAGTTGATTTAACATAAATATAGGTATTTATGGATCATATTGTGTTCTTATTCCAAAGTGTGGAAATTCAGGTTAAAAGCATGAATAAGTGCATCTTGTATGCAATGGGTACTTTGTTTTGATTAGTTTAATGTACAATTCATAAAGGAACCTTTCTTATGAAAATCAACAAACACCATAATTGAAATAATTAAAAAATTTTCTATAAAAAGCAATCATTGAATATAGTAACCCCTACAGGTATAATTAACTAAACTTTGAGTTCAGCTTTCCGCTATATAAGTCACCGAAGTTATAATACTAGAAACATTAATAGTTATGTCTTATCTAATATCCAAATTGAATTATTTAGTAATGGTACTATGAATATCTAGCTTAATTAGCAATTAGATAGGATCATCATTTGTAGTAAATATACTTGTTCTACAACGAAACTTTAAATAAAACAACATATAATAATCTATAGCAAAAATACATTAAACCAATGTAACACATATTAGAGAAGGGGGCCCTCCTTATTTGTGATATGTATAGGAAGTAACTACATCCTACACAAAGTGGGATTGAAATCAGACTACAAGTTGTTGTCATAAATTCCTTTCTCTTTTCTCTCCACTTCCCTCTCCTTTTATCTACAATTGGTATTTAATATACAAAATAAAATTGTATTGCTAATATTCAACACTCGATCATAGAAGCCTATAATCCATCATATGCATTAAATACTAATTGCTTGAAACAAGGGATTTGATCCTCAAAATCTACACTTCATTCCTCAAGTGCAAGGTTGCATTTGAATACGAATGATGATCCACAATGGAATAAGTGTTGAATCGTATTGTGAAGTCCATGAATGGTTTCCAAGTGGCAATCTCCTACTTAAGATGATGTTGTCATGCAAATCTGTACTTGGTTATAGATTTTTGGACTAATTACATGATTTCTACATCACTTACTAGATTCATGTTCTCACTCTCTTCAACATGATTCAATACTTTAGGATGATTCAATAGGAATTTATCCATGTCATGAAGATCACAAATCATTCCTATGTGGTCGACTTGACTTTGACTAAGTGTTGATAAGAAGATAAATGACAAATTACATGAACATGTTCCTGTAATAATTTTGTTAGTAATCAACTTTTAATCTATCAAATTGGGAATAAATAACTAGAACAGCTTAATAAATCATATGCTTATTTTCTAGTTCAATCCTTGAAAATGATGAGTAATAGTAAAAAAATGGATCTTTTATAGCTAAAAAAGGTAGAAAAAAGTCAATTTTGATTTGTTTCACAGTTCAACTAGTGGAAAAATAGGGACTCAATATTTACCAGCCAACAAGAAGGTTTTGCATGTCCTCATTGAAATTTTTTTGTTTAATTGTCTTTGTTGTTTCAAATATTATATGCTACCCTAATTAAAATGTCATGGTTGGAACTAAACTATGTACTACATGGCCTCCTCAACTTTCCCCTCAAGATTTAAACCGTTAAATTTTTATTTGAAGTATTCCATGGTGCCTCTTGAATTATTCATTCTTCTTGAATCATTTAAGGGCTTGCTTCCTCAATGATTGATTTTTGGACTATAACTTTGTGTTTTTCTCAATAGCGCTATGAGCCTTTAATTATATGTTCTCATTCTTGATATATCATTCTAGAATTTTTAGTTCTTCTACTTATTTTCTTGTTTTCCTAATTATTTTCTTTTCCTTATCATAGTTTTGAAAAGGAAGAAGAAGACATACATACTTTTCCATAAGCTATTTGTAGCTCCATATCATTAGTATTTTGCTAATGCGATGCATGTTATCACCTGCTTGAAACTAGAAGTAATTATAATTTTTTTGTTGACAACTGTTAATTTGAGGGCTTTGTAGAGGACCTACAACAATATTTCTTGTGCAAGGCTTCTTTAGAAGGTTTGTAAAAATAGGATTTTTTATACCAAACACTTACATGGCCTGATTTCCTTGCTAAGTTTCTTGTAAACCTTTGCCAAGTTGGATATTTTGTGCCAAAACTTGATTTCTATTGATTTCTTAGCAATACTAGCTCAATTTCTTGCACTTAAATTCATCACTTTGCAAAAGCTCTTGTAAATTATCTCTAACCTCTTGATTTTCAATAACAATTTCTTCTTGAATCCATTTTGAGCTAAAAACTCAGGCCATCCAACTTTTCTATTTTGTAACTCATTTAAAATATTGAATTTGATCCAGCCATAATGATAAAGGCTCCTATAATGATTCCTAAGTTATTTTTGAATGCCTTATGCCATTGTGACAATATGTCCTTAAAATCTTGTGAGAAATTAGAGCCAACCATCTATTTCAAATATTATATGGCATTTAGGATGTGTTTCGAACCATTTCGTCCCTACGAGCTCTTATATGACCACTCCTCCTATTGTCATTATTTTATCCTTAGATTATCTATAGAGTAATTCCATATATTCTCGTTGTTCCTTTTTAATTTCAACCGGACTTTGTAATTCAATCCGATGTTTCATAGCTACATCCTTGTTGTAAATTTGTATGTGTATCCATTTACTACAAATTAAATTCAGGCTTCATCTATCGTCTTTAGCCTTATAAAAGCATGGTAAAAAAATTCCTTCAACTTTATAAGGACTAAGCCGATGAGTGGTAAATTTACCCTTTAACTTTTGAATTTTGAATCAAATAGTAAGGTCCAATCACTAACTTCAATTTGCTTCCTTTTGATAAATCTATCACACCATTTTCCCTTTGTTGAAGAACTGAAGTAGTCTATTGCAAGGCATCTTGTTTTATTTCATCCTACTCATTCAGTTGCACAAGTTGTTACTGTTGTGCTTCAGACAACTTCATTCCTAATTGTATTGCAATTTTAAAGGTTTTTATTTGAAATTCAATTGGAAGGACTTGCTTACAATACATCAATTCATATAAGGTGAAACCAATAACATTTCTCCATATTGTTCTATATACATAAAAACTTTTTGGAGTCATTTCTACCATATCCTTTCAATGGAGTTGAATTGTCTTGGATGAAATTGCTTTTAGAAAATGTTTGTAGACTCCAATTAGCCATTTACATATGGATGATAAGAAGAAAAATTTCAATGCCTGATCTGACATTGTTGGATAATTGCATACACTAGGTTGAATGAAAATTGTGCTCTATGGTAACTAACACTTTCCCTTGGAACTCCAAATTAGAAAAAAATGTTCTCAAACAAGAGATCTATTAATGACCATTCAATTGGTTTTGGTAAATCTTTTTCCTCTATAATTTTGGTAACATAATCAATGCATAGTAATATGTAGCTCTTCTTCCTTAACAAGGGATTAACAGGCCCTACAAAGTCTGGGGCCCATTTTTCTAAAGGTTCAACAAGCACTTGTGGTTGAAGAGTCATTTTATCTATTGCTATTAGATTACCTATTCATTTCCAACTATCACAAATATCGACATATTTTTGGGCATCTTAGAAAAGAGAGCGAATAGTATCCTAAGTGAAGTATTTTGTAAGTAGTCCTCTTAACTACAAAATCTCCAACATATGGTTAGTCACGACAAACTTTAAAAATATAAAACATTTCACACTTCCCTAACACATATACAATAAATCATATCTAGTCCCATGTAGAAAAGGTCTCCTCAAAGCCATGAATATTTGACACTTTGTCTAGTAATTTTTTTCTTCTCTCTTAGTGAAAAGTGTGATGTTAGTTTCCCAATAGATAGATAATTGTGCCGAGAGGCAACATTCTACAACCCAGTATGACTCGATGTGTAAGTATGTTCGTGCTCAAAGTTAAATTTTAGCAATGTCGGCCAACATAAAAATAAAATAATATAAATCTAGAGAATGTTTATGTCTATGTGTCCAATAAATAATAATAAAAATAGAAAAATTAATGTCGGCCCTAAACACAAATGAAAAAAACCATTTAGATTAAAAAACTACAATACAATTATCTCATGCATTTAATAGTTTTTTTATCATACACATTTAATTTCAATGGATCATAAATTTACTTTCAAAATATTTTTTACCACATTAAATTCCCAATTAGGTAAAATTTTAAATATCTTTACTCTTTACTAAATCCAATACCATTTCTTAAATCAAAGTAAAAAGGTTAATTCAACATAAATAATCCAAAATATTTTAATATGTTTTTTAATTAATTATTTGTAAAATGAATCTTTAAAAGGAAAACCATAGCCTATGGATATATTAAAATCTCTATAGACAAATATTTCCATGCCAAAATTGAAATATTTGAAAATATTAATTCGATGTAGTTTTATTATAAATTTTGTTACCATGCCATGTAAAAAGAATTATTAAATCTAATATTAATATTAATATATTATAAAATTAATATATATATATATATATATATATATATATATATATATATATATATATATATATATATATATATATCTTATGACGTGGTTCACAGATATTGGGTGACCATTACATCCACGGGAAAATCTAAGCAGATCAACCCCGAAGGGAATCTTTTAAAAGCCCGTCGACCAGACTAGCAGGGCCTAACCCCAAGGGAGTCAAGGAGAATTGACCCTATGACCTCCTGATCTGCGAGGCACTTAACAACAAGGACTCGACCAATTGAACTAACCCTTGGGGCTTATAAAATTAATATTATTAAACTTAATAACTTTGGATTAATATAATATTAAATTTGTTATATAATTATAATATATATAATATATCATGATATATTAACTCTAGATATATATGGGAGGGAAGAACAAAGACACAGAGTGATAGAGGTGGAGAGATGGAGGGAGTGAGAGAAAGGGAGAGAGAGGAAGGATGGGAGAGAGGCTTTGAGAGAAAGGAGGAGAGAGGGAGGGATAAAGAGATGGAGTTGGAAGGAGGGAGAAGGATCTAAGAAGAAAAACTTAGAGAGATAAAAGTGGAGAGAGAGAGGGAGTGACAAGGGAGAGATGGAGAGAGAGGTTGTATGTTTGGGGGTGAGATAGAGAGACAAAGAAGGAGAGATGGAGAGAAGGCGGGGGAGAGAAGGAGAGATGGATATAAGGCATGGGAGAGAAGGAGAGATAGTGACAAAGTTAGAGAGAGATAGAGAGCGTGATAAGGGAGATGGAGGGAGAGAGATAGAGGAGAGTAGTAGGGAAGAGAGATAAAAGGGGGGGGGGGGGGAAGAGGGAGAGAAGGGGAAGAGAGTGAGAGAGGAGGAGAGGAAGAGGGAGGGAGAGATAAATAGATATGGAGAAAGAGTGAGTATGTTTTAAGGGTGATATAGAAAGACAAAAGAGATACATAGGGAGATAGAGATATAGATGGAAGGTGAAGAGAGGGAAGATGAGAGAGATAGAGAGAGGGAGAGTTAGATAGATATGGAGAGAGAGAATGCGTGTTTAGGGGGGTGAGATGGAAAGACAAAGAATGAGAGATGGATGGAGATATACATATAGATTTAGGGGGGAGAGAGGGAAGAATATTTCTTGCACGAAATGCATTGATTTCAATGTAGATGGTGATTTCTAAACCTATTTTATTGGTTTCATTAAAATAGATAAACTAAATTAGAGGGGAGATGAGGAATTAAGAGAGAGATAAGGAGAGAAGTGAGTGAGGGGGAGAAAGGTGAGAGAGATAGGGAGAGACAAAGATGCAAGGGAGAGAGAGGGAGGTAGGAGAGAAAGAGAGAGAGAGGAAGGATGATAAAGAGGAGTGAGGGAGGGAGAGAAAGGAGGAGGAGGAAGGGAGAGGGGGAGGAGGAAGAGAGAGGAGTAGAGAGGGAGGGACAAATAGATGGAGTTGGAAGGGGAGAGAGGGAGGGAAGAAGAAAGACATATAGAGAGAAAAGTGGAGAGAGAGAGGGAGTGACAAGGGAGAGATAGAGAGAGTTTGTGTATGTTTGGGGGTGAGACAAAGAGACAAAGAAGGAGAGATGGAGGGAGATGTAGATATAGATAGAGGGGGTAGATAGGGAATAATATTTCTTGCACTAGATGCATTGATTTTAGTGT
Organism: Pinus tabuliformis; assembly: GCA_031772625.1. Classification (NCBI taxonomy): domain Eukaryota; kingdom Viridiplantae; phylum Streptophyta; class Pinopsida; order Pinales; family Pinaceae; genus Pinus; species Pinus tabuliformis. The sequence continues at coordinate 1,260,943,650 of CM062805.1, forward strand.
ACATGGTGATTTATAATCCTATTTGATTGCTTGCACTAGATGCATTGAATCCAGTGTAGATGTTGATTTCTAATGATATTTGATTGCTTGCACTAGATGCATTGATTTCAATGTAGATGTTGATTTCTAATCCTATTTGATTGCTTACACTAGATGCATTGATTTCAGTGTAGATGTTTTCTAATTCTATTTTATTGCTTGCACTAGATGCATTGATTTCAGTGTAAATAGTTATTTATAATCCTATTTGATTGCTTGCACTAGATGCACTGATTTCAATGTAAATGTTGATTTATAATGATATTTGATTGCTTGCACTAGATGCAAGCAATCACTTTGAATAATTGGGATTGGTAATTTAGTAATCACTTTGATTTTGGTTAGCTTGAATTTAATTCATGTAAGAGAAACATGGTGGCTAAGAATAGTTTATTCAACTAGCAACACAAAACAATTTTCATTACTTAGTGCCATATCTATTTCTCGGCATTTTATTAGGACTTTTTGCATATTTTTGAATTCTTTCTCAAAATAATTTACATATACTAGAAAATCATCCATATACATCTCTAAAGAATCATATATTAGTCCAGAAAAATAAGTAATACATCCCTTTGAAATGTGGCAAGTGCATTACATGGTCTAATGGTTATACCTTATAGGCATACATTCCCCATGAACATGTAAAGGTATTTTTGTCTTGGTCTTTTAAAGATATTTGAATTTGATTATATCCATTGAATCCATCACGATAAAAATTATTTCTTTCCTACTAATGTATCTAGAACCTAGTAAATGAAAAGCAAATGAAAACAACCTTTTCAATTCCGTCTATTTAATTATAAATAGCCAACACACATTCATGGTTTCTTTTTCTTTTTGGGAATAATTACAAATGGTAAAATTCATTTGGTATTTGAGATAAAGTAGATAAATTTCAATTTTTCTGAAGTTATTCTTTCACTATTTCTTTTAAAGTTTGATTCATTCTTCTCTACGGCTGCCTAACAAGTTCAAAATTATCGTGTATATAGTAATGTTGAATGCTTGTATCTAGATGAATACCTTCTTATCCATATAATCCCAGGAAAATGCATTGGATTATTTCTGTAACATCTCAATTAATTGTTCGTTATAAGACTTATCTAAGGCAAAATTAATATTTAAATATTTCTAAGAGTATATTTCAATGCTTTAACTTCATGATTGGTATATAGAATTTATAGGAAGTATGGAATAAAACAGAGATGTTAAAGTATACATAATCCACATTTCCTAAAAAAATGTCCCAAAAGATGATCAATAAAGTTTCTTAAAGAATGATGCTTGCCCTACAAAATCAAGATTATAGATAGAATGATTGAGTAGATTTTCATTAGTATTTTATCTTATATTCATGGTCTATGCAATTGTTAAAATAGGTTGAATTACTTCTCCATCAGAATCAGTCTTATCAAGCCATGATAGACGTTCTAATTCATTTCCAATTTTTGTATGGGGATAAAGTGTGACTTGTTTGGTTATGTACCTTTTGTAAAGGTCATATTTCCTAATTGGTATCTAATAAATGCATCGCTATTGCCATCCAAGGTCTTATTAAATTTAAAGAATGTCCTCCTCAATTAGAATTGGGTTGAAGAATTAGGAAGTCTATAGGGTATTCCAAGGAGAAAATAATTTCTTATATTACGCCCCTAGGCTTTACCTTACATCTATTAGATAATTCTAATACAATATGTGTTGGTTGAAGAGTACATATTTTTAGATGTTCCATAGTTTCCATTTTCATTACAATGATAGCTACACCTAAATTTATTCAAGTATTTGGAATATAATTTTTGATGATGATAATTGTAACAATTGGTATTCCTAGATCAACACTTTCTTTTGTAATAACTCTACTTAGTATAAAATTTGCTAATTTTCTAATAACTTGAATAGTTGGTGGGTCTTTCTTTCTTAACTCTGGTGAGCACCAATATTGCAGCAATAATGTTGCAACTCCTGGGGATTCCTACTTTACTTTTATCAACTCGGTAGTTCGTAACAAACTTGGAAGAAACAGTGTTGTATGTACAAGTACTAGCTCTTACTGCAGGCTGTCACTTGGTCAGCTGGCACAAGATCACTAAGAGCTTAAGCCAACTTCTATGAATTCTCAGAAGAAGCTTTTAACTGTGATGAAAGAAAGCTAACTCTACGAGGACTATTCTACTTGCAGAAAGAGAAAGAAGACTGGAATGTAAGGCAAACCCTAGCAAACCCTAATTTATCCAACTAACCCTACTTTTGCAGAAAAAGAGATAGAAACTGATGCGATGAGTGCCATTGACTACTAAAAAAGGTAAATTACATTTATTCAAGCTACTTCTGAAAATAAATGAGAAGACATATTTTTATGCTTTTGAGTGTTTTTATGTGAAATTATTATGCTTGTAATTTATCTAGTTGTGATTGTGCAGAGGTTTGGTGGCGAAGGAAGATGGACTTGGTTTTTGCAGAGGTGGAAGAAGTTGTGGAGAGGTCCTAAGAAGCCCCTAGTACCCTTTTGAATACTTCCATTGTAATTGGATTTCAAAAAACCACTTACAGGGAATTCTATAGGAGGTTGCAGGGGATCTACAGGAGGAGGATGAGAGCTATTTTTGGAAGTTTTGAAGGTGGAAAATGGTGGGTGTTACACTAAAAAATGTCACCATGGCTATTTACAGTCGGTATGGCTCTATCAACAGTCATACTACCCTCTTGAGCAAGTCTTATACCTCTGCTATTCATGTCAAACTCCAAGAAAGAGAGAAAGTCCTTATAAAATATGTTTATCTCTGGGTACGCAGGTTCTCTCCAGCCTTGCCTGCGGGTACGCACCTTTTGTTCATAAGGTCTGCGTCCAAGGACGCTCTGTATCTAAAGGGGCAGGTGCGTCCCTCTGAAAAGGTTAAAATGCGCAAGTTTTATCTTCAAAAACTTACTTGTGGTCATTTCTAAAGCATTCTAGAAGGTTGTTTGATGTGTATTGAGCGCCTCCAGATGGTTCATGCACTCCTATCAAAGAGGAACTTATCCCATCAATAAGGGAGTGATCCCATCCAAAGAGGGGACTATCCCATTGACGGTGGACCTAATTAACTTCCTCTTGAGCGCTATAAAAAGAGGCATTGAGCCAGAAGGAAGAAGGTTGAAAGCTATAGATTTCTAAGGGTAAATGCTGCAGGAATTAGGACTCCCATTTAGAAGCTTGTGAGGAGAGATTGCCATCTTTACTTGTTCTATTTGGAAGTGGGTGAGCTTTGTCAAAGTAGAGGAAGACTCTTGTGGACCCTGGAAGGAGCTTGCACAACGCCAAGGCTCAGGTTGTAATGGTTCCTTTTGATTACCTTTAATGCAAATTGGTCCATTCTTCTCAATAACTTGTTGTTTATGGGTTATTTCATGTACTCCTTGGTCTATGTGTTGAATATGCTTTGTTTTATGTTATAATCAGGTGCTATTTAATTGTTTGACTGTTGGTGATTACAGGTTTTGGAGAAAAGGAGGAGCTCATCCAGATCAACAAAGCTTGGACTTCTACAACAGCGTTTGGACAAAGGTAAGAACGAAACACTTGATTTCTCATATCATAATGTATGTTTAGAGAAGGATAGCTCCAGTTTGTTTTGTTTGTCATTAGAATGTCTTAGACTTCTAGGAAGGTCAGTTGTGTCCACACCCTTGACTGATTCCGTGTGACAGTGGGAAAGGGTAACTGAAGGGTAGATGAAGATGTTGAGGTGTCTGGAGCTTGTCAAGGAAGATCAAGAGGGAACATGATGGTTGGATTTATTCAAATGGCAAGAGGGCAGCTTATGGAGAAACACAGAAATTAGGGAAGATTGGAGAAATGTTGTGAATGACTTGGGAAATCTGTGAGAAGTGAGCTGGTGCTGGCTGATTTATGGATGTATGGTGAGCTGAGGTGTCCTACAAGATATCTTCACATCTACTTACAAAAACTGATCAGAGAAAGGACTAACTATACCATGAAAACATAACTTTCTCTAGCTTGACCTAATTTCTGACTTACAAACAAAAAAATTAAAATGCTGAAGAGTAACCTTTGAATAGAAAAGCATGCAGAGAGATCTATTGTAAAAGAATAGGAAATTATCTAGGCAACTGAATCTGAAGCAATACATTGATCTTTTCAAATCAAGTCATCACACTAGAAATTGCATGGAAGAGCAAAATTTTGTTTTTCGTGGCAGTAGTAATGCCTTGACCTCAAATCATGATCCCAAGAAGGGAGCAAAGAGATCAGGACCTGTTGGTTACCTTTTTGAATCTTAACATATCCTTGTATTAGCCTACTTTAGCAACTGAAACAAAAGCAGCGATGCAAACCATTAAAAGCAACCTAATCTAAACAAAGTAAAATGAATCTATGTAACAGAAATTAACTTGTAAACTGAAGTAAAAACATATAAGTACAAAGCAAGAGGTGTTGGGTAGCTTGGGTTGGGCCCTAACCCAAGATATTTAGCCCTCTGAAAGAGATCAGTTCTGGCTCAAAAACTGCTTCATCTCCTTTATCAAAAGTCAAAGTCACATTACATAAACTGTTCTCAAAAAGGAACTCGAAAATGAGCTGAACAAGTGCTGCACAAAAGTGTGAAAATTCTACTCATGACTGGCTAACCTACTAAGGCTCTAAGCCCCCTTATTTATGCAAATGGAGTCCTCCAACAGTCCTCCTACAATCAAGGAGCTCGGCTTCCCAGAACTGGAGATAAACAACAGTCCTTCTTTACTTGCTCGGCTACCCATTGGATGCATCAATGTGGACCTTTGTGCTCCGAGTTACTGATGGAGGATTCGAGGATAGGGGTCATAAATGAAGGAGACACCCCCCTACAAATCTTGCTCCCTGTTTTCCTTGAGTATTTGCTGCCATTTGCTCATAAATCTCTTGACTTTGTCCAAAATTGACCAAAAAATCTGCATAAAGCACACATTAGACTACATGGAAAAATGACTAACCCAATTCACTTTATTAGCATAAATATATTCAAAAACATGCAATAAACTAATTAGAATGGTGGATTAAGTCGAATTAAGAGGAAAAATGAGCCCATATAATTACCCATTTCTGGGGCTCATCATCACCCCTATACTGAATGGGTTTCTCATCCTCTGAGCAACCAGTCTAACTCTTCATCCTTGATGGCTCTGATAGATTCCCTGACATGCCATGCTTTAGATGTGATATATTCCTCTTTATCATGGAATCCTGCCTTTCTATCCACCTCTTCCCACTATTTCTGTTCTTCCTCCTCTTTTACTCCTTCCAGCAGTCCTAACAGCAGTGGAGGACTGAATTTGAGGCCAATCCAATTGGCCTTCAAACTTTGCATAGAGTGCTTATACAATGGCACTCTCCTCATGGCTTCCCTCGTCCTATTTGGGGAGTGATACTCCTTGATCCGCAGGTCGTGTGGCAATGTGTTCCACCTTCTCATGTAGGCATGAATGTAGTCATCTCCAAACAATCTCTCCATGTCCTCGAAATGTGCAATAGCCTGGGCCTGCTTATCAACATATTCAGGGACACTTTGAGGATTAGCTGCAAGGTGTTGGTGGGCATAGATGAGAGCCATGGGGTCTGCTGGTTCTTCTCTAACCATCATGGGTTCATTCAGCTCTTTTTCCATCATTTTCTAGATTTCTACTGCCCTTTTCTCTTCATGGCTCATCCAAGATGCCATGGCCATCAGCTGCAAGTCTCCCAACACAACATTGGGATCCCATAGGTTCATATCAGTAAGGGCCATGTTGTGCAAGTAAAACTCTGCCAGCTTCACTTTGTCCTTAGTTGAACTATGATCACATAGATTCATGAATTGGCCATAATCCTGAAAAGGTATTGTGCCCCTCTGGGCCAGTGTCTTGATCTGAAATTGGAGCCACTGATCCTTGAGGTACACTGCATATGATTTGGCTGGCTGCCTGCACTGTAATGCCTCCATAACCCAGTTGGCCATGCAGGCTAATTGGGCTTCCCTTTCCTGTAGTTGCCTTCTTAAGATCAACACCTCATTTTCTACCTGGGATTCCCTTTCCTATTGTTGTCTTATTAATGTCTCACTGTCTGCCTGGGGTTCCTCTTCCTGTTGCTGACTTTTTAAGATTAACAGATCATTTCCTCCCTGGGGTTCGCAGCTTCTTCTTTAACATTTCATTTTTTGCCTCCAATTGAGCTCTTCTAATGTTTTCTGTATGCCTGACCATGCTCAATTCCTTTCCCATTTCCCTCAATTTGTTTTCCATGTGCCCAATGTCTTCCACCCCTCTTGATTTTGCAATCTGCATCCATGTATGGGTCCTTACTCTTTCCTTTTCCAACTCAAATAAAAGAGGGACTGCAAACTTTTGTGGGATGATTTTCCCCCCTTCCAGAAGTTTGTAGTAAGATCCTAAGTTAGGCTAAGGTCCAGGCTCTAGTATCTCTTTTGCCTTAACTTCTTCCTTGGTCTATTCTTCTACCTTCTTTTCAAGATTTTGAGTCTCTTGAAGCTTTGTCAATGTCTCCTTTAGAGCGGTCTGCGCCTCCTGTAGGATTGTTTTAGAGTCCATAAGTTTGATCCTTTCTTTCCATGTAGAGGTCTTAGGACTTCCTCTTTCGTAAGTGATGGGGGTTTTGGATGGAGATTCCTCCTTTGTTGCAGTAGGGACATCTTCAATGATGATGGGCTCCTTTGAAGGTGTTTAAGGCTTCCCCATCTTTATTCTGGTGCTCTTTCGAGCCTTGAAGTACATAGTTGGTTGTCTCTTCCTTTTTCTTTTGGGCTTGGCTGGAGTACTAAGTGCAGCAAGAACATATGATGCCTCTCTTGGTAGTGTCTTAGGAGACACTTCTTCTTGCTTTGCTTCTTCTTCTTAATTTGTTGTTTTTCCTGTTTCTGTTGGTTTTGCTTATGTTGTCTTTGATTTTGTTTGCTCCTCTGCTTTCTTAGTTTCTGCTTTTCCTGTGGCAACATTTTTCTGCATTGTCTTAGGCTTCTTCCTTTCAGTTCTTGGCCTCTTCTTTTTCTCTATTGTGGTTTTACCCTTTTCTGCTTTTGATTCTTTATTCTTCTCTGCTTGAGGCTCATCTTTGGTGGTGCCATGTTTCTCCTCCCCTATCTGGTTTTCTTCTTCTGTGTGGGGTTCCTCTTCTTCCAATTGAGTGTTCTTTTCTTCTTCATGGATTTCCTTCTCAGCTTCCCCTTTTTGTTCCTCCTCTTCACTTTCAGATGGACTAAGGTCATAGGTGAGAGTTTTTATATCATCTTCTTTAGTCATGTTTTTGAAAATCTCCCAGGCTATGGGGATTGTGAAAGTGTGGAGGGCATCCTCCACTAGCAATTTAATTAGCCCATGGTGAGCCAATTGGTCTGGAACCCCTGCCTTCAATTTGGTGCTAGACTCTATCAAGGATTGGAGGAGAAAATATGGAATATTGAGTTTTCTACATGCAGGAAAGTCCAAGCCATATCTTAGTTCATGTAACAGTCTGAAATGGTACCCATAAACTATGTTGTATCTTCCTTCACAGGAGATGTATTTCATGATCTGATAATAGACCTCATTCCACGAGTAAGGTATACTTGTTTTCCTGATGCCATTCTTGTCCTCCACAGGATGTTCATTAGGCTGGAAAAAGGTATTCTTGGCAACTTGACCCAATGGTTTTTCTTCCTTACTCCAGGGTAGTCCAAGTGGGATACTTGTAATCCTACTGATGAACTCTGGGGTGATTTCTATAGTTAGACCCCTGAAACTAACAGTGGCATGGATGTTTTAGTGAGGTTTTAAAGACACTAAAAATTCCTCTATGACTTCATCATCATACCCATGCAACTTTTCAAGGAAAGGCATCCAATTTTATCTAGTGAAGAGGGCTACCACTTCTGGATGTTCATGCAACTTAGTTGAATTCAGAGGCTCCTTCCTCATAAAACCCCCTGTCATGATGATTAGAGACTACTGGAATATCTTAGGTGAGGAGGAAGGCAACAAGTTTCAAACTTGAACACAAAGGAACAACTGATGTTTTTTTTTTCTGGAACCAGAGAGGGAGTTTTCGTGTTCTTCCTTTTTAACAAAAACAAATGGAAACTTTCCTTCCTTCCAAACTCTGTTCTTAAACTTACATTACTTCTCGGTCTGTTTGAGGGAAACAATATCCCGAATAACAGAGGGCATACAAGACAGTGTTTTTTTTTCCTTTTCACAAAATTAGCAGACTACCCAATGCAAGTTCACTTTTTTTTTACAGGCTTAATTTTCTAGAGTTACATCATCTCTTTACAAAGGAGAATACCACAAAGGAGAAAGAGATAGTATTTCAGTGCAAAGAGCAAATGGAGAAATTTTATATATTTTTTACAAAACACAGGCAGACTCTGTTCTCACTTTCCTTCCCTTTTCAACTCAATACCTCACTTGGAATCGCACCATCTTTTGTATATATATGGAAATGAAGAGTGGGTTTTACTAAGCCTACCTTTTTCAGCCCGAATTTGTCCTGAAATCCTAAGTTTTCCTCTGCAGTGCTGCTCACTGTCCTTCTTGTAGCAAGGCTCCTGTAGGACTATGTTTCACTCTTGTAGAATTATGTTTTCGCTCCTATAGAGCCTGATAAACGAAGGAGTTTGGAAACTGACAAAGAGCAACTATTTCGAGGCTCTAGAGGTGGTAGGTAGGTTGCTACATCCGAGAGCTCATCGACACAAATGAGAACAAAGTTGGTGAAGGTGGTCGACTGCAGCATACTTAAGCTTACGGGAGTGTTCTGCAATGATGAGGTGAGGTGGCGGGAAGGGTACGTTACTCTCATCCAGACCGCTGGTCCCTACTTCAGTGTCATGATGAAACTTTTATGTCACCTGCTGTAATTATTTCAATCATTCATGTTAGATGTCGCCACTACCTGTTTTGATATTTTTTCGAGTGGACTGATCACACGTGTTGATTGCACCTGCTGAGTGTTGTTTGAACAAGACGAGGGTGGCCAATTAGCTGGCCACCGATCTCGTTTAATCACAACCATCTCACTTGTCCATGCAGTTTTTAAATTATACTCATGCAATAGAGGAACAGGTTTAGTCACTTACCTGTTAGTCGAGAATTGTGTTCTACCATGCTATTGCGTGCTCAGACTTTAGCGTTCTATCCATGGATTTTTGCTGCTGGTGCCCGTGGCTTCTAAATTGGTGGCTCGCTACCTCGTACTGGTGATCTTCAATCAGGACCGGGCTCCTTGCACTTTTTATACATCTTTGGCTGCACTGACCCTGCCTCTGGAGCTCAATTTTTAAGGGGATCAGCTACTATAGGAATCCTGCAGGATTTCCTATAGCTGCTTCTCCCTCTAAGACTTTTGGCTGAGGCTTGAGAAGGGACTGGATAGGTAGCTAAGGAAGGTTCTGTTAGTCGAGGAAAAGTAGTTGGCATGCACTAGGAAGAGTTAAGTTAAGGATGTTGCTTGTTTATTCTTCATTTTTTTTTAAAACAAAAGAAACATGATTTTTGTGTTTTCTGTGTAGGGAAGAAAGAAGCGAGTGGAAATGCATTGGTGCAGGTATGGAATGGAGAGTTAGGAGGATGAATGGTGGTAGGGGGTCCACAGGTTTTTTGGACAAGTTTCTAGCCCTTTGATCCTTTTCTTGACTTGATTTTGAGTTCTTTATGATTTCTATAGGAGCCTCCTGTATAATGCACATAGCCTCCTGTAGGATGCATAGTTTTCTAGAACAAGTGAGACTAGGGAATGGAAAAAGATAATAGTGATGCAGAAATGGTCTATCATAGGTGTATTCGGCTTGGCCATGTCCCTTTTTCTTCTATGGTCATCCTGCAACCTGCAATGCATTCAAAAGAAGTTAATTTTTCTGTTCCCGTTTTTTTCTCTTCTTCCTTTTTTTTTTAGAGACAGTTGGGGCACCTCCAGGAGGTTTTCACCCTCACTGCCTGCCCTGGGTGCCTCCAAGGGGAGGTTTTCATCTAGGGATCTTTTATTCTCCTCATTTTTTTTAATTTTTTTTTTAGGGTGTGGGTGGAGTGGAGGCAGAGACTTGCTCCACTAACAACACTATTTTACTCAAATTCTTAATGAATTATTGCTTGGAGAGGGACTTCCTATATATTTTCAACCTATGCCCAATGACAAGCATGGGGATGGCTTCTTCATTGATGGTCCTGATCAGAAATGAACCACTGTCATTGCACCTTTCTACTATGTACAGTCCCAACCATCTTGTCCTTAGTTTTCCCTTGAAATCTTTATACCTTGAATCATACAGCGCCCAATCTCCTTCCTGGAATTGTTTCTCTTTGAGGTGTCTGTCATGCCATATTTTCCTTTGAAGCTAGACTACCTCTGAGTGGAGAAGGGCCTACAATCTTTGTTCATATAATCCATTTAGCTGGAGTAACCTTTCCTTTTGTGCATGACTGAGATCTAGGTCCAGCTGAGCTGCCATCCTTAGTGTGTTATATTCAAATTCTATTGACAGCAAATCCTTCTTCCCATAGACTAGCTCATAGGGTGTGAACCCTGTGGTGGTCTTCTAGGTGGTGTCATAGGCCCAGGTGGCCTCAACCAATCGATCTGCCCAATATTTTCTGCTGCTACTCACTACCTTGGTCAAAATCCCTTCCAAAGCTCTATTAGTGACTTCCACCTATCCATTTTCTTGCGGATGGTAAGGGGTGGAAGTTTTGTGCTTAATTTTGTGATGTGTGAGCAAGTCTTCGATCAGATTGGAGGTAATCTGACTCCCTTGATCTATGACTAATTCTCTTGGATATCCAAACTTGTAGAATATATTCTCTCTCAAAAACTCAGCTACTTTTTCTTCCGTTGCTGCCTTGATCACCTTTGTTTCTCCCCATTTTGTCAGACAATCAGTGCACACGATGATATAAGATTTCTGCTTTGAAGGAGGGTTGATAGGACCCACAAAGTCCATGCCCCACTTCTCAAATGGCTCGAGAGTCACTTGAGGTTGCAGGGGCATCTCATCCCTTGGAGTAGGTTTCCCCATCCTTTGACACTGGTCAAATTGGCTGATATACCGCCTTACATCTTGATTAAGAGTGGGCCAATAGTAACTTGCTTGCAGGATTTTGAAGGCAGTCCTCTTTGTTGCAAAATGGCCCCCACAGGGCCCATCATGACAGGTAAGGAGAATGTTAAAAACTTCCTCCTCCCTGACACATCTCCTCAAAACCTGATATGGGCCAAGTTTGAAGAGATTGCCCCCAATCCAAGTGAAAGGGGCACTTTTCCTCACAATCTTTGCTCTTCTCTTTTGAGGACAGGTGTGGCGGGAACTTTGCAGAAACCAAGTAAACCATGGAGAGCGTACTGAGATAGAAAATAGGTGTTCATATGGCATTTGATCATCCACCTTTCCTTCTTCACCTATAGGCAGATCTATTCTAGACAAAAAATCAATAACAACATTTTCCTTACTCGGCTTATCAACAATGGTTAAATCAAATTGCTGCAATAAAAGCAACCATCTAATAATGCGAGCATTTACATCTGGTTTGTTCATTAAATACCTAATTTTAACATGATCAGTGTGTACAAATGTTTGATAGTTGTTGATGTAGTGTCTGAACTTATTTAGGAAATGAACTACAACTATGAGCTCCTTTTCGATTACAGTGTAGTTTAATTCTACCTTTGACAAGTTTTTACTTACAAAATATATGGCATAAGGAAGATTCTCATCAACTTTCCCTAAGGCTGCTCCTATCGCTTTGTTCAAGGCATCTGTATGAATGTGGAAAGGTAGTGCCCAGTTCGGACCTCTCAAAATTGGGGCAGACACCAGTTTATTTTTCAAGGTATCCAAAGCTTCTTGATAGTTGTCAGTCCATATGAACTCAGAATCTTTTCCCAAAAGACCAAACAATGGAGAGGCTAGCTTACTGAAATCCTTAATGAATATTCTATAATACCCTGCTAAACCTAGGAAAATTTGAACATCTCTTACCTTTTGAGGAGGTGGGACCCTTTGGATGATGGCAATTTTGTTGGGGTCCACCTGTAATCCTTGCTGAGAGATTGCATGACCTAGCACGGTCCCTTCAGTCATCAAGAATTCACATTTTTCAGGACTGAGGGATAGGTTCATTTCAATACACTTGTCCAAAACTTTTCCCAGGTTAGAAAAAGATTCCTGGAAGTTAGAACCATAAGGGGTAAAGTCATCCATATATATTTCCACTGCATCATGAACCAATTCAACAAATATACTCAATACTGCTCTCTAGAAAGTGGCAGGAGCATTGCACAATCCAAAAGGAAGGACCTAATATGCAAAGGCACCCCAAGGACAAGTGAAAGTGGTCTTATCTTGGTCTTTCAGGCTGATTTGGATCTAGTTGTACTCGCTAAACCCATCTAGGAAGGAAAAAAACGTCTTCCCTACCAGGCCATCTAACACTTGATCTATGAAAGGCAAAGGGAAATGGTCCTTCTTGGTGGCCTTGTTTAGTTTCCGATAATCGACACAGATTCTCCACTTCCCATTTTTCTTTGGCACTAGCACCAAAGGAGAGACCCATTCGTTGTCTGAGATAGGATAGATGAATCTTGCATCCAGTAACTTCTGCAGTTCTTCTTTGACAATGTCCTTAAGGGTTGGACTCATCCTCCTTTGAGGTTGCTTGACTGGTTTGCAATCTTCCTTAATGTAAATGTGATGAGTATAGACTGAAGGGTGCACTCCCTTCATCTCCTTATAGCTCCAAGCAAAAGCATCCAAGTGGTTTCTTAATAAGCTACACAATTCTTTCTCCTGAGAGGTGGATAGGGATGAGTTGATTTTCAAGGTTCTTTCTGGGCCAAATTCCATATTCTTAACTCGGAGAGAGGTTGGGTCAGCCACATAGAGATCAACTAAAGGATTGGCTTGGGTTTCTTCCACCAGCTCTTCTAATGGCAACACACTGGGGGGTGGATTCTGAATCAAGTTTTCAATAAGATCATCCTCGGTTTGTGCCCCCCCCCCCCACATGGTAGCTTCCACTACACACAGTGGTGTGGAATAGACTTCATCCTCATCTTCCTCCTCCAACCAGAGAGGTAAATCATGTTCTAACAAAGGTTGGGCAGGAGGATATAGGACTAGCTGCTTGGACATATGCCCATTCTTGATTGTCATGTTCCCAGCTCGACAAATGATGTAGGCATCTGCAGTAGCCAACCAGGGTCTTCCCAGGATGAGAGGATACCCAGTGAGCTTTGCCTTTGGTTGGAGAACCAGGAAATCAATAGGGTACTCCCAAGAATCGATGGAGACCATTACATCTTCCACAATCCCTTCAAGGGTCACGGTGGAGCAGTCTGCTAACTGTAGTACTATTGTGGTCTTTCTCAGGGAGCCCTGAAGGTTGAGCTTGAGCATAGTGTCCTTAGTCATCACATTAATGGAAGCCCCTAGATCAATCAAGGTATGGGGGATTATGGTGCCATTGATGTGGACATCGACTACAAGGCTTCCAGGGTCTAGATATTTCGGACAGATTACCTGCCCCAGCATGAGGTTAGACAGTTGTCCTATGACATTAATAGTTAGAGCATCTCTCCTGCGCCTGCCTGGGTGCTTGAAGCACTTCTCCTTGATCATCTTGTTGTATATAGGCACATCCTTTATGGCTTGGAGAAGTGGTATCTTTACACATAATTGTTTCAATTCTCCCAGAAGTTCAGTTTCTTCTGGGGTAGGTTGTGTCATTCCAGATAATCTCTCAAGAAAGGGTGGAGTGGCTTTTGGTTCACTTTCCTCTTTTTCTTCCTCATCCTCCTTAGGGGGAGGCTAGTTATCTAGGTGAACCTTCCCAGATCGTAGGTTAATCTCCTGAATCTCCACAGCATCGGTTGGGCATGATGGTTCCCCACTATATGCCTGCTAGCCCTATCTATTGTTCGGGTTCGGGTTTGGTTGAGCAGGTATTTGGGGTTGCCTTGGTGGAGTAGGAGGCAATAGTTGTGGTTGAGCAGGTGGTGGAGGCAAAAGAGCAGGAGGAGAGTTGTATTGGGGCCTCCACCCCTGATGAGGTGCATTCCACTGAGGTTGTGGCTGAGCATAAGAGTGAAATAAATAAGCAGCTGGTTGAGCATGGTATTAAGATGGATATGACCAAGGAGGGGGTGTTCACCAGGAAGGATGAGTAGGGGGATCCCAAGAAGACATGGAAGTGGCTTGATTGGGGTTGTAATATGTCTGGGATGTCCCTTGCATTCACTGTTGGTAAGCTCTGGGCCCATGTGGCCACCTCTGGTTCATGAAATACAGTGGTTCAGTGGCTCCTTCAGCCTCCTGGTATGCAACTTTAAGTCTGGGCAAGGAAGGGAACTGATTCATAGAATGGCCTTCTTCACAGACTGAACACACTTCTATAGAGTTCAATGGACATTTGTTCCTAGGATACCTTATAGTGCACCTAGGACAAAAAATGGCCAAGGCCCTTTCTGCTTCTTCTTGTTTCCTTTTGATATCCAAGGTATCTATTTGCATGGCAAGATTTTGCATCATCTCGCTCTTGAAATATTCCAACAGATTTCCAAATTCACCTCTAAGGGATGAATTGGATGAGGATGTACTGGTTAGGGGTTGACTTCCCCTACCTCTCTTTCTGGCTGCCCTAGAATGGTTTCTAAACACAATCTTTATGTCTTCATAAGGTAGTTGGTAGGTGTCCCCCCCAACCAACAAATAGAGGGTATCTAGAAGGTCTTCCAAGACTCCTCTGAGCAGGACCAACTTCAGAGGTTCAGGGTCAAGTGTGCACTTGGCCCTTTTATAACTGAGCTTAAACCTCTCTTCATAATCTTCCAAGGATTCATCGCTTCCCATGGTCATTCGAAAGATTTCTTCCTTGGTATCCTTTGACCTACAGTAGTCCCGGTATTTGTTATTAAAGGCTTGCTGCATTTGAGCCTAAGTTGTGATTCTGTTGCTAGGTAACCCCATAAACTAGCGCAATGCTACATCCTTGAGGGTAGAAGGATACAGTTTCAACTTCTGCTCATCTTCTGCATAGTCATAGGTTCAACGGATAACAGCAAATTCAAACAAAAAGGTATCAGGATCTTCGGTAGTCAAGCCATGGAAGTGAGGTAAGTCTGAAGGACTTATGTTCTTCATTTAAGTGTCCACATTGGTCTCTTAGATGGGAAAGGTACCCTCTACTCTTTCCCCATTCCCTCTAGCGTTTCTGTTTTCAGCCATGGTCTCAGGAGGGATGGTTTCTTGCTCTTCTTCTGCTATAGGATCTTCGTATATCTCTAGTGGTTCACCTATAGGTTCTTTTGGATCACTGCCACCGAAGAAGAGAGAAGGGTGACTTTGTGATGTGGTGGGGGTGTTGGGTAGGAATTTTCCTGAATTATCTCTGTTCCTATGAGGTATCAAAGGAAATCTCTTTTTGCGTGATTTTTTTTTTTCTGCTTATACCTGCAAAACTAAAATTGATTGAACAAACAAATTGCAACTAACTAAAATGAACTTGCTAAAATGAAATTACAGAATGTAAATGAAAGCGAGGAAATGACTAATCTACTTTTGCTGAAATGGAAATTGCAGAATTGAGAGAGCTAATCTACTTTTGATGAAATGGAAATTGCGGAATTGAAAGAACTAATCTACTTTTGCTGAAATAGAAATTACAGAATTGAAATGAAAACAAGGAAATTCCGAAATCGAAAGAACAACTACTCTACTTTTATTGACTTTAGGCTTCTGTGATACATATCAAATTTTTGAAGAATCTTCGGCAAAAATCACATAGAGATACTTTTGTCAATGCGTTTCGAACCAACTAGTGTGGTTCATGTTTCAAATATTATATGCTACCTTAATTAAAATGTCTAGGTTGGAACTAAACAATGTACTACTTGGCCTCCTCAACTTTCCCCTCAAGATTTAAACCATTAAATTTTTATTTGAAGTATTCCATGGTGCCTCTTGAATCATTTAAGGGCTTGCTTCCTCAATGATTGATTTTTGGACTATAACTTTGTGTTTTTCTCAATAGCGCTATGAGCCTTTAATTATATGTTCTCATTCTTGATATATCATTCTAGAATTTTTAGTTCTTCTACTTATTTTCTTGTTTTCCTAATTATTTTATTTTCCTTATCATAGTTTTGAAAAGGAAGAAGAATACATATATACTTTTCCATAAGCTATTTGTGGCTCCATATCATCAGTATTTTGCTAATGTGGTGCATGTTATCACGTACTTGAAACTATAAGTAATTATAATTTTTTTGTTGACGACCATTAATTTGAGGGCTTTGTAGAGGACCTACAACAATATTTCTTGTGCAAGGCTTCTTTAGAGGGTTTGTAAAAATAGGATTTTTTATACCAAACACTTACATGGCCTGATTTCCTTGCTAATTTTCTTGTAAACCTTTTCCAAGTTGGATATTTTGTGCCAAAACTTGATTTCTATTGATTTCTTAGCAATACTAGCTCAATTTCTTGCACTTAAATTCATCACTTTGCAAAAGCTCTTGTTAATTATCTCTAACCTCTTGATTTTCAATAACAATTTCTTCTTGAATCCATTTTGAGCTAAAAATTCAGGCCATCCAACTTTTCTATTTTGTAACTCATTTAAAATATTGAATTTGATCTAGCCATAATGATAAAGGCTCCTATAATGATTCCTAAGTTATTTTTGAATGCCTTATGCCATTGTGACAATATGTCCTTAAAAGCTTGTGAAAAATTGGAGCCAGCCATCTATTTCAAATATTATATGGCATTTAGGATGTGTTTCGAACCATTTCGTCCCTATGAGCTCTTATATGACCACTCCTCCTATTGTCATTACTTTATCCTTAGATTATCTATAGAGTAATTCCATATATTCTCATTGTTCCTTTTTAATTTCAACCGGACTTTGTAATTCAATCGGCTGTTTCATAGCTACATCCTTGTTGTAAATCTTTATGTGTATCCATTTACTACAAATTAAATTCAGGCTTCATCTATCGTCTTTAGCCTTATAAAAGCATGGTAAAAAATTCCTTCAACTTTATAAGGACTAAGCCGATGAGTGGTAAATTTACCCTTCAACTTTTGAATTTTGAATCAAATAGTAAGGTCCAATCACTAACTTCAAGTTGCTTCCTTTTGATAAATCTATCACACCATTTTCCCTTTGTTGAAGAACTAAAGTAGTCTATTGCAAGGCATCTTGTTTTATTTCATCCTACTCATTCAGTTGCACAAGCTATTACTATTGTGCTTCAGACAACTTCATTCCTAATTGTATTGCAATTTTAAAGGTTTTTATTTGAAATTCAATTGGAAGGACTTTCTTACAATACATCAATTCATACAAGGTGAAACCAATAACATTTCTCCATATTGTTCTATATACATAAAGACCTTCTGGAGTCATTTCTACCATATCCTTTCAATGAAGTTGAATTGTCTTGGATGAAATTGCTTTTAGGAAATGTTTGTAGACTCCAAGCCATTTACATATGGATGATAAGAAGAAAAATTTCAATGCCTGATCTGACATTGTTGGATAATTGCATACACTAGGTTGAATGCAAATTGTGCTCTATGGAAAGTAACACTTTCCCTTGGAACTCCAAATTAGACAAAAATGTTCTCAAACAAGAGATCTATTAATGACCATTCAATTGGTTTTGGTAAATATTTTTCCTCTACAATTTTGGTAACATAATCAATGCATAGTAATATGTAGCTCTTCTTCCTTAACAAGGGATTAACAGGCCCTACAAAGTCTGGGGCCCATTTTTCGAAAGGTTCAACAAGCACTTGTGGTTGAAGAGTCATTTTATCTATTGCTATTAGATTACCTATTCTTTTCCAACTATCACAAATATCGACATATTTTTGGGCATCTTAGAAAAGAGAGCGAATAGTATCCTAAGTGAAGTATTTTGTAAGTAGTCCTCTTAACTAAAAAATCTCCAACATATGGTTAGTCACGACAAACTTTAAAAATATAAAACATTTCACACTTCCCTAACACATCTACAATAAATCATATCTAGTCCCGTGTAGAAAAGGTCTCGTCAAAGCCATGAATATTTGACACTTTGTCTAATAATTCTTTTCTTCTCTCTTAGTGAAAAGTGTGATGTTAGTTTCCCAATAGATAGATAATTGTGCCGAGAGGCAAAATTCTACAACCCAGTATGACTTGATGTGTAAGTATGTCCGTGCTCAAAGTTAAATTTTAGCAATGTCGACCAACATAAAAATAAAATAATAGAATTCTAGAGAATGTTTATGTCTATGTGTCCAATAAATAATAATAAAAATAGAAAAATTAATGTCGGCCCTAAACACAAATGAAAAAAACCATTTAGATTAAAAAACTACAATACAATTATCTCATGCATTTAATAGTTTTTTTATCATACACATTTAATTTGAATGGATCATAAATTTACTTTCAAAATATTTTTTACCACATTAAATTCCCAATTAGGTAAAATTTTAAATATCTTTACTCTTTACTAAATCCAATACCATTTCTTAAATCAAAGTAAAAAGGTTAATTCAACACAAATAATCCAAAATATTTTAATATTTATTTTAATTAATTATTTGTAAAATGAATCTTTTAAAGGAAAACCATAGCCTATGGATATATTAAAATCTTTATAGACAAATATTTCCACGCCAAAATTGAAATATTTGAAAATATTAATTCGATGTAGTTTTATTATAAATTTTGTTACCATGCCATGTAAAAAGCATTATTAAATCTAATATTAATATTAATATATTATAAAATTAATCGATATATATATATATATATATATATATATATATATATATATATATATATATATATATATATATATATATATATATATATAGATATATAGATATATAGATATATATATATATATATATATATATATATATATATATATATATATTATGACGTGGTTCACAGATATTGGGTGACCGTTACATCCACGGGAAAATCTAGGCAGATCAACCCTGAAGGGAATCTTTTAAAAGCCCGTCGACCAGACTAGCAGGCCCTAACCCCAAGGGCGTCAAGGAGAATTGACCCTATGACCTCCTGATCTGCGAGGCACTTAACAACAAGGACTCGACCAGTTGAGCTAACCCTTGGAGCTTATAAAATTAATATTATTAAACTTAATAACTTTGGATTAATATAATATTAAATTTGTTATATAATTATAATATATATTAATATATCATGATATATTAACTCTAGATATATATGGGAGGGAAGAACAAAGACACAGAGTGATAGAGGTGGAGAGATGGAGGGAGTGAGAGAAAGGGAGAGAGAGGAAGGATGGGAGAGAGTCTTTGAGAGAAAGGAGGAGAGAGGGAAGGATAAAGAGATGGAGTTGGAAGGAGAGAGAAGGATTGAAGAAGAAAAACTTAGAGAGAGAAAAGTGGAGAGAGAGAGGGAGTGACAAGGGAGAGATGGAGAGAGAGGTTGTATGTTTGGGGGTGAGATAGAGAGACAAAGAAGGAGAGATGGAGAGAAGGCGGGGGAGAGAAGGAGAGATGGATATAAGGCATGGGAGAGAAGGAGAGATAGTGACAAAGTTAGAGAGAGATAGAGAGAGTGATAAGGGAGATGGAGGGAGAGAGATAGAGGAGAGTAGTAGGGAAGAGAGATAGAAGGGAGGGGGGAAGAGAGTGAGAGAGAGGGGGAGAGGAAGAGGGAGGGAGAGATAAATAGATATGGAGAAAGAGTGAGTATGTTTGAAGGGTGATATAGAAAGACAAAAGAGAGACATAGGGAGATAGAGATATAGATGGAAGGTGAAGAGAGGGAAGATGAGAGAGATAGAGAGAGGGAGAGTTAGATAGATATGGAGAGAGAGAATGTGTGTTTAGGGGGGTGATATAGAAAGACAAAGAATGAGAGAAGGATGGAGATATAGATATAGATTTAGGGGGGAGAGAGGGAAGAATATTTCTTGCACGAAATGCATTGGTTTCAATGTAGATGGTGATTTCTAATCCTATTTGATTGGTTTCATTAAAGTAGATAAACTAAATTAGAGGGGAGAGGAGGAATTAAGAGAGAGATAAGGAGAGAAGTGAGTGAGGGGGAGAAAGGTGACAGAGATAGGGAGAGACAAAGATGCAAGGGAGAGAGAGGGAGGTAGGAGAGAAAGGTAGAGAAAGGAAGGATGATAAAGAGGAGTGAGGGAGGGAGAGAAAGGAGGAGGAGGAAGGGAGAGGGGGAGGAGCAAGAGAGAGGAGTAGAGAGGGAGGGACAAATAGATGGAGTTGGAAGGGGAGAGAGGGAGGGTAGAAGAAAGACATATAGAGAGAAAATTGGAGAGAGAGAGAGAGAGGGAGTGACAAGGGAGAGATATAAAGAGTTTGTGTATGTTTGGGGGTGAGACAAAGAGACAAAAAAGGAGAAATGGAGGGAGATGTAGATATAGATAGAGGGGGCAGAGAGGGAAGAATATTTCTTGCACTAGGTGCATTGATTTTAGTGTACATGGTGATTTATAATCCTATTTAATTGTTTGCACTAGATGCATTGAATCTAGTGTAGATGTAGATTTATAATGATATTTGATTGCTTGCACTAGATGCATTGATTTCAATGTAGATATTGATTTCTAATCCTATTTGATTGCTTACACTAGATGCATTGATTTCAGTGTAGATGTTTTCTAATTCTATTTGATTGCTTGCACTAGATGCATTGATTTCAGTGTAAATAGTTATGTATAATACTATTTGATTGCTTGCACTAGATGCAACCAATCATTTCGAATAACTAGGATTGGTAATTTAGTAACTACTTTGATTTTGGTTAGCTTGAATTTAATTCATGTAAGAGAAACATGGTGGCTAAGAACAATTTATTCAACTAGCAACGCAAAACAATTTTCATTACTTAGTGCCATATCTATTTCTCGGCATTTTATTAGGACTTTTTGCATATTTTTTAATGCTTTCTCAAAATAATTTACATATACTAGAAAATCATCCATGTACATCTCTAAAAAATCATATATTAGTCCAAAAAAATAAGTAATACATCCCTTTGAAATGTGGCAAGTGCATTACATGGTCTAATGGTTATACCTTATAGGCATACATTCCCCATGAACATGTAAAGGTATTTTTGTCTTGGTCTTTTAGAGATATTTGAATTTGATTATATCCATTGAATCCATCAAGATAAAAATCATTTCTTTCCCACTAATGTATCTAGAACCTAGTAAATGAAAGGAAAATGAAAACAGCCTTTTCAGTTTCGTTTATTTAATTATAAATAGCCAACACACATTCATGGTTTCTTTTTCTTTTTGGGAATAATTACAAATGGTAAAATTCATTTGGTATTTGAGATAAAGTAGATAAATTTCACTATTTCTTTTAAATTTTGATTCATTCTTCTCTACGGCTGCGTAACAAGTTCAAAATTATCTTGTATATAGTAATGTTGAATGCTTGTATCTAGATGAATACCTTCTTATTCATATAATCCCAGGAAAATGCATTGGATTATTTCTGTAACATCTCAATTAATTGTTCGTTATAAGACTTATCTAAGGCAAAACTAATATTTAAATATTTCTAAGAGTATATTTCAATGCTTTAACTTCATGATTGGTATATAGAATTTATAGGAAGTATGGAATAAAACAGAGATGTTAAAGTATACATAATCCACATTTCCTAAAAAAATGTCCCAAAAGATGATCAATAAAGTTTCTTAAAGAATGATGCTTTCCCTACAAAATCAATATTATAGATAGAATGATTTAGTAGATTTTCATTAGTATTTTATTTTATATTCATGGTCTATGCAATTGTTAAAATAGGTTGAATTACTTCTCCATCAGAATCAGTCTTATCAAGCCATGATACATGTTCTAATTCATTTCCAATTTTTGTATGGGGATAAAGTGTGACTTGTTTGCTTATGTTTTTTTAAAGGTCATATTTCCTAATTGGTATCTAATAAATGCATCACTATTGCCATCCAATGTCTTATTAAATTTAAAGAATGTCCTCCTAAATTAGAATTGGGCTGAAGAATTAGGAAGTCTATAGGGTATTCCAAGGAGAAAATAATTTCTTATATTACGCCCCTAGGCTTTACCTTACATCTATTAGATAATTCTAATACAATGTGTGTTGGTTGAAGAGTACATATTTTTAGATGTTCCATAGTTTCCATTTTCATTACAATGATAGCTACACCTAAATCTATTCAAGTATTTGGAATATAATTTTTGATGATGATAATTGTAACAATTGGTATTCCTGGATCAACACTTTTTTTGTAACAACTCTACTTAGTATAAAATTTGCTAATTTTCTGATAACTTGAATAGTTGGTGGGTCTTTCTTTCTTAACTCTGGTGAGCACCAATATTGCAGCAATAATGTTGCAACTCCTAGGGCTTCCTACTCTACTTTTATCA
This sequence comes from Pinus tabuliformis, assembly GCA_031772625.1. NCBI lineage: Eukaryota > Viridiplantae > Streptophyta > Pinopsida > Pinales > Pinaceae > Pinus > Pinus tabuliformis. Next base: position 1,260,966,136 of record CM062805.1, read on the forward strand.
ACTCGGTAGTTCGTAACAAACTTGGAAGCAACGCTGTTGTATGTACAAGTACTAGCTCTTACTGCAGGTTGTCACTTGGTCAGCTGGCACAAGATCATTAAGAGCTTAAGCCAACTTCTATGAATTCTCAGAAGAACCTTTTAACTGTGATGAAAGAAAGTTAACTCTACAAGGACTATTCTACTTACAGAAAGAGAAAGAAGACTGGAATGTAAGGCAAACCCTAACAAACCCTAATTTATCCAACTAACCCTACTTTTGCAAAAAAAGAGATGGAAACTGATACGATGAGTGCCATTGACTACTAAAAAAGGAAAATTACATTTATTCAAGCTACTTCTGAAAATAAATGAGAAGACATCTTTTTGTGCTTTTGAGTGTTTTATGTGAAATTATTATGCTTGTAATTTATCTAGTTGTGATTGTGCAGAGGTTCGGTGGCGAAGGAAGATGGACTTGGTTTTTGCAGAGGTGGAAGAAGGTGTGGAGAGGTCCTAAGAAGCCCCTAGTACCCTTTTCAATACTTCCATTGCAATTAGATTTCGAAAAACCACTTACAGGGAATTCTACAGGAGGTTGCAGGGGATCTACAGGAGGAGGCTGAGAGCAATTTTTGGAAGTTTTGAAGGTGGAAAATGGTGGGAAAGGGTAACTGAAGGGTAGATGAAGATGTTGAGGTGTCTAGAGTTTGTCAAGGAAGATCAATAGGGAACATGATGGTTGGATTTATTCAAATGGAAAGAGGGCAGCTTATGGAGAAACACAGAAATTAGGGAAGATTGGCGAAATGTTGCGAATGACTTGGGAAATCTGTGAGAAGTGAGTTGGTGCTGGCTGCTTTATGGATTTATGGTGAGCTGATGTTTCCTACAAGATATCTTCACATCTACTTACAAAAACTGATCAAAGAAAGGACTAACTATACCATGAAAACAGAACTTTCTCTAGCTTGACCTAATTTCTGACCTACAAACAGAAAAATTAAAATGCTGAAGAGTAACCTGTGAATAGAAAAGCATGTAGAGAGATATATTGTAAAATAATAGGAAATTATCTAGGCAACTGAATCTGAAGCAATACATTGATCTTTTCAAATCAAGTCATCACACTAGAAATTGCACGGAAGAGCAAAACTGTGTTTTTGGTGGCAGTAGTAGTGCCTTGACCTCAAATCATGATCCCAGGAAGGGAGAAAAGCGATCAAGGCCTATTGGTTACGTTTTTGAATCTTAGCCTATCCCTGTATTAGCCTACTTCAGCAACTGAAACAAAATCAGCTATGCAAACCATTAAAAGCAACCTAATCTAAACAAAGTAAAATGAATCTATGTAACAGAAATTAACTTGTAAACTAAAGTAAAAACATATAAGTACAAAGCAAGAGGTGTTGGGTAGCTTGGGTTGGGCCCTAACCTAAGATATTTAGCCCTCTGAAAGAGATCAGTTCTGGCTCAAAAACTGCTTCATCTCCATTATCAAGAGTCAAAGTCACATTACATAAACTGTTCTCAAAAAGGAACTCGAAAATGAGCTGAACAAGTGCTGCACAAAAGTGTGAAAATTCTACTAATGACTGGCTAACCTACTGAGGCTCTAAGCCCCCTTATTTATATAAATGGAGTCCTCCAACAGTCCTCCTAAAATCAAGGGTCTCGGCTTCCCAGAACTGGAGATAAACAACAGTCCTTCTCTACTTGCTCGACTACCCATTGGATGCATCAATGTGGACCTTTGTGCTCCGAGTTACTGATGGAGGATTCGAGGAGAGGGGTCATAAATGAAGGATACACCCCCCTACAAATCCTCTTCCCTATTTTCCTTGAGTATTTGCTGCCATTTGCTCATAAATCCCTTGACTTTGTCCAAAATTGACCAAAATATCTGCATAAAGCACACATTAGACTACATGGAAAAATGACTAACCCAATTCACTTTATTAGCATAAATATATTCAAAAACATGCAATAAACTAATGAGAATGGTGGATTAAGTCGAATTAAGAGGCAAAATGAGCCCATATAATTACCCATTTTTGGGGCTCATCATCACCCCCCTACTGAATGGGTTGCTCATCCTTTGAGCAACCAATCTAACTCTTCATCCTTGATGGCTCTGATAGATTCCCTGACATCCCATGCTTTTGATGTGATATATTCCTCTTTATCATGGAATCCTGCCTTTCTATCCACCTCTTCCCACTATTTCTGTTCTTCCTCCTCTTTTACTCCTTCCAGCAGTCCTAGCAGCAGTGGAGGACTGAATTTGAGGCCAATCCAATTGGCCTTCAAACTTTGCATAGAGTGCTTATACAATGGCACTCTCCTCATGTCTTCCCTCATCCTATTTGGGGAGTGATACTCCCTGATCCTGTCAGGCGGAAAGAGTCGTTTGTGCGGACACAACCAACCTCCCTAGGAGCCTAAGACTCTCTAGTGACAAACAAGACAAATAAGAGCAATCCTTCTCAAAACATGCATTTACTCTACGGGAAATCAAGTGTTTAGATCCTACCTGTAATCCAACGCTGTTGTACCAGTCCAGCTCCGCTGATCCGGATGAGCTCTTCCTTCACCTTGAAACTTGCATACACTAACAATCAAACGATTAAATATCACTTGATAATCTCATAGAATAAAACATATTTAACACATAGACCAAGGAGTACATGAAACAACCCATAAATAACAAGTTATTGAGAAGAATGGACTCATTTGCATTAATAGGTAACAAAAGGAACAAATACAACCTGAGCCTTGGTGTTGTGCAAGTCCCTCCCAGGGTCCATCAAGAGTTCTCCTTTACTTTGACAAAGCTCACCCACTTCCAAATAGAACAAGAAAAGATGGCAATCTCTCCTCACAAGCTTCTAAATGGGAGTCCTAATTCCTGCAGCATTTACCCTTAGAAATGTATAGCTTTCAACCTCTTCTCCTTCTGGCCCAATGCCTGTATTTATAGTGCTCAAGAGGAAGTTAATCAGGTCCACCATCAATGGGATAATCCCCTCTTTGGATGGGATAGCTCCCCTATTGATGGGATAAGTTCCTCTTTGGTAGGAGTGCATGAACCATCTGGAGGCGTTCAATGCACGTCGAACAACCTTCTAGAATGCTCTAGAAATAACCACAAGTGACTTTTTAAAGATGAAACTTGCGCATTTTAACCTTTTCAAGGGGACGCACCTGCACCTTTACATACAGAGCATCCAAAGGCGCAGTTTTTGTGAACATTGGGTGCGTCCCCGCAGGTAAGGTTGAGAGAACCTGCGTCCCCAGAGATAAATACATTTAGAAATACTTTCTCTCTTTTTTGGAGTTTGACATGGAGAGCAGAGGAATAAGACTTGCTTAAGAGGGTAGCATGACTGTTGATAGAGTCATCCTAACTGTAAATAGTCATGGTGACATTTTTTAGTGTAACAGATTGCCCCCTAAAGTGCGAAGCCTGAAATAGATTAGGGTTTCGTATTATCTAGGAAGGGTGAAGCGCTTTATCATTTCAAGGATTATCTCGTGGAGAGCCTGGTCAAAACCTGCAATTTTCAACACAAAATACATGTATAAGATTATATCATCACTGAGGTAGGCATTCCCATACTCATATTAAAACTTTAACTAACAGACTAACTACTCTGATACAGGAATGATCTTGCAGTACATCATAATCATAGACTTTTGTAGACACAGTATGGACGCAGCCATCTGTTTATGATTAGTCTACTTAGATAATGAATACAAAACTCCTCGCAGCCTGGATGGTGGAAACTAGATCCAGGGTCTTCATTTCTACTTCTCGAATTGGTACGATTCTAGCCATGCGAATAAATGAGTTGATGTCGAACATGGTAGAAACCACTTGATTACCAGTCGATGATGTAAACTGTTAACAAGTGTGAGAGAGACCACCAGTAATGTCAATGGTTCTCAAAGTACCCAGTACAATCCATGAGATGTGAATGAATGAGTTGATGTCGAACATTTCACGGAATCCTTCGATCGAAAGTCAATGATGTAAACTGACGTCAAAGGCGAGAAACCTGCCATTGATGCATGCGGACTTCAAGGTACTGACGATTTCTAAGTCATCTCTCTAGATAATGTGCTGATGTCGATAGAAAGAGACCCATTGCAGGCAAGCCTGCAACACGAAATCATTGTTCAAGTTGAAGAAATGTTGCTGTAAGGACTGACTCAGGGATGGTCAAATGGATGACAAGTATTTTGCAGATGAAAGTTTTGCTTGCAGACCTCTTGAACACATAACGACATGACAGATGGCTTGGTGCAGAATAACTCAAAGTTAATCCCCGGAACCCGGCTGAAGACTTTCAAAGTGGTTTGATCAATTGTGAGGTAAAGGATTTCCCAACCCAGGTGAATAAAAAGTGTCGTGTTCAAGAGTGGTAATAAAGTTTCTTCTGAGACAAAAGGTAACAAATAAGTTCATTCTTCTCTCTTTTCCCCCACCATTTCTGGCAAGTACCTCTTTATTTTTAACAAGCTTGAGGAGGATAACATATGCTTGATTATAAGCTCATCCTTCTGATGAGTCCAACCTAGTTTTGATTCGAACCCTAGGAAGGAGTGGTTCGTTCCTGTTTGTAATTGAACAGGTCCTTTACTGTGAAATGTTTAACGAGCCCAGTATAGGAGAAACTCAGCGTTTTTCAATTTTAGAGAGTCTGAAAAACATAAGAAGACTCCAAGTTGAACTTTTTCGTAGATTTGTGTCCCTCAAGCCCGAAAAAGTATAAAATAATACCTGGGGGAACCGCTTGATCTTGCGACCAAGGAGTACTTTCATAGTTAGTGCCACTGACCTGAAAAGTAAAAAGCGATCAAGGACACGTCGTTTTATTTCCGTATCGAGTTTGAAACGACAAAAACCCGGCAATCTTTTCCTAATTCTACGGTCAGAAAAGAGCTATAAGCGGACCGTCTTTTAATTCCATTTTAACGAGTGTAAAAGAAACGCTCGACAATCTTTTCATTTTTTAGGAGTCATAAAAGGGCTTAAAAGATGACTCTGATATTTTGGTTCGTGAAAAATGACAATTTTCCCTCTAAGTCCCTTTGTCCTGCACAAAAGCACACATTACTCATACCTGTTTAAGATAGGCAAAAATACATCGAAAAACATCCTTCCATGGTTAAAAATGAACAAATTCATCCAAAAAACCTATAAAAAGACTTTTTACAATGTCATTTTTACCGTTTGACTGTTGAGGTTGAAAAAAGAGCTTTTGGCAAGAAACTTCCCGTGGTCGCTGCGGAAAATCCGACTGTCAGAATCGAACACCGTCTCTTCCAGGTATTTTACAACATCCTACTCTTCAATTTCATCCGATTAAAGTTGATTTTTAGGTTTTAGTTTTGTTTTTTGGGGGGTTTAGGTTTCAAAATGCGCCCCTCGGTGGACGCAGGTGCCCTTCGGGTGACCTGCGTCCCCCGACTTTTTCCTATACAGGAAAATGGTCGGGGGACGCAGCCCACCTTCAGGCCAGCTGCGTCCGGACGCCCTGTGTTGTAAACGTGGGGTGCGTCCTCCGTAAAAGGCGGATTTTAAAACCCCAATCTCCACAAATAACCATTCAAATCTCCCCAAATCAGTTCTAATCATTGTTTCTTAGTGTGTAGGGCACTCACCATGTTGGATTGGAGAGAAAGAGAGCACGAGGACATTGATTTAGCTGCAATTGAACATCAACCTTCCATTGATGCCCTAAAAGAATGCGGGCTATATAAATACTGGGCCATACCTGGCATGAGGGCTCAGGTGAGATTCTTAGAATGGCTGGTTGAGAGATGGAATGTTCAAGAGCAATGCTTTTACATAGGAGGGCACCAGCTCGAGATAAAGCCCTCTGATGTATACTTTCTCACTGGCTTGCCAAATAGAGGTGAGCAACTCAATCTAGCCGGGACTAGGCCGGGTGGCCAATCCCTTGTTAGTCTCCGGGAAGATTGGTGCACACCTGGTGCACACCATTCGAAAGGCGTGGAAATCAAGCACATCTCTCTGCGTGAACTCAAAGTTATAGCTTTCACGGTTACCAGAATTTGCGGTGCAGCCGCTTTACACATTGCTTCTGGGTCCCAAATGCGGATGGCAATTGACTGTTACCAAGGCACCATTTTCAACTGGTGTGATGCTGTGTCGGCTAATGTGAAGAGCCAACTGACTAAGGCAAAGAACGGACGACTGAAAACTTTTGGATATGGGCCTTTAGTCGTGAGCTTTGCCTTAGAGAGAGTTCCGATGTTGATCCCTCAGCAACTCACTGTTGATATCTTGGGTCCTCGGGAGCCAAAGCTGGTACGATGGGTTGCGGTGATGGCCCGGCATCCTGACGAGGGCGCGACAGTTGTTCGATTTTCTGATAGTTACTTTCACTGGTTGGAGGACCAGGTTTTCTCGATCCAGGACTTTCCGTATGCCGGAGTAGATTTTCGAGGTGATCCGGACATGGTTCTTCCACAGGGAGAACAATGGGACGACAGAGGTACTTTATTTTTCACAAGTTTTTAAATTATGTATTTTTTTTGTTTTTTATATATATCGTCTCAAAACTGACAGTAAAAATTTTCAAAATGCAGATGTTGGTCCACAGTGCCCAGCCAACCTCCGGCCTTTTGAGAGGAGACATCCAGTTGCACCGGTACCGACCCCATAGGACGCAGCGGCTGCAGAGGTACTAGCTGAGTTGGAGCATGATCTAGAGCGTCTGACGACGGATACGCCTGAGACTACTATGGATGATATTCCTATCAGGCTTCAGCGCTATGTAGTCGCAGTCCCTGGACCGTTTAGGAGATTTTTGCGTAAGGTAGCCCGTGCAGTGGTGTCGTATAGGGAGCACCACCAGTGATTGGCTAGTCACTTTGTAGACACATGTGACATTTTTGACTTTTTGTACTTTATCATTTTTGCCGATCATAAGGTGTTTTTCAACCTATGATCGAAGACGATGTATATTTTTGACACACTCCTATCTATATATATATCACTATTACCGGCTTATCTTGTTTAACATATGTGATGAAATGTTTTTAAATTTACTTGCATGATTATCGTAAATGTCTGTCCAACACTCGAGAAGCAATTGCATCTGCTAATGTATTTAAAGACCTTGGAATATGCTGATATTCAATGTAATCAAATTCACGTTCCAAGAGACGCACTCTCAAAAACAACCTTAATAACACAGGATTTCTAATGGCATAAACTCTATTAAGCTGTAATACAACAAGTTCAGAATCTAACCTCACTATCAAACGTCGAATTCCAAATGAAATAGATTCGGATAATAATTCAACCACTGCACTGTATTCTGCAATGTTGTTCGTTGTTTGACCGAGGCTTACCCCATGCATAGAAACTAACTCGTCAGAGGGTGAATAGATAACCCAAGCTGCGGAAGAGATATTCCGTGTACTACGACAAGCACCATCAGCAAATCCAATGTATGTTTGGAGAGGCGTCGACATCTGTAATATCAAGAGTAAAACCAAGATAAGCCAAAATAACGACGAAAACACACACGCTAAGCTAAGCACACTGACTAACTAACAAACATACTAGCTAGAAAGAAAACCTAACCTAACTAAAACTTCTCCATACCCACCATTTAAGCATAATACCTCTTTAGGTAAAGTCCATTTCTGGGTTTACCCAAAGAGTCCCCATCAAAATCTACCAGCTCATAAGCCCCTTTTGCTAGCTTTCGCTTTACAATATAGGGTCCATGCCACATAGGAACGAATTTTCCAACACCTAGCTTATCGTTAGCTTGATCATATAAAAGCACTAGGTCTCCCTCCGAAAAACTTCGAGGGGTCACATTTCTATCATACTGAGCTTTCATTCGCTTCGCGTGAGTCTCGATTGCCAATGCAGCGTCACGTCGAGTCTCATCTAATTTAGCTAAGTACAATAAACGTTTCTCCTCTTCGGAAGTAGCTGGGAGTAATTCGACAGCCATTTGAAGTGATGGGATTTCGCATTCAATGGGTAACACAGCTTCCAAGCCATAAACTAGCTGGAAAGGAGTGAACCCTGTTGAAGTTTTCACTGAGGTTCGGTATGCCCATAGCGCCGAAAATAACATGTTGTGCCAATTCGACCGATGAATACCAATGGTTCGTCGGATCATGATAACCAGAACTTTGTTGATAGACTCAACCAAACCGTTGGCTTGCGGATAATAAGGAGTAGAGCTATCGTGGCGCAAACCAAGCTGGCTTGTAAGCTCAGTCATCATGATGTTTCGAAAATGGCTCCCATGGTCAGTAATGATTGCTTGTGGGACACCAAACCTAGTTATAATATGATTGAATACGAAAACTGCAGCTGTTTTGCCGCTTGCGTCGAATGTAGGCATCGCCTCGGCCCATTTAGTGAAATAATCAACCGCGAGGATGATATACGCATGCCCCCCGGCCGAGTGAGGGTTACAAGTAATAAAGTCGATACCCCATTTGGCGAATGGACCAACGGCAATTATAGGGTGGAGAGGAGCAGGTGGTGCGCGCATCTTTCGATCAAACACTTGGCAGTTGTGGCACTTCCGGACTGCAATGATACAATCTTTAAACATAGATGGCCAGAAGTAACCAGCGCGCAACACCTTCTGAGCTGTGGCATACCCAGACATATGACCGCCACATGCTCCAGAGTGACAATCATTCAAAACCCTCTCAGCCTCTTCGTGAGTTAAACAACGTCGAAAAACTAAGTCTGCCCCCCGGCGATAAAGTGTATCTCCAATAATTTTGTATTGCTGGGATTGAAACCGAATTTTTCGACGTTCCGCCTTTGAAGCTTCAGGCCGAAAGGTTTGGGTTTGGAGATAGATGATTATATCCCCGTACCACGGATCTAAAGTACTGATAAGAAACAAAGATTCGTCCGCAATGGACTCCTTGCCACAGTCTCTGTGTCAGTACGCGGGAAATCACACATCAATTCCGCAAAAACTAAGGATTTCTTAGACTTGGACTTCTCGAACTCCAAGTCGAACTCTTGCAGGATAACGATCCATTTAGAGTACTTGCCCCCTAGCAGTTGTTTTGTCAAAATGTAAATCATAGGGTTGCAATCCGAAATAACTGTAGTTTTACGGAGAAGAATGTAGTGACGAAAACGCTGGACAGCTTGAACGGCTGCCAGGGCCAATTTCTCCACATGCGAATATTTTAGCTCAGTGGGATTTAAGGTCCTACTGAGATAATATATCACATGTTCCGCTCCAAATTCATCTTCTTGAACTAACACCATTCCAATGGTGGAATGCGAAGCTGCGAGGTATAAGAAGTAGTCCTGGTTGTAGTTGGGAGGATGCAACAACGGTGCATGGGTCAACGCGTGTTTAAGTGCATCAAAAGATTGTTGGGCAATCTCGTCCCAAAAGAATTGAATGTTCTGTTTCAACAACCGTGTAAAACCTTTAGTGACCTCGGGAGTCGGCGTAGGTTGGGATGAATCGGCGTAAAAAGTTCGCTTTCCCTTGCAAACTTTGGAGTTGGCGCAAACTCGAAGGAGGAGGCAATTTGATGATAGCTTCGACTTTCGAGGGATCGACGCGAATGCCGGCTTTTGAAACAACAAATCCCAGCAATCGACCTGTTTCTATACAGAAAACACACTTGTGGGGATTCAACCGAATTCGATAATGCCTACACCTCATAAAGATTGCTCGTAAGTGGACAAGGTGATCAGCTCGATGTAATGAATGAGCAGGCAAATCATCGAGATACGGTTGCACAATGTGCTTGATGTCATGAAATGCGTAAGACATCGCCCGTTGAAAAGTGGCCCCGGCATTCTTAAGCCCAAAAGGTAATTTGCAATAAGCAAATGTCCCCCATGGACAAATGAATGCCGTTTTTGGTTGGTCGGCAGGTAGAATATTGATTTGATTATAGCCCGAAAAACCATCCATGAAGGAAAACATTTCACTTCCGGCACAATCATCAATAATTTGATCGATATAAGGCGTAGGATAGTTGTCTTTTGGACAAGCTCGATTGATATCCCTATAGTCGATACAGATTCTTATTGTTCCTTGTTTCTTTTTGACCGGAACAATATTCGATACCCAATCCGTTAACGGGATCGGATAAATGAAACCTGCTTTCAACAGCTTTTCGACTTCTGCTTTAATCGCAGCCGCTTTTCGAGGGTGAATCTGACGCAACCGTTGCCGGACGGGTTTAGCATCCGGGTAGGTCTTTATTTCATGAACAACAATGGCAGGATCGATTCCCGGCATTTCCTCGTAAGACCAGGCAAACACATCGCGGAATTCTTGGAATAGGGCCTTGTAAGTTTGGATTTCATCTTCTGTACATGCGGCACCTATATGAATGTTCTCCTCAATTCCGGGCTTCACTGAAATATCAATGGGAATAGTACGAGAAATATTCCCTAAATTCAACTCTGAATCAGAATGTTTCGTTGGATCCTGAGCGTCTTTGACATATTCAGCGGTAAAGATAGATGAAAAATCATTTTCAAATGCATCATCCTTAGGTAAAAACGAAGATCTGTGATGGAGATCTTCCCATGGTAGATCGTCTACACTTAGGATTTCGCGAAGTTGTTCGTCAGATGACACGACTTCGGGAAACGCTATCCGTTCTAAGGTTGAGGTGAAAAGTGATTCTTCACTGACCACATTCATTTGGTCGATCTCGGTTGAATGAGAGTCGGTAAAAGACATGACAGCTTCATAAGCAATTTCATATGGACTCAAAGGCATAGCATCACCGAATGAGTCTATCTCAGAGTCAGATGGGACAATCCAAGGATCATCATAAATAATGTTTTCTGATGTAATCATATGAATTGTTGCAAATGAAGGTTCTACGCTGAGTGGAGGGAGAGGAAAAGTTCCCAGTAAACCGGAATCCTTAACTAAACCTACACCAACGTCCCTATAAGGGATTGTCGTCTTACCGACATGCTGGATACTCTCTGAAGAGGCTGGGTCGGATGAAAAGTATGTCAGCTGATCAATAGTCACGATCTTACCGTTATGTGGAAACTTAATTACTCTGAAGACCGATGAAACGACCGCCGTCATAGCATATGACCAACTTCGACCCAAAAGAAGGTTGTAGTCTAGAGGGGCATCAACCACTTCCACATCCAGACTAACGGTTTTACCTTCTACCCCTATAGGCAATTCCTGTAGAATACCAAACGGACGGAACCCACGGCCATCAAAGGCCTTAAGGATGGTGGGGGATTGGTTCAACGAAGGAGAACCAAGGGATCTCCAACATTGAATCGACATAATACACGTAGAAGCTCCCTCATCAATCACAGTCATATGAATAGGCATGTTTTTTACTATCACTGGAATTTGGAAAGCCATTTGATGGGGGAGACGCGGTGTACTATTTTCTAGATCGAAGATTATTAGATTCGGGTCCTGAACATCAACAGCTCCTATAGCCGACAAAAGTAATTTTCGTTGTGCTGGGCATGATTGCAGCACTTCTAACGCCGACATTGCTGAGGGTGAAACAGCTAAGTCCTCAACAATGTTGTAATTCTGGGCTGCTCTCGCATGTGGATTGAAAGCAGACCTTCGAAGTACACCCTTGGCGGGCGGTTTAATTACTAAGTCCGGGTTAGGTTTCTCGATCTGTAGTGGATCGGAACCAGGAGCTGAGGTTGATGGGTTAGAGTGAGAAGATTCTGCTTCCTTACCATCAACAGGATTCTTACTACCATAATCTTGCGATCGAGTCGCAATCCTCACATGAGACATCATCAAAATGGGTTCTTCACTGGCATTCGAGGAAGAACCTATCATCTTATTCTCCTGCTCCGGAAATGGATTTTTTAACACAGCAGGAGTGGGAGAACCTTTGACTATTTTCACAACCTCGGCCCGATGAGGGCAATCTCTCGTAAAATGATCCTCTTCACAAATAAGACAAGGATATCGAGGTTTGCGCTTTTCGTCATTGGTTTCCGACTTTTCTGTTTTCTCCTTCGGAGCCTTGTCTGCTTTAGCCTTCTTCTTTCCTTTCTTCTTTCCGCCGTTTTTTGATTTGGCCGTAGATGACTCTACAGCGTGAATATCGGCGGTAAGTTCAGGAGAAGACTCTCCTGTCGGGGAATCGAGCAAAGTGATAATAGGAGTAGTTGAAGCCTTGGAAGACTTCTTCTTGCTCTTTGTATTCACGATACCAATCATACCATCAGCGGCATGAGATCCCGAAGGAGCAGCAGCGATTTGATTCGACTTTGGAAGATCCAGAATCTTCTCGTGTAATGTACCCGACTGAGTGTAAACTAAGTCAAGGTATTGCGCCTGAGCAATGACTTGCTCCTCAGTAACTACTCCGGCCTTAGCTACATCTTCAGTAATCTTCGGTAATAATGATTTAACAAACCATTCAGCTAAGATTTGGTCCGGGATAAAAACTTTCACTAGCCTCCTTCGACGTCTCCACTCATGAATGTGATCAGAAATATACGTGGACGTTGATTGTTTTAGTGAAGTTAATAACTCCGTGCCGTTATCGTATCTGACCGGCAACTGAAAGTGAGTTAAGAACGAGGTAGCTAACTGGCTAAAATTGTAAAAAGAGGCCCGTGGTAACTCAATGTACCACTTGGCCGCGAGACCAATGAGTGTACGCTGGAAAAGACGTAAGCGGATCGAATCATCCGAGATAGAATTTGAAGCACACCAGAGGTGGTAAGTCATCACGTGATTGGACGGATCCTCTCCAGACTTACCTTCGAACTTGGGTATATCGTTGGGCAACTTATTTGGCATTGGCGGCCAGAACGGAAGATATTGAATTGGATCGTTCGTTAGGCGCGTCAAGTCTGGTAAATCCAAAGTTGCGATAAACGGTAACTGCCGGTTAGGATCTCTAAAACTCTGGGTCACAATACCGGCCCCAGGAGGAGGATATCCAGGATAACTAGGAACAGGAGTCGCATTTGGGATATTATATCCTCCTGGAAAACCAGGATTAACCGGACCGTACTGGGGTTGTTGAGGTTGTTGATAAGTGTACCCAGGATACGGTTGATACTGGTAAACTGGTTGTTGGACAGCTTGCCCAGGTTGGTACTGTCCCTGGTACGGTTGGTGAACAAATTGAGGTTGAGTAGTGACAACCGTACTTATACCAGGCTGGCCTGCAGGCATCTGGACCGTGGTTTGAATCGTAGATCCAGACAACGGTAAAGATGTCTGAGGAGTGGTTACAGAGACAGTAGAAACCGGAGCTGTCGATACTCCAGAAGTAAGTATGGTAGATGTGGCGGTAGTTGCAGCAGCCGTTTGAGATGGAGTACTAGGTGCAATTGGCGGCTGAGTAACTACCGAAGTTACAGAAGTTTGAACATTTGACTGGACAGGTTGCGGTTGCTGGGGTGGACCAGAAACTACGGTTGTCCAGCTTGAGGTACCAACTGTATACTTGGCTGCAACACCTGTTGACCCTGTGACGGATCCCACACTAACATTCCAGGGTATTGACCCGTAACAGGTTGAGGATACTGAGATCCATAGCCGGATTGAGGATAGGATTGATAATTGTAAGGTGTAGTTCCCATACCTTGACCATATGATTGACCTTGAGGTGGTTGATAACCTTGACCTGAGTATTGACCTTGAGGCTGGTACCCTTGAGGTTGATACCCTTGGGGTTGATACCCTTGGGGTTGCCATCCTTGAGGTTGCCATCCTTGAGGTTGATATTGATACTGAGGTTGACCCTGGGGTACATATTGAGGCTGGGGTTGACCTTGAGGTATGTATTGCCCCATAGGCGCGTACTGACCTTGAGGTTGGCCCCCAGACACAAATGATGTACCTTGAGGTTTCCCCCCAGGCATTAATTGAGGCTGCCCCCTAGGCGGTAATTGGCCACCTTGAGGTTGGGAAACGGGAACTGAGCCTGACATCATGTAAATGTCTCCTACACCCAATGGTACATTACCATTGTTTCCAACTAATAACCCATGATCAACGGGTTGAGGAGATGCCCCCGCAAAGGTACCAGAAAGAGATTGATACCCAGTGGGAACAGAAGGACCGCCATGTAAAAAAGATTCAGGACTTTGAGTAAACACGGACGACGGACCAGCCATATTGACAGGAGTGTGAATACCTCCAGGTGGAAAAGGAGTACGAGGTGTAGAAAAACCTAGCCCAAAGTTGTCTAAATAATTGGTTAACGAAAGGTACCAAGTAGTACTTCTAGGAGGACTGTAAAAGATAGATTCACGCTCCCTTAGATCAATAGTAAGTTGATCTTCAAGATTAGAGACGCCTATTTCTTCCTCTGGAGCAAGTTCTTCGATAGCAATCAAACCAGTAGGAAGATTTTCGGTGATAATTCTTTCTATTCTCTGTGAATCAGGAACACTAGAAGTCGGAGTAACAGGTTCAGATATTTCTGGTTCTTCGCCTGTATCACTAGCAGACGAAAAACTACCAACAAGCTCAGAAACTGTAACAGCTTCGGGATTATAACCTGTCTCTAAGCCTTGGTAATCTGAATGGACTACCAAGGAAGATTCTCCTTCTTCAGGTGAACCTACTCTACTACCACTAGGAGGAGTTACAAGGACCTTCAAACCTTCTAGATGACTGGGGTCATCTCGAGGAGGTTCACCCCTAAGTCTACGGGATCTTCTCAACAATTCAGCCACAGAAATAACTTCAGGAGACTGGCCCCGAAGTCTACGGGACTGTCTCGGTAATTCCGCCACAGCTAAAAATCTTTTAACTACTACACACGAAAACAAAATAAAATTTCAAATCAAACCACCTAAAGTTTCTAAAGAACCAAACAAATTTGAATCACACGCCTAAAGAATCTAGAGCGTCAAACCAAGCACAAACAGTAGCCTTCCAGACTGAAAGCGCTAGTTGGTGATGAAGCCCAACATCGCTGGATTTAGTACAGAAGTGGCGGGTGGAACAGTTACCCCGACAACCTGCTTAATGAATAGACTGGACCAAGTTCCTCCACTTTAACCGTCTCGAGTGAAGTGAACCCCCCAGAAAATCCAAGTGAGTCTAGCCGACGTCTGCTCTAGGTACAGGGGGACCTTCCCTCCACCATCACCTTGGTAGAATCCTAAAGATAATGGTCACTAAGGTTACCAACTGCAACAAATGCACCTGGGGGAACAGTCTAAACTCCGACAGCACGCAAGGGCAGAGTAGCAAGCTCAATCCCCTTGCCGGCTCCTTGACAATAATCCAAGGTTTACCGACAAGTGACCCCTGGCTCCTCGACAATGGTTAATCCGAGGTTTACCGTTTGTAATACGTGCGTGTCTGGCATCGTTCCCAACGAGGGGGGATTGATCCCCTCACTGGTTCGGACACGAGCTCGTGCTTCTCCTTTAAGAGGAGCTTTCCCAGAGTACAAGTGAGACAATTGGATTTATTCTATCACAAGATAAGCTAATTGTTTGGTTTTGTTGTCTTGGAGAGTTAATTACTCACCTACTCCAAGACACTAGCCTGATCTAAATTGGTGTTTCAGAGCCCTAGTAAATAAAAGTTACTACGTCGATTTTATTTTAAGCGTTAATTTTATGGTTTTTCTTTAAAGACAAAAGGTAGCGGAAGTGAAACCAATGGTGTGTAGACTCGACTCAAACCACTACAAAGATGCACCTAAGATGATTTAAGCTACTTTCCTTTTTCAATGAAATTATTAACTAAGAGAGTTGAGAGATGCAAATTTTGTAGAAAACCACTTCCTTAGAAAAGACAATCAAAGAAACAATTCTCTTTATCTTTCCAAGCATACAAACATGACCACTCCTTACGTGCACGAAAAAACTCTTTTTCTTTCAAAACTTTTCAAAGCTACTTGAAACAAAACTTTTCAAAGGAGATGTTTTTGTATTTTCTCTTTGTAATAAAGCATATAAACCTATCTTAACAAAAAACAATTTCAAAAGCTATAAAAACTATGAAAACTTGACTCACAAGCAAATCAAAAGGGAAATTACTCTAAGCAAACCTAACAAGGCAAAAGCTCACAAAGATGATTCTAGGTTGTTTTACTTGACCAAAATCAAATCAAGGACCAGCTAATGCAGAATCAAAAGACTAGTCAAAACAAAACTCCAATCTTTTTGTTCTTTTTGTAAAATGGAATTCAAGACTTAAACAACAAGCACTTCGAAATTTGCCCAAAGAGACAACTCAATGGTAAGTTACTCTCACAGGTAGACTTTATGACAGGTCTGACTTCTTAGAATGTTGACAAAACCAGAGAGATCTAAGGCTTGACAACTTCTACCGCCAAAGTCACTACAAGACCTACTCAAAAATCAAACCCTAGGGCTTAAAACTTCGATGAAATCCACTAAAACACTCGATGCTATCGAAACAAGTTCAGGTGAAGATCTTTGACAAGGGACTAATGAATCTGGGCAGTAAAACTAAGAAAAAACAAAATCTAACAGCAAAAATGCAAAAAATGGAATTTTCTCAAATTTTAGCAGGGGACGCAGGCGACCCGTTAGCACAGGTGCGGGCCCGCTCTGTGCACACAGCGACAGTGCGTCCAGGGACACACTGTGCAACACTTAGAGGGTGCGTCCTACTGAAAAACTCAAGAAAAACCAAAATGAATCTAATCCTAAGCTAACCCATCAACAGACAAAGTCACAGAGCCAAAACCAGAAAAATAAACCAATTTTCTTAGAGCAAAGTTCACACAAAGGAAAAGACTTTTCACATCAATGGAATCCCCAGTGGAGTCGCCAATTTGTCAGGCGGAAAGAGTCGTTTTTGCGGACACAACCAACCTCCCTAGGAGCCTAAGACTCTCTAGTGACAAACAAGACAAATAAGAGCAATCCTTCTCTAAACATGCATTTACTATATGGGAAATCAATTGTTTAGATCCTACCTGTAATCCAACGCTGTTGTAGCAGTCCAGCTCCGCTGATCCGGATGAGCTCTTCCTTCACCTTGAAACCTGTATACACTAACAATCAAACGATTAAATAGCACTTGATAATCTCATAGAATAAAACATATTTAACACATAGACCAAGGAGTACATGAAACAACCCATAAATAACAAGTTATTGAGAAGAATGGACTCATTTGCATTAATAGGTAACAAAAGGAACAAATACAACCTGAGCCTTGGTGTTGTGCAAGTCCCTCCCAGGGTCCATCAAGACTTCTCCTTTACTTTGACAAAGCTCACCCACTTCCAAATAGAACAAGCAAAGATGGCAATCTCTCCTCACAAGCTTCTAAATGGGAGTCCTAATTCCTGCAGCATTTACCCTTAGAAATGTATAGCTTTCAACCTCTTCTCCTTCTGGCCCAATGCCTATATTTATAGTGCTCAAGAGGAAGTTAATCAGGTCCACCATCAATGGGATAATCCCCTCTTTGGATGGGATAGCTCCCCTATTGATGGGATAAGTTCCTCTTTGGTAGGAGTGCATGAACCATCTGGAGGCGTTTAATACACGTCGAACAACCTTCTAGAATGCTCTAGAAATAACCACAAGTGACTTTTTGAAGATGAAACTTGCGCATTTTAACCTTTTCAGGGGGACGCACCTGCACCTTTACATACAGAGCGTCCAAAGACGCAGTTTTTGTGAACATTGGGTGCGTCCCCGCAGGTAAGGTTGAGAGAACCTGCGTCCCCAGAGATAAATACATTTAGAAAGACTTTCTCTCTTTTTTGGAGTTTGACATGGAGAGCAGAGGCATAAGACTTGCTTAAGAGGGTAGCATGACTGTTGATAGAGTCATCCTAACTGTAAATAGTCATGGTGACATTTTTTAGTGTAACAGATCCGTAGGCTGTGTGGCAATGTGTTCCACCTTCTCATGCAGGCATGAATGCAGTCATCTCCAAACAACCTCTCCATGTCCTCAAAATGTGCAGTAGCCTGGGCCTGCTTATCAACATATTCAGGGACACTTTGAGGATTAGATGCAAGGTGTTGGTGGGTATAAATGAGAGCCATGGGGTCTGATGGTTCTGCTCTAACCATCAGGGGTTCATTCAACACTTTTGCCATCATTTTCTGGATTTCTACCACCCTTTTCTCTTCATGGCTCATCCAAGATGCCATGGCCATCAGCTGCAAGTCTCCCAACACAGCATTGGGATCCCATAGGTTCATATCAGTAAGGGCCATGTTGTGCAAGTAAAACTCTGCCAGCTGCACTTTGTCCTTAGCTGAACTATGATCACATAGATTCATGAATTGGCCATAATCCTTAAAAAGTATTGTGCCCCTCTAGGCCAGTGTCTTGATCTGAAATTGGAGCCATTGATCCTTGAGGTACACTGCATATGATTTGGCTGGCTACCTACACTATAATACCTCCATAACCCAGTTGGCCATGCAGGCTAATTGAGCTTCCTTTTCCTGTAGTTCCCTTCTTAAGATCAACACCTCATTTTCTGCCTGGGATTCCCTTTCCTATTGCTGTCTTATTAATGTCTCACTGTCTGCCTGAGGTTCCTCTTCCTGCTGCTGACTTTTTAAGATTAACAGATCATTTCCTCCCTAGGGTTCCCTTTCTTGCAGCTTCTTCTTTGACATTTCATTTTTTGCCTCCAATTGAGCTCTTCTAATGTTTTCTGTATCCCTGACCATGCTCAATTCCTTTCCCATTTCCCTCAATTTGTTTTCCATGTGCCCAATGTCTTCCACCCCTCTTGATTTTGCAATATGCATCCATGTATGGGTCCTTACTCTTTCCTTTTCCAGCTCAAATAAAAGAGGGACTGCAAACTTTTGTGGGATGATTTTTCCCCCTTCCAGAAGGTTGTAGTAAGAGCCTATGTTAGGCTGAGGTCCAAGCTCTAGTATCTCTTTTGCCTTAACTTCTTCCTTGGTCTGTTCTTCTGCCTTGTTTTCAAGATTTTGAGTCTCTTGAAGATTTTTCAATGTCTCCTGTAGAGCGGTCTGCGCCTCCTGTAGGATTGTTTTAGAGTCCATAAATTTGATCCTTTCTTTCCATGTAGAGGTCTTAGGACTTCCTCTTTCGTAAGTGATGGGGGTTTTGGATGGAGATTCCTCCTTTGTTGCAGTAGGGACATCTTCAATGATGATGGGCTCCTTTGAAGGTGGCTAAGGCTTCCCCATCTTTATTCTAGTGCTCTTTCGAGCCTTGAAGTACATAGTTGGTTGTCTCTTCCTTTTTCCTTTGGGCTTGGCTAGAGTACTAAGTGCAGCAAGAACATATGCTGCCTCTCTTGGTAGTGTCTCAGGAGACACTTCTTCTTGCTTTGCTTCTTCTTCTTCATTTGTTGTTTTTCCTGATTCTGTTGGTTTTGCTTCTGTTGTCTTTGATTTTGTTTGCTCCTCTGCTTTCTTAGTTTTGGCTTTTCCTGTGGCAACCTTTTTCTGCATTGTCTTAGGCTTCTTCCTTTCAGTTCTTAGCCTCTTCTTTTTCTCTGTTGTGGTTTTACCCTTTTCTGCTTTTGATTATTTCTTCTTCTCTGCATGAGGCTCATCTTTGGTGGTGTCATGTTTCTCCTCCCCTATCTGGTTTTCTTTTTCTGTGTGGGGTTAATCTTCTTCCAATTGAGTGTTCTTTTCTTCTTCATGGATTTCCTTCTCAGCTTCCCCTTTTTGTTCCTCTTCACTTTCAGATGGACTAAGGTCATAGGTGAGAGTTTTTATAACATCTTCTTTAGTCATGTTTTTGAAAATCTCCCAGGCTATGGGGATTGTGAAAGTGTGGAGGGCATCCTCCGCCAGCAATTTAATTAGCCCATGGTGAGCCAATTGGTCTGGAACACCTACCTTCAATTTGGTGCTAGACTCTATCAAGGATTGGAGGAGAAAATATGGAATACTGAGTTTTCTACATGCAGGAAAGTCCATGCCATATCTTAGTTCATGTAACAGTCTGAAATGGTACCCATAAACTATGTTGTATCTTCCTTCACAGGAGATGTATTTCATGATCTGATAATTGACCGCATTCCACGGGTAAGGTATACTTATTTTCCTGATGCCATTCTTGTCCTCCACAGGATGTTCATTAGGCTGGAAAAAGGTCTTCTTGGCAACTTGACCTAGTGGTTTTTCTTCCTTACTCCAGGCTAGTCCAAGTGGGAGACTTGTAATCTCGCTGATGAACTCTGGGGTGATTTCTATAGTTAGACCCCTGAAACTGACAGTGGCATGGATTTTTGAGTGAGGTTTTAAAGACAATAAAAATTCCTCTTTGACTTCATCATCATACCCATGAAACTTTTCAAGGAAAGGCATCCAATTTTATCTAGTGAAGAGGGCTACCACTTCTGGATGTTCATGCAACTTAGTTGAATTCAGAGGCTCCTTCCTCATAAAACCCCCTGTCATGGTGTTCAGAGACTACTGGAATATCTTAGGTGAGGAGGAAGGCAGCAAGTTTCAAACTCGAAAACAAAGGAACAAATGATGTTTTTTTTTCTGGAACCAGAGAGGGAGTTTTCGTGTTCTTCCTTTTTAACAAAAACAAATTGCAACTTTCCTTCCTTCCAAACTCTGTTCTTAAACTTACATTACTTCTCGGTCTGTTTGAGGGAAACAATATCTCGAAAAACAGAGGGCATACAAGACAGTGTTTTTTTTCCTTTTCACAAAATAAGCAGACTACCCAATGCAAGTTCACTTTTTTTTACAGGCTTAATTTTCTAGAGTTACATCATCTCTTTATAGAGGAGAATACCACGGACAAGAAATAGATAGTATTTTAGTGCAAAGAGCAAATGGAGAAATTGTATATATTTTTTACAAAACACAGGCAGACTCTATTCTCACTTTCCTTCCCTTTTCAACTCAATACCTCACTTGGAATCACATCACCTTTTGTATATATATGGAAATGCAGAGTGGGTTTTACTGAGCCTACCTTTTTCAGCCCGAATTTGTCCTGAAATCCTGAGTTTTCCTCTGCAGTGCTGCTCACTTTCCTTCCTGTAGAAAGGCTCTTGTAGGACTGTGTTTTCACTCTTATAGAATTGTGTTTTCTCTCCTGTAGAGCACGATAAACAGAGGAGTTTGGAAACTGACAAAGAGCGACTGTTTCGAGGCTCTGGAGGTGGTAGGTAGGTTGCTACAGCCGAGAGCTCGTCGACACAAATGAGAACAAAGGTGGTGAAGGTGGTCGACTGCAGCATACTTAAGCTTACGGGAGTGTTCTGCGGTGACGAGGTGAGGTGGCAAGAAGGGTACATTACTCTCATCCAGACCGCTGGTCCCTACTCCAGTGTCATGATGAAACTTTTATGTCGCCTACTGTAATTATTTCAATCATTCCTATTAGATGTCGCCACTACCTGTTTTGAGATTTTTTTGAGTGGACTGATCACACGTGTTGATTGCACCTGCTGAGCGTTGTTTGAACTAGACGAGGGTGGCCAATTAGCTGGCCACCGATCTCGTTTGATCACAACCATCTCACTTGTCCATGCAGTTTTTAAATTATACTCATGCAATAGAGGAACGGGTTTAGTCACTTACCTGTTAGTCGCGAATTGTGTGCTACCACGCTGTTGCGTGCTCAGACTTTAGCGTTATATCCATGGATTTTTGCTGCTGGTGCCTGTGGCTTCTAAATTGGTGGCTCACTACCTCGTACTGGTGATCTTCAATCAGGACCGGGCTCCTTGCATGTTTTATACATCTGTGGCTACACTGACCCTGCCTCTGGAGCTCAATTTTTAAGGGGATCAGCTGCTACAGGAATCCTGCAGGATTTCCTATAGCTGCTTCTCCCTCTAAAACTTTTGGCTGAGGCTTGAGAAGGGACTGGAGAGGTAGCTAAGGAAGGTTCTGTCAGTCGAGGAAAAGTAGCTGGTATGCACTAGGAAGAGTTAAGTTAAGGATGTTGCTTGTTTATCCTTCATTTTTTTTGAAAAACAAAAGAAACAGGATTTCTGTGTTTTCTGTGTAGGGAAGAAAGAAGCGAGTGGAAATGCAGTGGTGCAGGTATGGAATGGAGAGTTAGAAGGATGAATGGTGGTAGGGGGTCCACAGGTTTTCTGGACAAGTTTCTAGCCCTTTGATCCTTTTCTTGACTTGATTTTGAGTTCTTTATGATTTCTATAGGAGCCTCCTGTAGAATGCACAGAGCCTCCTGTAGGATGCATAGTTTTCTAGAACAAGTGAGACTAGGGAATGGGAAAAGATAATAGTGATGGAGAAATGGTATATCAGAGGTGTATTCAACTTGGCCATGTCCCTTTTTCTTCTATGGCCATCCTGCAACCTGCAATGCATTCAAAAGAAGTTAATTTTTCTGTTCCTTTTTTTTCTCTTCTTCCTTTTTTTTTTTTAGAGACAGTTGGGGCAACTCTAGGAGGTTTTCACCCTCACTGCCTGCCCTGGGTGCCTCCAAGGGGAGGTTTTCATCCAGGGATCTTTTCTTCTCCTCATTTTTTTTTTTTTTTTTTAGGGTGTGGGTGGAGTGGAGGCAAAGACTTTCTCCACTATCAACACTGTTTTACTCAAATTCTCAATGAATTCTTGCTTGGAGAGGGGCTTCCTGTAGATTTTCAACCTATGCCCATTGACAAGCATGGGGATGGCTTCTTCATCGATGGTCCTGATCAAAACTGAACCATTGTCATTGCACCTTTCTACTGTGTACGGTCCCAACCATCTTGTCCTCAGTTTTCCCTTGAAATCTTTATACCTTGAATCATACAGCACCCAATCTCCTTCCTGGAATTGTTTCTCTTTGAGGTGTCTGTCATGCCATATTTTCCTTTGAATCTGGACTACCTCTGAGTGGAGAAGGGCCGACAATCTTTGTTCATCTAATCCATTTAGCTGGAGTAACCTTTCCTTTTGTGCATGACTGAGATCTAGGTCCAGCTGAGCTGCCATCCTTAGTGTGTTATATTCAAATTCTATTGACAGCAAAGCCTTCTTCCCATAGACTAGCTCATAGGGTGTGAACCCTGTGGTCATATTCTAGGTGGTGTTATAGGCCCAGGTGGCCTCAACCAATCGATCTGCCCAATATTTTCTGCTGCTACTCACTACCTTGGTCAAAATCCCTTCCAAAGCTCTATTAGTCACTTCCACCTATCCATTTGCTTGCGAATGGTAAGGGGTGGAAGTTTTGTGCTTAATTTTGTGATGTGTGAGCAAGTCTTCGATCAGATTGGAGGTAAACTGACTCCCTTGATCTATGACTAATTCTCTTGGATATCCAAACTTGTAGAATATATTATTTCTCAAAAAATCAGCTACTTTTTCTTTCGTTGCTGCCTTGATAACCTTTGTTTCTGCCCATTTTGTCAGATAATCAGTGCACACGATGATATAAGATTTCTGCTTTGAAGGAGGGTTGACAGGACCCACAAAATCCATGCCCCACTTCTCAAATGGCTCGAGAGTCACTTGAGGTTGCAGGGGCATCTCATCCCTTGGAGTAGGTTTCCCCATCCCTTTGACACCGATCACATTGGCTGATATATCGCCTTACATCTTGATTAAGAGTGGGCCAATAGTAACCTGCTTACAAGATTTTGAAGGCAGTCCTCTTTGTTGCAAAATGGCCCCCATAGGGCCCATCATGACAGGTAAGGAGAATGTCAAAAACTTCCTCCTCCCTGACACATCTCCTCAAAACCTGATATGGGCCAAGTTTGAAGAGATTGCCCCCAATCCAAGTGAAAGGGGTACTTTTCCTCACAATCTTTGCTCTTCTCTTTTGAGGACAGGTGTGGCGGGAACTGTGCAGAAACCAAGTAAACCATGGAGAGCGTATTGAGATAGAAAATAGGTGTTCATATGGCATTTGATCATCCACCATTCCTTCTTCACCTATAGGCAGATCTATTCTAGACAAAAAATCAACAACAACATTTTCCTTACTCGGCTTATCAACAATGGTTAAATCAAATTGCTGCAATAAAAGCAACCATCTAATAATGCATCATTTACATCTGGTTTGTTCATTAAATACCTAATTGTAACATGATCAGTGTGTACAAATGTTTGATAGCTGTTGATGTAGTGTCTAAACTTATTTAGGAAATGGACTACAACTATGAGGTCCTTTTTGGTTACAGTGTAGTTTAATTCTGCCTTTGACAAGGTTTTACTTACAAAATATATGGCATAAGGCAGATTCTCATCAACTTTCCCTAAGGCTGCTCCTATCGCTTTGTTCGAGGAATCTGTATGAATGTGGAAAGGTAGTGCCCAATTCGGACCTCTCAAAATTGGGGCAGTCACCAGTTTACTTTTCAAGGTATCCAAAGCTTCTTGACAGTTGTCAGTCCATATGAACTCAGCATCTTTCCCAAAAGACCAAACAATGGAGAGGTTAGCTTACTGAAATCCTTAATGAATCTTCTATAATACCCTACTAAACCTAGGAAAATTTGAAATTCTCTTACCTTTTGAGGAGGTGGGACCCTTTGGATGATGGAAATTTTGTTGGGGTCCACCTGTAATCCTTGCTGAGAGATTGCATGACCTAGCACAGTCCCTTCAGTCATCAAGAATTCACATTTTTCAGGACTGAGGGATAGGTTCATTTCAATACACTTGTCCAAAACTTTTCCCAGGTTAGAAAACGCTTCCTGGAAGTTAGAACCATAAGGGGTAAAGTCATCCATATATATTTCCACTGCATCATGAACCAGTTCAGCAAATATACTCAATGCTGCTCTCTAGAAAGTGGCGGGAGCATTGCACAATCCAAAAGGAAGGACCCAATATGCAAAGGCACCCCAAGGACAAGTGAAAGTGGTCTTATCTTGGTCTTTCGGGCTGATTTGGATCTGGTTGTACCCGCTAAACCCATCTAGGAAGGAAAAAAACTTCTTCCCTACCAGGCCATCTAACACTTGATCTATGAAATGCAAAGGGAAATGGTCCTTCTTGGTGGCCTTGTTTAGTTTCCGATAATCAACACAGATTCTCCACTTCCCATTTTTCTTTGGCACTAGCACCAATGGAGAGACCCATTCGCTATCAGCGATAGGATAGATGAATCCTGCATCCAGTAACTTCTGCAGTTCTTCTTTGACAATGTCCTTAAGGGTTGGATTCATCCTCCTTTGAGGCTGCTTGACTGGTTTTCAATCTTCCTTAATGTAAATGTGATGAGTATAGACTGAAGGGTGCACTCCCTTCATCTCCTTATAGCACCAAGCAAAAGCATCCAAGTGGTTTCTTAATAAGCTACACAACTCTTTCTCCTAAGAGGTGGATAGGGATGAGTTTATTTTCAAGGTTCTTTCTGGGCCGAATTCCATATTCTTAACTCGGAGAGAGGTCGGGTCAGCCACATAGAGATCAACTAAAGGATTGTCTTGGGTTTCTTCCACCAGCTCTTCTAATGGCAACACACTGGGGGGTGGATTATGAATCAAGTTTTCAATAAGATCATCCTCGGTTTGTGCCCCCCCCCCCCCCCCCCCCCCCCCCCACATGGTAGCTTCCACTACACACAGTGGTGCGAAATAGACTTCATCCTCATCTTCCTCCTCAAACCAGAGAGGTAAATCTTGTTCTAACAGAGGTTGGGCAGGAGGATATAGGACTAGCTACTTGGACATATGCCCATTCTTGATTATCATGTTCCCAGCTCGACAAATGATGTAGGCATCTGCAGTAGCCAACCAGGGTCTTCCCAGGATGAGAGGATACCCAGTGAGCTTTGACTTTGGTTGGAGAACCAGGAAATCAATAGGGTACTCCCAAGAATTGATGGAGACCATTACATCTTCCACAATCCCTTCAGGGGTCACGGTGGAGCAGTCTGCTAGCTGTAGTACTATTGTGGTCTTTCTCAGGGAGCCCTGAAGGTTGAGCTTGAGCATAGTGTCCTTAGTCATCACATTAATGGCAGCCCCTAGATCAATCAAGGTATGGGGGATTATGGTGCCATTGATGTGGACATCGACTACAGGGCTTCCAGGGTCTAGATATTTCAGACAGATTACCTGCCCCAACATCAGGTTGGACAGTTGTCCTATGACATTAATAGTTAGATCATCTCTCTTGCGCCTGCCTGGGTGCTTGAAGCACTTCTCCTTGATCATCTTGTTGTATATAGGCACATCCTTTATGGCTTGGAGAAGTGGTATCTTTACACATAATTGTTTCAATTATCCCAGAAATTCAGTTTCTTCTCGAGTAGGTTGTGTCATTCCAGATAATCTCTCAAGAAAGGGTGGAGTGGCTTTAGGTTCACTTTCCTCTTTTTCTTCCTCATCTCCTTAGGGGGAGGCTGGTTATCTGGGTGAACCTTCCCAGATCGTAGGTTAATCTCCTGAATCTGCATAACATAGGTTGGGCATGATGGTTCCCCACTATATACCTGTTAGCCCTGTCTATTGTTCGGGTTTGGGTTTGGTTGAGCAGGTATTTGGGGTTGCCTTGGTGGAGTAGGAGGCAATGGTTGTGGTTGAGCAGGTGGTGGAGGCAAAAGAGTGGGAGGAGAGTTGTACTGGGGCCTCCACCCCTGATGAGGTGCATTCCACTGAGGCTGTGGCTGAGCATAAGAGTGAAATGAATGAGAAGCTGGTTGAGCATGGTATTAATATGGATATGACCAAGGAGGGGGTGTCGACCAGGAAGTATGAGCAGGGGGACCCCAAGAAGACATGGAAGTGGCTTGATTGGGGTTGTAATATGTCTGGGATGTCCCTTGCATTCCATGTTGGTAAGGTCTGGGCCCATGTGGCCACCTATGGTTCATGAAATATACTGGTTCAGTGGCTCCTTCGGCCTCCTGGTATGCAACTTTAAGTCTGGGCAAGGAAGGGCACTGATTAGTAGAATGGTCTTCTTCACAAACTGAACACACTTCTATAGTGTTCAATGGACATTTATTCCTAGGATGCCTTCTAGTGCACCTAGGACAAAAAATGGCCAAGGCCCTTTCTGGTTCTTCTTGTTTCCTTTTGATATGCAAGGTATCCATTTGCATGGCAAGAGTCTGCGTCATCTCGCTCTTGAAATATTCCAACAGATTTCCAAATTCACCTCTAAGGGATGAATTGGATGAGGATGTATTGGTTAGGGGTTGACTTTCCCTACCTCTCTTCCTGGCTGCCCTAGAATGGTTTCTAAACACAATCTTTATGTCTTCATAAGGTAGTTGGTAGATGTCCCCCCCAGCCAAAAAATAGAGGGTATCTAGAAGGTCTTCCAAGACTCCTCTGAGCAGGACCAACTTCAGAGATTCAAGGTAAAGTGTGCACCTGGCCCTTTTATAACTAAGTTGAAACCTCTCTTCATAATCTTCCAAGGATTCATCACTTCCCATGGTCATTCGAAAGATTTCTTCCTTGGTATCCTTTGACCTACAGTAGTCCCGGTATTTGTTATTAAAGGCTTGCTGCATTTGAGCCTAAGTTGTGATTCTGTTGCCAAGTAACCCCATGAACCAGCGCAATGCTACATCCTTGAGGGTAGAAGGATATAGTTTCAACTTCTGCTCATCTTCTGCATAGTCATAGGTTCAACGGATAACAGCAAATTCAAACAAAAAGGTATCAGGATCTTCAGTAGTCAAGCCATGGAAGTGAGGTAAGGCTAAAGGACTTATGTTCTTCATTTTAGTGTCCACATTGGTCTCTCAGATGGGAAAGGTACCCTCTACTCTTTCCCCATTCCCTCTAACGTTTCTGTTTTCAGCCATGGTCTCAGGAGGGATGGTTTCTTGCTCTTCTTCTGCTATAGGATCTTCGTATATCTCTAGTGGTTCACCTATAGGTTCTTTTGGATCACTACCACCGAAGAAGAGAAAAGGGTGACTTTGTGATGTGGTGGGGGTGTTGGGTAGGAATTTTCCTGAATTACCTCTGTTCCTATGAGGCATGAAAGGAAATCTCTTTTTGTGTGATTTTTTTTTTTTTTTTTTTTCTGCTGATACCTGCAAAACTGAAATTGATTGAACAAACAAATTGCAACAACTGAAATGAACTTGCTAAAATGAAATTACAGAATTGAAATGAAAGCGAGGAAATAACTAATCTACTTTTGCTGAAATGGAAATTGCAGAATTGAGAGGGCTAATCTACTTTTGCTGAAATGGAAATTGCGGAATTGAAAGAGCTAATCTACTTTTGCTGAAATGGAAATTGCAGAATTGAAATGAAAGCAAGGAAATTCCGAAATCGAAAGAAAAACTACTCTACTTTTATTGAATTTAGGCTTCTATGATCCATATCAAATTTTTGAAGAATCTTCGGCAAAAATCACATAGAGATACTTTTGTCAACGCGTTTCGAACCAACTAGTGTGGTTCATCGTCAGGACAAGTTGAATGAGTAGATCTCGCTTTGCACATTAAATAGACAAGGCAAAATATCCCATGACCCAATTTTCCAAACAAGGTAACAGCTAAAATGACAACAGCTAGATTTGACTGGGAAACGGCTAGTTTGACTTTGATAAGGGGTAAAAACTTTATTTATTTAAATAAGTTAATATGGTTATAAATGTAAGTGGACCATTATAAATATATATTAGAATTAATATATTATCATAAATTAAATTATTTTCAAAAATATTAAAAATAGAGTGATCTATAAATAGTTAATTAAATTTTAATATAAGTTAAAGGGACATATATAGATATATATTAAAATAAATTAACTTAAAATTGTTAGAATAAGTAAAACACAAAAAATACATTAATTTAAAATTGTTAGATATCCAAGTTCTTATATAAATATTAGCTAGTTATAAAAATAGAGTAATAGTTAATTATATTTCAATTAAAATATGAGTTAAAGGAATTAAAATAAAATTAATTTTATCTTCATAGTCAAAGAGTTTTTAGAATTATAAGTGTTGGAAAATTATTAGAAATTAATTAATAATCTATTTAAATAGTATATTAGTTTTAAATAATTATAAAATAGATTAATTTAAATTAATTTCATAAATTAATTATAAAATAAATTACGTTTAAAAGAGTTTTTTAAATGATAGAAAAATATTTTAATAACTTTTTATAAATTAAAATACAATTAATTTTATATTCATAGTCAAAGAGTTTTTAGAAATATAAATATCAAGTGTTTACAATATTAGAAATTAATTAATAGTCAATTTAAATAGTATATTAATTAATTATAAAATAGATTAATTTTAATTTAATTTTATCAATTAATTATAAAATAAATTAAGTTTAAATTAATCGTCAAAGAGTTTTTAAATGAATAAAATACTAGAGAATTCAAGTGTTAGAAAAATATTACCATATTAAAAATTAATTAAAAGCTTATTGAAGGGAGGGGGAGAAAAGGAAGAGAACTACTAGGAGGAGAGGGCTGGGACCCAGCAACTACTGATCTTCCAGCCATCCTCTCTATTGAGATTGTTCGGCCTTTTTTCAATCTCAAGGGCTTCCCTAAACTTCCGATGATGGAATTGCGACACTCTAGCAATCACACTAGCTTCCTCAATGCAGACATGATGATTGGTTTTCTCCACATGCTCTGCTAAAGCGGAAGACTTGGTTCTCATATGCTTAAGGTCAGCTATGTGCTCACTAATCCTTTGATTAATGGAGCGACCAGTCTCACCAATATAGGGGGTCCCACATGAACAGGGAATAATATAAACCCCTTTCATGTCCTTGGGGTCAATAGGATCCTTCACAGATCTGAGGGACTTACGAATGGTGTTAAGAGGTCTAAATGTTGTGGGGACATTATGCTTCTTAAGAATCCTCGCAATCTTGTCCGTGGTCCCTTGAACAAATGGAAGATGTACACCAAGAATCTGTTCTTTAGGTCCTCTTTTGGTTAACGAATTCTTAGCAGCTTTGAGGAAAGCCTTTTGTCCCAAGTGTCTGCTGTAACCGTTCTCCACAAAGACATTAAGGAGATGGGATTTCTCCTCCTCGAAGCTCTTTTCATCAGAGATCCTTAAGGCCCAAGTCGCAAGGGTGTTGAGAACCCCCAACTTCTGGGCCGGGAAATGGTGGGAACTAGCATGAAGATACTGCTCTGTATGAGTTTTCTTACGAAACACTCGGTGGGAGAGGGAACCATCCTTATTCTTAGAGATAAGAATATCAAGGAAAGGGAGGCAGCCATCGACTTCTTGTTCCTTAGTGAACTTAATGGCTGAGGATTGACTATTGAGATGGTCGAAGAAGAGATCCAACTCCTCTTGGCCGTGAGACCAGATGACATTAGTGTCATCTACATATCTTTTCCGAAGCTTGGGTAGACGGCAGGTTGAGTTTAGAGCTTTAGATTCAAAATCTTCCATAAAACGATTAGCAACTACAGGGGATAGGGATAAGCCCATGGCAACCCCACAAGTTTGCTCAAATAAACTACTTAGTAGAATGTAGTAGGAGAAAATAGAAGAAAAGTAGTAATCACAAAATACTCTGACGCTTCCCCAGTAACGGTGCCAAAAAGTGGTGAGCATCAGTATTGCAGCAATAATGTTGCAACTCCTGGGGCTTCCTACTTTACTTTTATCAACTCGTTAGTTCGTAACAAACTTGGAAGCGACAATGTTGTATGCACAAGTACTAGCTCTTACTGTAGCCTGTCACTTGGTCAACTAGCGCAAGATCACTAGGAGCTTAAGCCAACTTCTATGAATTCTCAGAAGAAGCTTTTAATTGTGATGAAAGAAAGCTAACTCTACGAGGACTATTCTACTTGCAGAAAGAGAAAGAAGACTGGAATGTAAGGCAAACCCTGACAAACCCTAATTTATCCAACTAACCCTACTTTTGCAGAAAAAGAGATGGAAACTAATGCAATGAGTGCCATTGACCACCGAAAAAGGTAAATTACATTTATTCAAGCTACTTTTGAAAATAAATGAGAAGAATACATCTTTTTGTGCTTTTGAGTGTTTTTATGTGAAATTATTATGCAAGTAATTTATCTAGCTGTGATTTTGCAAAGGTTTGGTGGCGAAGGAAGATGGACTTGGTTTTTGTAGAAGTGGAGGAAGTTGTGGAGAGGTCCTAAGAAGCCCCTAGTACCCTTCTGAAGACTTCCATTGTAATCGGATTTTGAAAAACCACTTACAGGGAATTATACAGGAGGCTGCAAGGGATCTACAAGAGGAGGCTCAGAGCTATTTTTGGAAATTTGAAGGTGGAAAATGATGGGAAAGGGTAACTGAAGGGTAGATGAAGGTGTTGAGGTGTTTGGAGCTTGTCAAGGAAGATCAAGAGGGAACATGATGGTTGGATTTTATCAAATGGCAAGAGGGCAGCTTATGGAGAAACACAAAAATTAGGGAAGATTGGCGAAATGTTACGAATGACTTGGGAAATCTTTGAGAAGTGATCTAGTGCTGCTACGTTATGGATGTATGGTGAGCTGAGGTGTCCTGCAAGAGATCTGCACATCTACTTACAAAAACTAATCAAAGAAATGACTAACTATACCATGAAAACAGAACTTTCTCTAGCTTGACCTAATTTCTGACCTACAAACAGAAAATGTTGAACAGTAACCTTTGAACAGAAAATCATGTAGAGGGATATATCGTAAAAGAATAGGAAATGATCTAGGCAACTGAATCTGAAGAAATACATTGATCTTTCCAAATCAAGTCATCACACCAGAAATTGCATGGAAGAGAAAAACTGTGTTTTTGGTGGCAGCAGTAGTGCCTTGACCTCAAATCATGATCCCAGGAAGGGAAAAAAGAGATCAGGGCCTGTTGGTTACCTTTTCGAATCTTAACCTATCCCTGTATTAGCCTACTTCAGCAACTGAAACAAAAGCAACTATGCAAACCATCAAAAGCAACCTAATCTAAACAAAGTAAAATGAATCTATGTAACAAAAATTAACTTGTGGACTGAAGTAAAAACATATAAGTACAAAGCAAGAGATGTTGGGTAGCTTGGTTTGGGCCCTAACCCAAGAGCTTCAGCCCTCTGAAAGAGATCAGTGTTGGCTCAAAAACTGTTTCATCTCCATTATCAAAAGTCAAAGTCACATTACATAAACTGTTCTCAAAAAGGAACTCGAAAATGAGCTGAACAAGTGCTGCACAAAAGTGCGAAAATTATACTAATGATTGGCTAACCTACTGAGGCTCTAAGCCCCCTTATTTATACAAATGGAGTCCTCCAACAGTCCTCCTAAAATCAAGGAGCTCGGCTTCCCAAAACTGGAGATAAACAGCAGTCCTTCTTTACTTGCTCGGCTACCCATTGGATACATCAATGTGGACCTTTGTGCTCCAAGTTGCTGATGGAGGATTCGAGGAGAGGGGTCATAAATGAAGGATACACCCCCCTAAAAATTCTCTTCCCTGTTTTCCTTAAGTATTTGCTGCCATTTGCTCATAAATCCCTTAACTTTGTCCAAAATTGACCAAAAAATATGCATAAAGCACACATTAGACTACATGGAAAAATGACTAACCCAATTCACTCTATTAGCATAAATATATTCAAAAACATGCAATAAACTAATGAGAATGGTGGATTAAGTCGAATTAAGAGGCAAAATGAGCCCATATAATTACCCATTTCTGGGGCTCATCAACTCTAAGTATGCCATAGAACACCCCATTGCTTTTGTAATAAAACCTCTACATTTAAATGCATCTAAATTCATCCATAGTTTTATGTGGAATTGAATTTTACATGGATTTTCCTTAATGATAATGTGAGTTGAACATTCAAATTCATTGTCTAGTTAATGCCAAGTGTCACTTTATTACTTGTTTAAGTATTCCATGGAGTAGTCGTAACAGTCAACAAGGAAGTCCTTGACTTTTCCTTGCTTTAAAGTTTCACATTTTACTTTTATGGGTGTTCCATGGAGTAGCCCTGAGTTTTTGGTGGGGAAGTCCTCGACTCAATACTTTAAAAGGTTCACATTTGGTCATTGAGATTTCCTTTGAAGCTCTACAAAATTAGCTCATAGCTTCCCTAATAATAAAGTAGAGTTGTTTATCAAGAATGTTTGTATTTTCTCATATTATCTATAAATCAATAACGAATAAAATCGAGACTTGAGGAAATTTGATGCAATATTGCTAATAATTTTTTGGGGACTCCCTAGAGGTAAGGTTGGATGCTTATAAAAAATCCCTAGGACAAAAGCCTGGGGTCATTCTTTGCATCAATCATAGTTCCTTTATCTCAAGCTCTATCTTGAAATTCCCGATATAGTGACTTGGGGAACCTCTTGGAAGCCTTCAAAAATACTTTGAAGAGACCAACAAGTACAAGGGATTTAGAGAGAAAACATAGGAACACTAGGACATATTTTTTCATTGATCTCCATTTGTTACTTGTAACCATTTTAACTTCATGGATACCTATGGGTTACCTATATCTAATTGGAATGATGTTTTCCCCTCATAGAAGTTAATCCTACTACTCAAGATGAAAAAGAAACCATGGGACTTTGGAACCTTCACCCACTTTCTAGAGGGAATATTATTAAGAAGGATAACTTTCCTTTGACACTTGTTTATTTATGGTGTCTAAATCCACAAAAGGAGGGGCCACCTATGAATATTTTTCTTTATGTTAATTACATCCACAAAGGTTAAGGTCTTCTTCTAGGTAAAGGGAGTGGGTCCACCAAGTGAATTACCAACTCTACTTTTACATTTTGACTCAAGCTCCCTAACTACACTTTTTTTGGGACTAGAGGCTAGTAGCCAATTCTTGCAATATTGTTTCAACAATAATTGAAGTGAGTTCTACAAAATTTGACTAACCTTTCAATAAAAAGGGACTAAAAGAATTCCTCTTCACCTCCTCTAGTTGGAAGTGCATAGGTTTAATGTCTTCCATTCTCACTTATACATCACCAATTTATTAGGCATATTTTTTTAGGTCATGTTTTCTTGAGGTGGCCATACAAATGAAATATATAGCACCTAAAAGGGATATTTACATAATCAATATCTTAACAATAAGTACATTCATTCCAACCATCTCCCATGTTCAATTCCACACAAATTTTCACCATAGAAGTCTTATCTAGAGAATGTGTTTCTTCATCTACATCCAAAATCATACCCAACCTATTTCATATCATAGTTAACTCCATCTCTAACCACAACTCTAATGTAAGTGAATGCATTTTCATCCGTAATAAATGGATACTATCCTTCTCTTTCATTGGATCATACATAGGGGTCTAATTTTTAAGGGATGAGATTGAACTATACCAATACCATTTCCCCTCCATGATGTTGATTTATAATGATATTTGATTGCTTGGACTAGATGCATTGATTTCAATGTAGATTTTTTCTAATTCTATTTGATTTCTTGCACTAGATGCATTGATTTTAGTCTAGATGTTGATTTCT
Organism: Pinus tabuliformis; assembly: GCA_031772625.1. Taxonomy (NCBI): domain Eukaryota; kingdom Viridiplantae; phylum Streptophyta; class Pinopsida; order Pinales; family Pinaceae; genus Pinus; species Pinus tabuliformis. Next base: position 1,261,000,426 of record CM062805.1, read on the forward strand.
GATTATATTTGATTACTTGCACTATATGCAATGATTTTAGTGTAGATGTTTTTTTCTAATCCTATTTAATTGTTTGCATTAGATGCATTGATTTCAGTGTAGATGTTTTCTACTCCTATTTGATTACTTGCATTAGATGCATTGATTTCAGTGTAGTTGTTGATTTCTGATTTGATGTAACTGGATGTATGATGGTACATTAATTTTAAAGTGATTGGATTAACAATGTTATTCATTTTAATGTAAACACAAAAAATTATTGACAATGTTCATTGATTTTTGTTTTTATAACAATTCAACCTATTAATATTGGAGAGCAAGAGAGACAACGTAAGATGTTTACTACAATAGCTTGAGTTAAAGATTTGAATGGTTTATGATTTCAACTACCCTTTTCATATAATCGATATGAAAAGATGGAAAAACTAACATGGGTGACAATAAGAATAGTAGAAGAAAATAGTTTGAGATTGATCACAACGAAGACTATTTGTAATTGACTACATTCTTATTATTCACATTTTCTGCCATTCAACACTATTACATTGTCACTTTGCAGTCAAAATTTTTATTTCATCATTAAAGTTATTAACAATATCTATCATCTTAACATACTGAGGTAATTGAGCAAATTTAAAATTAAAACTACTCTTCAAGATATATTTAATAATACCTGGAGGGACACTATTAAGAATTAATTAGTTGTCAAAAGTTGTGATACCTAAAACTAAATGAAATAGATGTGTAGTATCAATCCTCCTACAAACTATTGACAAGATTATCTCCCTTCTTCATCACCAACTAATTACTAATAGACAATTACATACACATATAGAAATATAACACAACAACTGTAACATTCATAAACATTACCATCCATATCCAAACACACAAACCACTCAAAGCATCCAAACATAGACACACACAAACCACTCAAAACATCCAAACAAAAATGTACAAACCATTCAAGGAAAGAAACATAGACTAAATTAAAGAAGAGAATGATATGGTCATGTCAAGCAAAGAAAACATAATGTAAATTTCAAAGTATGAAGTTTATCTCAAACATATACATAGTAATGATTATCTAAAAATGTGACATTCCTTCCCTTAGCTGGAACCAACCTAGATCCATCTAACTCTAGATCTATCATGTGATGAGAGGGATCAAATCCCTCGAGGTGCATTCCTTTCCTCAAATTATACACTCCAGAAAGAAGGTTTGCACCTCGAGGGATTTGATCCCTCTCAGCGCATGATAGATACAAATTTAGATGGATATAGGCTGGTTAGCTAAATCAATAAGCATTGGAGATTGAATAGATATAAGAAATAATTTTTCGTCACAGAAATTATATTTTACAAAAATGGTCTCATTAGGATTAATGATACAGGAAAGAAAATTGGAAACTATATTTTCTTTTCCAGGTCAATCTAAAATCATAATATTGAATTTATTTAGTCATAAATCCACCTTGTTATCCTTCCATTTGTTATTAGATTAATCACAAGGAACCTAATGATAAAGTGATCAATGTGAACATAAAATTTGTAACCAGTAATATAGTGCTAAAATTTAGTAATAACATGAATAACTGCCAACATTTCTTTCTTAATAACCATATAATTAAGTTCAATAGGAGTTAAGGTTTTAATGAAATAAATGGTATATGTTGTCCTAAAACTTTTCCTATTACTGAGTCAGATGCATCCATGGATATATGAAATGGTAGGTCCAATCTAGTCCCCTTAGCACTCGTGCTATAGAAAGTTTTTACTTGAGAATATTGAAAGTAATATGACAATCAATATTTTAGGAGAACTCAACATCTTTTATGAGTAATTTGAAAAATGGAAAGGCTATTTTACTAAAATTTTGTATAAAATTTGTGTTAATATCCCAAAAAACTTCGTACATCCCTTTGAATAAATGCGATTGGTAATTTAGTAATCACTTTGATTTTGGTTAGCTTGACTTTGATTCATGGAAGAGAAACATGGTGGCCAAGAACAATTTATTCAACTAGCAACACAAAAAAAAAAAAATCATTACTTAGTACCATATCTATTTCTCGGCCTTTGATTAGGACTTTTTGCATATTTTTGAATGCTTTCTCAAAATAATTTACATATACTAGAAAATCACCCATGTACATCTCTAAAAAATCATATATTAGTCGAGAAAAATAAGTAATACTTCCCTTTGAAATGTGGCAAGTGCATTACATAGTCTAATGGTTATACCTTATAGGCATACATTCCCCATGAACATGTAAATGTATTTTTGTCTTGATCTTTTAGAGATATTTGAATTTGATTATATCCATTGAATCCATCAAGATAAAAAATATTTCTTTCCTACTAATGTATCTAGAACCTAGTAAATGAAAGGCGAATGAAAAAAGTCTTTTAAGTTTCATTTATTTAATTCTAAATAGCCAACACACATTCATGATTTTTTGTTCTTTTTGGGAATAATTACAAATGGTAAAATTCATTTGGTATTTGAGATAAAGTAGATAAATTTCACTATTTTTGAAGTTCTTCTTTCACTATTTCTTTTAAATTTGATTCATTCTTCTCTACGGCTGCCTAACAAGTTCAACATTATCTTGTATATAGTTATGATGAATGCTTGTATCTAGATGAATACCCTTCTTATCCATATAATCCCAGGAAAATGCATTGGAGTATTTCTGTAACATCTGAATTAATTGTTCTTTATAAGACTTATCTAAGGCAAAACTAATATTTAAATATTTTTGAGAGTAGATTTCAATGCTTTAACTACATGATTGGTATATAGAATTTATAGGAAGTATGGACTAAAACAAAGACGTTAAAGTATACATAATACACATTTCTTTAAAAAATTGTCCCAAAAGATGATCAACATAAAGCTTCTTAAAGAATGATGTTTGCCCTACAAAATCAAGATTATATATAAAATGATTGAGTAGATTTTCATTAGTATGTTATTTTATATTCATGGCCAATGCAATTGTTAAAATAGGTTGAATTACTTCTCCATCAGAATCAGTCTCATCCAGCCATGATACATGTTCTAATTCATTTCCAATTTTTGTAGGGGGGATAAAGCGTGACTTGTTTGCTTATGTACCTTTTGTAAAGGTCATATTTCCTAGTTTGTATCTAATAAATTCATCACTATTGCCATCCAAGGTCTTATTAAAATTAAAGAATGTCCTCCTAAATTAGAATTGGGTTGAAGAATTAGGAAGTCTATAGGGTATTTCAAGGAGAAAATGATTTATTATATTACGCCCCTAGGCATTATCTTAGATCTATTAGATAATTCTAATACAATGTGTGTTGGTTGAAGAGTACATATTTTTAGATGTTCCATAGTTTCCATTTTCATTACAATGATAGCTACACCTAAATTTATTCAAGTATTTGGGATATAATTTTTTATGATGATAATTGTAACAAGTGGTATTCCTGGATCAACACATTTTTTTCTAATAACTCTACTTAGTATAAAATTTGCTAATTTTCTGATAACTTGAATAGTTGGTGGGTCTTTCTTTCTTAACTCTAAGTGTGCCATAGAACGCCCCAATGCTTTTGTAATAAAACCTCCACATTTAAATGCATCTAAATTCATCCATAGTTTTATGTCGACTGTAATTTTACATGGATTTTCCTTAAGGATAATGCGAGTTGAACATTCAATTCATTGTCTAGTTAATACCAAGTGTCATTTTATTACTTGTTTAAATATTCCATGGAGTAGTCGTAATAGTAAAAAAGGATGTCCTTGACCTTTCCTTGCTTTAAAGTTTCACATTTTACTTTTATGGGTGTTCCATGGAGTAGCCCTAAGCTTTTGGTGGGGAAGTCCTCGAATCCATACTTTAAAAGGTTCGCATTTGGTCATTGAGATTTTCTTGGAAGCTCTACAAAATTAGCTCATAGCTTCCCTAATAATAAAGTAGAGTTGTTTATCAAGCATGTTGGTATTTTCTCATATTATCTACAAATAAATACTAGAGAAAATCGAGACTTGAGGAAATTTGATGCAATATTGCTAATAATTTTTTGGGGACTCCCCAGAGGCAAGGTTGGATGCTTATAAAAAATCCCTAAGACAAAAGCCTGGGGTCATTCTTTGCATCAATCATAGTTCCTTTATCTCAATCTCTATCTTGGAATTCCCGATATAGTGACTTAGGGAACCTCTTGGAAGCCTTCAAAAATACTTTGAAGAGACCAACAAGTACAAGGGATTTAGAGAGAAAACATAGGAACATTAGGACATATTATTTCATTGATCTCCATTTGTTACTTGTAACCATTTTAACTTCATGGATACCTATGGGTTATCTATATCTAATTGGAATGATGTTTTCCACTCATAGAAGTTAATCCTACTACTCAAGATGAAAAAAAGCCATGGGACTTTGGAACCTTCACCCACTTTCTAGAGGGAATATTATTAAGAAGGATAACTTTCCTTTGACACATGTTCATTTATGGTATCTAAATCCACAAAAGGAGGGGCCACCTATGAAGATTTTTATTTATGTTAATTATATCCACAAATGTTAAGGCCTTCTTCTAGGTAAAGGGAGTGGGTCCACCAAGTGAATTACCAACTCTACTTTTACATGTTGATCAAGCTCCCTAACTACACTTTTTTGGGACTAGAGGCTAGTAGCCAATTCTTGCAATATTGTTTCAACAATAATTGAAGTGAGTTCTATAAAATTTGACTAACCTTTCAATAAAAAGGGATTAAAAGAATTCCTCTGCACCTGCTCTAGTTGGAAGTGCACAGGTTTAGTGTCTTCCATTCTCACTTATACATCATCAACTTATTAGGCATATATTTTTTAGGGCATGTTTTCTTGAGGTGGCCATACAAATGAAATATAGAGCACCTAAAAGGGATATTTACATAATCAATATCTTAACAATATGAACAATTCATTACCTAGATATCAGTACATTCATTCAAACCATCTCCCATGTTCAATTCCACACAAATTTTCACCATAGAAGTCCTATCTAGAGAATGTGTTTCTTCATCTACATCCAACATCATACCCAACCTATTTCATATCATAGTTAACTCCATCTCTAACCACAACTCTAATATAAGTGAATGAATTTTCATCCATAATAAATGGATACTATCCTTCTCTCTTATTGGATCATACATAGGGGTCCAATTTTTAAGGGATGAGATTACCTATACCAATACCATTTCCCCTCCATGATTTTTTCTTTGTCATTTATTATTTGAAAGATAGAAGTAATTTAACCCCTAGCGAATGAATGTAAAATAGGAGCATAGATGAATTCATTGTTTCCATTCCTTTTCTCACCCACATGCTCATTGATTTTTTAGAGATAACTCTGCCATGACAATTTTCCATCAGTGTTGCTTCTTGATAGAGTTTCACATGCTTCCTCGCCATATCTTTACCCAATATTAACATCATTCCTTCTACTCTTCACTTCACACATTTATGCTACCTTCTTCTCTTTTCCAACTCTTCCTCACCACACTGTGTACTGCCCACCCTCCCATTCATATTGAACTTAGTGGTGATTTTGGAGGAAAATTGGATTGAAAATTCTTGATTCTCGCCCACAAAAATTGACATTGAATGGATACAAATTCTATGTCATTAATGGATTGTAGTGGAAATGAGGTCCTCCTTACAACCTTATAATTTCCCACCAACTCCCCCTTAACATAAGGAACTTCTAGCCTAAACTGTCATCTATATCCAAGGAAGGACATGACCAGTTAGAAACCCTAAAATTCTCATCATTTCCCATGGTCATATATGAGAAACCAAATAACTCTTTCCCCCAAAATTTCTTTTCTCTAGAGATTTTCATACTCAGGTTTTCTACATGGATTTGATAGGCCCTTATTTTAGTTGATTATTGCTAAAATATTTTCCATGTTTACCACCTATATGAAAGCATATATAAGAAATAATAAGAACAAGGTCTCCACTTAATCAGCCTATTTCATAACACCTACATTCATGGGATATTAAAGAAAACATCTAATTTAACTAGATATTAATAAAAACGTCTCAAAATCATTTTGTTGAACCCCACTCTCAATACATCTTTCTAATAAAAATAACTCCAATATTTAGTATATATTCTCTATTTTTACTGAATACCCCTTTTTATACCCTCAAATATTTATAAAATCCTCCCATCCCACATCCCCTAGTTATGTATGGACTTTCTTACCATACATCAATTCATACAAGGTGAAACCAATAAAATTTCTCCACATTGTTCTATATTCCCAAAAAGCTTCTTGGAATATTTTCTACTCAATCCTTTCAATGGAGTTGAATTGTCTTGGATAAAATTTCTTCTAGTACCTTGTTTGTAGACTCCACTTAACCATTTCCCTATGTATGATAAAGAGGAAAATTTCAATGCTTGATATTATATTGTTGGATAATTACATAAACCAAGTTGAATGTAAATTAAATTCTCTATGGTAAATAATAATTTCCCTTGGAACTCCAAATCAAACAGAAATTTCCTCAAACAAAAGATCTACTAATGACTATTCAATTACTTTTGGTAAATCTTTTTCCTCCACACATTTGGTAACATAATCAATGCATAGTAATATGTACCTCTTCTTCTTTAACAAGGGATTAATAGCCCCTATAAAGTCTAATGCCCATTTTTCGAAAGGTTCAACAAGAACTTCTGGTTGAAGAGTCATTTTATCTACTGCTATTGGATGACCCATTCCTTGATAACTATCACAAATCTTGACATACTTTTGGGCATCTCAAAAAAGAGTTGGCCACTAGTATCCTAAGTGAATTATTTTGTAAGTAGTCCTTTTATCTACAAAATGTCCACCACATGCTTATTCATGACAAGCTTTAAAAATATATAACATTTCACTCTTCCCTAACACATCTACTAATAATCAAATCTAGCCTTGTGTAGAAAGGTCCCATTGAATCCATGAATATTTGACACTTTGTCTAATAATCTTTTTCTTCTCTCTTAGTGAAAAATGTGATTTTAGTTTTCCTATAGATAGATAATTAGCTAAATTAATAAACCTTGGAGATTGAATAGATATAAGAAATATTTTTTCATCAGGGAAATTATATTTTACATAAATGGTCTCATTAGGATTAATGATACAAGAAAGAAAACTTGCAACCATATTTTCTCTTCCAAGTCAATCTAAAATCACAATACTGAATTTATTTAGTAAAAAATCCACCTTGTTTTCCTTCCATTTGTTATTTGTTTAATCATGTGACACCTAATGATAGAGTGATCAATGCGAACAAAAAATTCGTAACCAGTAATATAGTGCTAATATTTATTAATAGCATGATTAACAACCAACATTTCTTTCTTAGTAACCATATAATTAAGTTCAGTAGGAGTTAAGTTTTTAATGAAATTAATGGCATAGGTTGTCCTAAAACTTCGCCTACTGCTGAAGCAAATGCATCCATGGACATATGAAATGGTAGGGTCCAATCTGATCCCCTTAGCACTGGTGTTATACAAAGTTTTTCCCTAATAATATTGAAAGTAATATGACAATAAACGTTTCAAGAAAACTCACCATCTTTTGTGAGTAATTTGAACAATGGCAACGCTGTTTTACTAAAATTTTCTATGGAATTTTAGTAGTAGCTTGCATGTCCCAAAAAAATTCTTACATCCATTTGAGTGGATGGGATTGGTAATTTAGTAATCACTTCAATTTTGGTTAGCTTGAATTTGATTCTTGCAAGAGAAGCATGGTGGCAAAGAACAATTTGTTCAGTTAGCAACACAAAACATTTTCCATTACTTGGTGCAAGATCTATTTCACGACATTTGATTAGGATTTTTTGCATATTATTTAAGGCTTCCTCACTGAAGAATTTCCATATACTAGAAATCATCCATGTATATCTCTAAACAAACATATATTAGTTTAGGAAAATAACTAATTCTGCCATTTGAAATGTGGCAGGTGCATTACATAGTCTAAAGGTTATAGCTTATAGGCATACGTTCCCCATGAACATGTAAAGGTTTTTTTTGTCTTGATCATCTAGAGCTATTTGAATTTGATTATACCCATTGAATCCATCTAGATAAAATAATATTTCTTTCCTACTAATGTATCTAGAACTTAGTCAATGAAAGGAAAATGAAAATGGTCTTTTAAGTTTGCTTTATTTAATTTTGAATAGTCAATGCACATTCATGATTTTTCATTCTTTTTGGGAACAATTACCAATGGTGAAATCCATTTGATATTCGAGATAGAGTAGATAAAATTTACTATTTCTGAAGTTCTTCTTTCACTATATCTTTTAAAATTGGACTCATTCTTCTCTAATGTTGCCTAACGAGTTCAACATTATACTATATATAGTTATGATGAATGTTTGTATCTAGATGAATACATAATACATGTTATAATTCATTTATAGCTTTGGTAGGGGGATAAAGTGTGACTTATTTGACTTATGTACCTTTTGTAAAGGTCATATTTCCTAATTGGTAGTTAATAAATGCACCACTATTGGCATCCAAGACCTTATTAAAATTAAGGAATGTCCTTTTAAATTAGAATTGGGTTGAAGAATTATGAAGTCTATAGGGCATTCCAAGGAGACAATAATTTCTTATATTACATCCCTAGGTCTTATCTTATATCTATTAGTTAATTATAATACTGTGTGTGTTGGTTGAAGAGTACATTTTTTTAGATGTTCCATAGTTTCCATTTTCATTAAAATGGTATAAATTTATTAGAGTATTTGGAATATAAATTTTGATGATGATAATTGTAACAATTTGTATTCTTGGATCATGTAATAACTTCTACTTAGCATACAATTTTCTAATTTTATGATAACTTGAATAGCTGGTGGGTCTTTCTTTCTTAACTCTAAGTATGCCATAGAACATCCCATTGCTTTTGTAATAAAATCTCCACATTTAAATACATCTAAATTCATTCAGAGTTTTATGTGGAGTGTATTTTTAAATGGATTTTCCTTAAGGGTAATGCAATTTGGACATTCAAATTCTTAGTCTAGTTAATGTCAAGTGTCACCTTATTACTTATCTAGGTATTCCATAGAGTAGCCTTAATAGTCAATGAGGAAGTCCTTAACTTTTCCTTGCTTTAAAAGGTCCGCATTTGACTTTTATGGGTTTTTCATGGAGTAGCCATAAGCTTTTGGTGGGGAAGTCCTTGAGTTAATGATTTACAAGGTTCACATTTGGTCATTAATATTTCCTTGGAAGCTCTACAAAAGGTAGCTCATAGCTTCCCTAATAATAAAGAAGTAGTGGTTATCAAGCATGTTTGTATTTTCTCAAATTATTTGCAAATCAATATTGGAGCAATCCCAAAATTTTCTAGGGGCAAACACTTGAGGAATTTTGATGCAATATTGCTAATAATTTTTTGGGGCTCCCCAAAGGCAAGGTTGGATGCTTATGAAAAATCCCTGGGACAAAATCTTTGTCATTCTTTGGATAAGTCATAGTTCCTTTATATCAAGCTTTATCTTGGACTTCCCCATATAGTGACCTGGGGACACCTAGGAAACCTTCAAAAATACTTTGAAGATACCAACAATTATAAGGGATTTAGAGAGAAAACAGAGGCACACTTGAACATATTACAACATTAATCTCCATGTGTTACTTGTACCCATTTTAGCTTCATGGGTACCTACATGTTACCTACATCTAATTAGAATGAAGTTTTCCCCCTCATAGAAGTTAATCCTACAACTCGAGATGAAAAAATTCCATGGGACTTTAGAATCTTCACCCCCTTTCTAGAGGGAATTTTATTATAAGGATAACTTGCCTTACAAGAAAATAGTCCTCCTCTTTTGACACTTGTTCATTTATGGTTTCTGAATCCACTAAAGGAGGGGCCTCCTATGAGGATTTTTATTTATGTTAATTACATCCACAAAAGTTAAGGCCTTCTTCTAGGTAGAGGGAGTGGGTCCACTCTACTTTTACATTTTGACTCAGGCTCCTTAACTACTCTTTTTTGGGACTACATGCTAGATGTTGGGCACTAGCCACGTCTTACAATATTGTTTCAATAATAATTGAAGTGAGTTCTATAAAATTTGACTAACCTTTCAATAAAAAGTGACTAAAAGTATTCCTCTTCACCTTCTCTAGTTAGAAGTGCACATGTTCAGTGTCCATTCTCACTTATACATCATCAACTTGTTAGGCATATATTTTTTAGGGCATGTTTTCTAGAGGTGACCATACATATGAAATGTGAAAACCGAACAGGGATATTTACATAATCAATATCTTGACAGTATGAACAATTCATTACCTAGATATTAGTACACTCACGCAAACCATCTCCCATGTTCACTTCTACATAAATTTCCACGTAGAAGTCCTATCTCGGGAATATGTTTCTTCCTCTACATCCAACATCCTGCCCAACCTATTTCCTCTCATAGTTAATTCCATATCTAACCACAACTCCAATGGAAGAGAATGCATTTTCATCCATAATAAATGGATACTATCCTTATCTCTCATTGGATCATACATTGGCATCCAATTTTTAAGGGATGAGATTGAACTATACGAATACCATTTCCCCTCCATGATGTTTTCTTTGTCCTTTGTTATTTGAAGGATAGAAGTATCCCTAACTACTCTTTTTTGCGACTAGAGGCTAGACGTTGGGCACTAGCCAAGTCTTAATGTATTGTTTCAAAAATAATTGAAGTGAGTTCTACAAAATTTGACTAAACTTTCAATAAAAATGGATTATAAGTATTCCTCATCACCTCCTCTAGTTGGAGGTGCACATGTTTAGTGTTCTCCATTCTCACTTATATATCATCAACTTGTAAGGCATATATTTTTTAGGGCATGTTTACTTGAGGTGGCCATACATATGAAATATAGAGCACCTAAAAGGGATATTTACATAATAAATATCTTGACAATATGAACAATTCATTACCTAGATATCAATACTTCATGCAAACCATCTCCCATTTTCACTTCCACACAAATTTTCACCATAAAAGTCCTATATAGGGAATGCATTTCTTCATCTACATACAACATACTACCCAACTTATTTCCTATCATAGTTAAGTCCATGTCTAACCACAACTCCAATGGAAGAGAATGCATTTTAATCCATAATAAATGGATACTATCCTTCTCTCTCATTGGATCATACATAGGGGTACAATTTTTAAGGGATGAGATTGAACTATACTAATACCATTTCCCCTCCATGTTGTTTTCTTTGTCTGTTATTATTTGAAAGATAGAAGTAATCTAACAACTAGCGAATGAATGGAAAATAGAAGCATAGCCAAAGTTTTTGTTTCCATTCCTTTTCTCACCCACACGCTTATTGATTTTTTATAGATAACTCTACCATGAAATTTTCCCATCAATGTTGCTTCTTGAAAGAGTTGCACATGCTTCATCACCACATCTTTACCAAATATTAATATAATTCATTGTACTCTCCATTTTACATTTAGATTACCTTCTCCTCTTTACCACCCCTTCTTCGCCACACTGTGTATTGCCTAACCTCCCCTTCTCATTGACCTTAGCGGTGATTTTAGAGGAAAAATGGATTCAAAAATCTTGATTGTCACCCCCTTTCTTGGATTCTTCTAACATTCCCAATACTACTAACATTGACATTGAAGTCTACAAATGCTATGTCATTAATGGATTGTAGTGGAAGTGAGGCCCTCTTTACAATATTAACACTTCCCACCAACTCCCCCTTAATCAAAAGAAACATCTAGCTTAAATTTTCATCTATCTCCAAGGAAGGACATGACCCTTTAGAAACCCTAACATTCTCATAATTACCCATGGTCATATATATGAGAATCCAAATAAATATTTCTCCCAAAATTTATTTTCTCTAGAGATTTGTATACATAGGTTTTCTAAACAAATTTAATAGGCCCTTATTTTCATCAATTATTGCTAGGACATTTTTCATGATTACCACCTATATGAAACATATCTAAGAAACAATAAGCACAAGGTCTCCACTTAATTAGTTGGTGTCATAGCAACTGCATTCACGGGACATTAAAGAACACCTCCAATATCACTAGATATTAATAAAAACCTCCCAAAATACTTTTGTTGAAATCCACTCCCAATAGATCTTTCTAATAAAAATAACCCACATATTTAGTATATATCCTCTATTTTTACCGAATACCCCTTTTTATACCCCCAAATATTTATAAACTCCTATTATCCCACATCCCCTATCCCAATAATTACAATATATTAACTCCATTTTTCACAATTTTAAAATCCCCTTAATGAATGAATGTTGTAAGATATTGGTCAACATTGTGAAGTGCCTATCACAACAAGGTAATAGTATGGAGTCTCTCCTTTATTATTCATAAACACAAATACATTTTGCTAATTAATAACACACTTAAAAACCCCATGGTGATAGGATAATATACCATATCAAAGGGTAGGATCAAATATCACTTCATAAACTAGATATGCAACCTAGCCACCATGTTTCCCCATAAATAATTCCCATAGTTCCCATGCTCTAGTGTAACCTCTAATTAGCACAAGAATCGTCTACAATCAAGATGCTAATGAACAACATTATCATGTATCCAATAATAATATCTTGCCTTCCATATCTTTGGTTATGTTTGATATTTGTCCCCCAATCTTGTGTGATAGACATTTAAGGCTTCATTCCACCCACCTTTTCGTATGCATAATTTGTTTTCAAGTATGTGGTTTTTCTTGTGGAACTTGATCAACACCAGAAGTATGGATGTCACAAAGCCTCTTTAGTTTTGATTGTCTTATTCTTATCCACTTCCAACCTTTTACTGAGCAAATCCACACTCTACATACAACCTATATTCATAACCATCCTTTTTAGGCATTGTCTAAACTTGGTTAATTCATCATGTGTATGTTATGAACCAACTCCTTAAAATATCATAAGAGACCAAAAGTACACAAGATGTGCACCAATGTGAGCGTGGAGTACAACTCCAAGATAGACAAGAGAAATAAGTTACACAATAACTCATTAAAGAGTTGGAAAATTTAGTTAAAATACACAAATAGTTTCATACATCCAAATCACATGACCTTGATAATGATTACATGATCTCCATATATACCTATTTGCACATTGCATACATGACCCCTTTATTATTAGGCTAACCCTATTACATACACATTTAACCTCATATATGCCCCCCACTAGAGGTTATATCATATATATTCAAATCCCATGTATCCCCCATACCATAGTACCTTCCTTTAATTTTTTTTTATATATATATATATATATATATATATATATATATATATATATATATATATATATATATATATATATATATATATATGCCACGAATCCTGAAGATCAGTAACCACTACGTCTTTAGAATATTTATACTAGGAAGATCGACCCAAAGGGATCATTTCCTGTCGGCTCAACCATGAAGCCTGACCCCAAGAGTGTCGAGGGAATTGAACTCGTGACCTTTCAACAACAAATGTGCTTTAATGATGGGACTCAACCAATTGATCTAACCTTGGGGGCTCTTCCTTCAAAAAGTTTTGTCAGCAAAGCTTTGAAATTAAGGGTGTTACATGTGATAAAACCTTAAAAAGGATTATTATTCATTGACTTTTAATCATTTTCAAGACATTGGGTATAATAGTGTTGTTCCATGAAAGTGGAAAAATATATTATTTAAATGATGCAACTCAATCATCTTATAAAAATAATCATACCATGCATAATATGAGTACAAAAAAGCCCTACTACATTTGAAAATATAATCTCCAACCACTCTTTGTCAAAATATCGACAACACAACATATAATCCATTAACATTTTTGTAAATATCATCTCTCACTTAACTCACAATTAAAAAAACAAATATTTGTAATATTTCCCAGTAACCACAAAACAAAACCAAAAAACTAATCTATTATCATTTTTATAAATATTCATCCCGCTCACTAAATATCCATAACTCACAATTAAAAAACCAAATATTTGTAATATTTTCCAAATAACCACAGAACCAAAAAAAAACTAATCTATTATCATTTTTATAAATATTCATCCCACTCACTAAATATCCACTAAAATCAACCATATAGTATGTCCATCAACAATGGTAAGAGTTAATGAACCATAGCGCAACATACTCCTTACACTCCTTGATCTCAATAATTCCATAGCAATCTTCCACCACGACAATGGATCCAAAGTCCAGGATCTTGAGCGCACTGGTCTAATCCTTGGTCATCACACACTTAAGAGGATTTGAGGTCCTTCTATGAAACACCCTTTCTATGATGGTAGGTCTCACCATTTTACAGCTGCCAACCATTGATTATATTGGAACCCATACGAAGTAAATGAATCACCCATGGGGAATGCAAAAGGCGGATGGATATTTGTACAGTCATTTGCAGTACACATAGGAGGTGGGCTTCTATAGTGGTGACCTCTAATAGAAGAGTTGCCTTTCTACCCAGCGGAGCCAATGCGTAATGGACCTGCTTCCATAGAGATTCTGCATTTTCTTTATGTCTGTGTTTTGTTTCTTCTGTGCAATTAGGTGTGAGTGCAATTTAATCACTTAACGCTACCATATCTCAAAAAACAATAATCTTACATTCATTGACATTGTAATTTACCTTGGAAACTGTTGTGCAAATAACAAAAATATTGAAGAAAAACAAAGAAACTCAACAAAATAACCAAGACAAGAAACTGAATTTGATTGGAATTTGTTATTCAACAATGATTCTCCGCTCGTTACATTTCATGGGCATTTGTTAGTTTTATATCATCGACTATCGTTACATAACTAATATTTCGGTATAAAACTGTCTAGTTACATTTACCCTAAGTTACTAATTCGTTGTCAAACTAACAAACTCCACCTTGACAACAATTTTCCTAATCTCTTGCCCATGCCCATTCATCATCTTTTCTGCAAGCCAAGAGAAGCTAAACACCACCGCAACTTCTCTATTGTAACTGGCTTTGTGAACATGTCTGCACAATTCTCTTGTGTATGGACCTTTTAAAGAGCTACTTTTCCGCCATCGATCACATGTCTCAGAAAATGATACCTTACATCAATGTGCTTGGTTCTGTTGTGATAAGCAGGATTTGTAGCCAAGTGAATAGCACTTTGACTGTCACAAAGTACATTCACTTTCTTTTGCATCCTTCCAATCTCATCGAGCAGACCCTTTAACCAGATTGCTTCTTTACTGGCATCTGAAGCAGCTATATATTCAGCTTCGGTAGTGGACAATGCAACTGTTTCTTGAAGCTTTGACATCCAACTAATTGCTCCACCTGCAAGCATAAAGACATAACCTGTAGTAAATCTTCTTTTTTCCAAATCACCTGCATAGTCAGCATCTACATATCCACAGACTGATCCTTCACTACCATTAAAGACGATGCAATGGTCACTTGTGCCTCTTAAATATCGAAGCACCCATTTCACTACTTGCCAATGTTCTTTACCTGGATTTGCCATGAATCTACTGACAACTCCAACTGCATGTGAAATGTTAGGTCTTGTAGATACCATCGCATACATTAAGTTGCCTACAGCGTTTGCATATGGTACATGAGACATATACTACTTTTCTTCATCAGCTCTAGGACTCAAAACCGAAGAAAGCTTAAAATGGGAAGCTAGAGGAACATTAACAGGTTTCACATTATTCATAGAGAGCTTTTCAAGTACCTTCTCCACATACTTCTATTGTGATAACCAAAGCTTACCATTTTTCTTGTCTCTGTGTATCTCCATGCCCAAGATATGTTTTGCTGCTCCAAGATCCTTCATATCAAACGTCCTAGAGAGTTGAACTTTTAACCTGTTGATCTCTTCCATGCTTTTGCTTGCAATAAGCATATCGTCAACATACAAAGCTAAGATAATGAATACGCCATTGAAACTTTTGAAGTACACACAATGATCATACTCACTTCTTAAAAAGTTCTGGCTCACCATGAAGGAATCAAACTTCTTGTACCATTGTCTGGGAGACTAATCTTCTGCTGCGACCTCGTACAAAACCTTTTGGTTGTTCCATATATATCTCTTCGTTCAAATCACCATGTAGAAAAGTTGTTTTAACATCTAACTATTATAACTCAAGATTAAGCAACGCAGTTAGTGCCAATACAGTACGTATAGAAACAAGTTTTACAACTGGAGAAAAAATCTCATGAAAATCTATACCTTCAACCTGAGAATACCCTTTTGCTACCAATCACGCCTTATACCTTTTGATACTTCCATCAAATTTCCGTTTCAGCGTGAAGACCCATTTACATCCAACAACACTTCTCCCTTCAGGAAGCTCTACAAGATCCCAGGTATTGTTCTTGGCTAAGGAGTCCATTTCTTCTTCCATAGCCACTTTCCATTTCTCGCTATCTGTATCATCTACTGCTTCCTGATAACAAGAAGGTCCCTCATCTTTAGTAATCAAAGCAAAAAATGAAGCAGAATCTTCATACCTTTTGGGAGTTTTCCTTT
Organism: Pinus tabuliformis; assembly: GCA_031772625.1. Lineage (NCBI taxonomy): Eukaryota > Viridiplantae > Streptophyta > Pinopsida > Pinales > Pinaceae > Pinus > Pinus tabuliformis. The sequence continues at coordinate 1,261,017,045 of CM062805.1, forward strand.
CCCTTGTAGACCTTCTAAGAGCAACTGGTTGCTAAACTGGTTCAGAAACTTGCACTGGTTCAGAATCTTCAATGGCTTCCTTTGTGTCTTCAACACCTTTTTCTCCAGAAGTCTCTCCTTCCTTTCGACTGTCACCGAAAGGTCTAGCCTCCAACTGAACTCGTTGATTCGGTGATACCTGTTCCTGTTCAATTCTTTCAACATTTGATTTTAACAAAGAGGATTCATCAAATGTTACATCTTTACTAATGACTATCTTCCGCAATGTAGGATCCCACAACCTATATCCTTTCACTGCATAGTCATACCCAACAAAGACATAACATTTCGACTTTGGATCTAATTTTGAACGTTGATTTTCGGAATAAGAGAATAAGCATCACAACCAAATATCCTCAAATGTGAATAGTCACAAGACTGACCTGTCCAAACTTCTTCAGGAATTTTACAATCAATTGCTACTGAAGGTGATCTGTTAACTAAATAACAAGTAGTAGATACTGCTTCTGCCTACAACTCCTTTTGCAAATTAGCATTGCTGATCATGCTTCTGGCTCTTTCCATAAGAGTCTGATTCATACGCTCAGCAACACCATTTTGCTGAGGAGTATAAACAGCAGTTTTGTGTCTAACAATTCCCTCATCCTTACAGTATTGTTCAAATTCAACAGAAGTGAACTCACCACCATTGTCAGTTCTTAGACATTTAATAGATTTGCCTGTTCTTTTCTCTACCATTACTTTAAATTGTTTAAAGACATTTAATACATCAACTTTCGTTTTTAGCATATAGACCCAAACTTTACGAGAGTAATCACCAATGAACGTTAAAAAATACAATGCACCCCCATATGACACAACAGGGGAAGGCCCCCACAGATCAGAATGAATGTAGTCTAAAACATCTTTACTATTATGATTTCCAACTTTAAATCTTTGTTTACACTGTTTTCCATACACACAATCTTTACAGAAATCTAAATTCAAGGATTTCAGACCGGGAAGAGATTTACGTTTCATCAGTATATGAAGACCTTTCTCGCTCATATGACCCAAATGCTGATGCCATAGACGAGTACCTGCTTCTTCCTTTTCTGACGCAACCGCTGCTTCACTGACCTGAGTACTTCCTTTTAACCTGTAAAGATTTCCAACCTTTTCTGCCTTCATAACCACAAGGGCTCCTTTAAAGACTTTCAAGACGCCATCCTGACCTGTAAACGTATAACAATATGAATCCAACACTCCCAAAGAGATTAAATTTTTCTTCAAATCAGGTACATGTCTAACACTAGTTAATGTCCTAACTGTGTTATCATACATCTTAATCCTGATATCTCCCATCCCAACAGTCTGACATGACACATTGTTACCCATAAACACAGAACTACTGTTTACATTTTCATACGAGGTAAACCAATTTCTATGTGGGCACATGTGATGAGAAGCACTAGAGTCTAACAGCCAGCTATCAAAACCCTGAGAGACATTACATTCAGGTGAAGTTTCATCTATCATACATAATTCTTCAGCAGATAAAACTTCGTCTATCATACCTGAATCAACCTGATTCGCTTCGTTCTTTGGGTTTTCGGATTCCTTTCATTTCCAACAGTCCTTCTTCAAGTGTCCAACTTTACCGCAGTTCCAACATTTTGCCTTACACTTCTTTCAGTGTATTAAAAACATCCAAATGTTCTGCAACGTTTGAACCTTCTTTCATTCGAAGGCTGTATAACTGTCTTTTCAGATAAATTTTGTTGGTTAATGATTTTGTCATATAGCGATTTTCAAGTTTTTCCCACAATCCTGACGTCGTAGTCTCTTCAACAATGTTGAAGAGAACTTCATCCGCTAGGCATAACCGGATGGTACTGAGAGCTTGGGAATCCAAGGCCTCCCAGTTTGAAGTAGTCATGGTTGCAGGTTTCTTAGTTGCCCCATCCAATGCCTTGTGCAACCCTTGTTGCACAAGCAGATCCTTAACCTTCAGTTTCCAAAGAGCAAAATTGCTCTTTCCGGTGAATTTCTCCACCTCGAATTTTGCATTCGACATCTTGGCCATTTTTCCTCCTTCCTAGGGTTTCAGTCTTTCTAGGAATTATTTATAATTTTGTTTGTCTTTCTAAAAAAAACTGTAAAAAAAAAAATAATTCCCAACTCAACAGATTTTTTTTTTAATTTCAAATCCTTTGTTTCCTTTCCCCCTTTGTTTTTCTTCAATTCAAAAAATAAAATATTTCCTTCAACTTACTCACATCGACCCTTTATTTTTTTTGAAAGAATTTTACTTTCATTACTTTCTGGAAAAAAAAAGTTCTGAGACAAAATTTCTTTCAAAAAAAAATACCCGGATTTTTCGAACAAGTTTTGGCCGCCAACACTGAAAACAGAGGTTTTTCCTCTTCCGAACAGGTTTTGGCAGCCAGCACAGGCTCAGTATGGCAACAGCAACGCAGAGGGTTTGATAAAACACGCAACTAGCAGCACGCAACAACAAACAGTAGCAACTTAGCGCCTCTCTGGTAGCACACAACAGCACCTTCAACCTTCACGCCCCCTTCAGCCTTCACGCAGCAGGTCTTCGCGCAAGCAGATAACTGGCCCCGGTCTTCAACACGCAACAGCCCCTTCAGCCTTCATGCAGCAGGTTGGATTCTCACGCAAGAAAATTCACGCCGGCAACACCAATTCTTCACGCAGGGTCTTCACACGGCTGCAGGTTCCCAGCACGTAGGAAGATTCACGCAGGCTCTCGCAGGCAGACTCTGGATTCTCACTCTAGAATCACCCAGGCTCTGTGCCTACATTTCATGCCGGGCAAATTTTTTCTACTCTGGAATCACGCAGGCTCTATGCCTATTTTTCACGTGTTATGCTCTTAACCTGCAAAGTAATACCCAAACACAGAATATGCGAAGAAAAAGATACCCAGAACATAGAATATGCGAAGAAAAGATACCCAGAACACAGAATAGCAACGATTTTATTATTCAGAGAGAAATGTTCACAGGCCTCTTCGAGGGGGCAACCTCCAATAGAGCAGAGCTCGATTACAAAAACAAGACACGATACTCCTCGCAGGGAGTCCCTATCCTTTATATATGACTCATACATGCAATACCACGGGCCAATACCATGGGTTTTATTAATACCATCTATCTAATACTACCGCCCATTTGTAACTAACTGTGGTCCCATCATTAATTGCGGGTTAACCACTTACAAATATTAATATGGGCTTTATTGATTCTTGACTAGGACGTGATCCCATGACATAAATAAGGGGGTTAGGGTGGGACCCTAACATGCCCTCCCCCTTAAGACTAGCCTTGTCCTCAAGGCTGAAGCTACGGAAACTGCTGAAGAATAGTGGCTGGTTCCCAAGTTGCATCTTCCGAAGAGGTGTCTTTCCATTTGACGAGGACCTCCTTAATCATGCGGCCGCGCAGGTGCTTGTCTCGTGTGTCTAGAACCTGTTCGGGTTGAAGCCAGATTGACCCTTCTTCATCTAATTCAGGTAGACTAGTTTGAACTCGGCAATTGTTCCCAATCACTTTCTTGAGGCACGATACATGGAAAACTGGATGGATTTTTGCCGTAGGTGGCAAAGCCAACTTGTAAGCCACTTCTCCAATGCGCTGAAGTACTTGGTATGGTCCGTAGAATTTTGGAGAGAGCTTTTGACAACCCTTATCTTTGAGTGATGTTTGCTTATATGGTTGCAGCCTCAAAAAGACCTGATCCCCTTCTTGAAATTGGCACTCTGAGCGATGTTGGTCGGCATGTTGCTTCATGCGGTTCTGAGCTTGATGAAGATTCTCGCGAAGATGGGCGAGCATGGTTGCGCGGTGTTGTAGGAGTTGATCCACTGCTTGTACTTTGGAGCATCCCTTGAGATAAGAAGTAGGGGAAGGCAGAAGTTGACCATAGACTACTTCATAGGGAGTCATTTTGGTGGTGGCATGATAGTTGGTGTTATACCACCATTTAGCCAGAGGTAACCACTGTGCCCAAAGATGTTGCTTTTCTGAGGTGAAACACCTAAGGTAGGTTTCTAGACATTTGTTGACGGCTTCGGTTTGACCATCCGTTTGCGGATGATATGAAGTACTGAGTTTGAGTTGAGTGCCTTGTATTCTGAAGAGTTCCTGCCAAAAATTGCTGGTGAAGGTCGGGTCGCGGTTAGACACTATAGAAGTGGGCATGCCATGTAATTTGAAGATCTGATCCATGAAAGTTTGAGCAACCAAGGTTGGTGTAAACGGGTGGGGTAGGGCGTAGAAATGAGCATACTTCGACAGTCGGTCCACAACCACCATGATGACTGACTTGTTCCCTGACTTTGGAAGACCTGTAATGAAATCCATCGAAACCTCCGTCCAAATTGAGGCCGGAATGGGCAATGGTTGTAAGGTGCCTGGTGTGTTGATGGTTTCCCCTTTGTGGCGTTGACAGACATCACATTCGACTACTAAAGTAAGGACGTCCTTTTTCATGCCTGTCCAAAAGAATGATCTTCTGGTGCGAGCATATGTCTTCTGAAAGCCCGAATGTCCTGCAATGGGAGATGAGTGCAATTCTATCAAAAGGCGACTTTTGAGGGTAGATGTTGGTGATATTACGACTCTGTCCTTGTAGCGAAGAATATCATTCTGCCACGAGTAGCCCTTGCTGGAATTAGGATCTACCTACAATTGAGAAATGAGTTGGGAGAGCCCTGGGTGTGAAAACCATTCTCTGCGAGCCTCTTCAATCCAGTCTGGAATGGGAAGGGAAATTGCGAGCAGAGTACTTTCCTCCTCAAATTGGTGCGATAATGCATCTGCTACACTGTTGTCTTTCCCTTTCTTGTAAATGATCTCATAATCATATCCCAACATTTTTGCTAACCATTTATTTTGTTGTGGGGAGGATAGGCGTTGCTCCAAGAAATATTTAAGACTGTGATGATCTGTGCGGATTTGGAAACGTCGCCCCAATAAGTAAGGTCGCCAGGTCTCGACTGCATGTAAGATGGCCATCATCTCCTTCTCGTAGGTAGATTGGCCCAGATTCCTCCCACTGAGTTGTTGGCTTGTGAAGGCCAATGGTCGCCCTTCCTGCATTAAGACTGCCCCAATACCTATACCCGAAGCATCACATTCAATGACAAAGGATTTGGTGAAGTCAGGTAGTGCTAAGACTGGAGTGGTACACATGGCGTTTTTGAGAGCGGTAAATGCCTGTTATGCGTCCTCGGTCCAGAAGAAGGAATTTTTCTTTAGGAGTTGAGTGAGGGGCTTCGCTATGCGGCCATAGTGGCGGACAAATTTACGATAATAACCTGTGAGACCCAAAAATCCTCTCAAGCTCTTCAAAGTCTTAGGTTGAGGCCATTCTTGCATTGCCTGGATCTTTTTGGGGTCCACCTTGACACCTTCACGCCCCGCAATGTGGCCCAAATACTCAACTTCTTCCATGCCAAATGAACACTTAGACATCTTGACAAATAATTTGTGCTTGCGGAGCAGTTGCAAGAGTAGATCTACATGCTGAAGATGTGCCGCCTAAGTGCCACTATAGATGAGAATGTCATCGAAGAAGACAAGGACAAATTTTCTGAGATATGGTTTGAGGATGTGATTCATAAGACTCTGAAAAGTAGAAGGGGCATTACAGAGACCAAATGGCATGACCAGGAACTCATAATGGCCTTCATGAGTTCTAAAAGCCATCTTGGGAATGTCGACTTCCTTCATCCGAATTTGGTGGTAGCCAGAGCAAAGATCCAACTTAGTGAAGAATTGAGCCCCATTAAGTTCATCCAGCAAATCGTCAACCACCGGAATGGGAAATTTATCTTTGATTTTCAACTTGTTGAGGGCCCTGAAGTCGGGACACATCCGCCACTCCCCATCTTTCTTGAGGACCATGACCACTGGGGATGAATAAGGACTAATGCTGGGACGAATGACACCTGCTTCCAACAATTCCTTGATGATTTTTTCTATTTCATTTTTTTGAGTGAACGGATATCTGTATGGCCGCACATTTGGGGGTTGGGCCCCTGGAACCAAGGTGATGCTATGATCATGTTCCCCTCGCGAGGGTGGAAGCTCATGAGGCTTGTCAAAGACCATCCGATGGTTATTTAAAATCTGCTGCATCTCAGGATGAATTGGCAAAGACCTGGTTTCGACTACCTGGATGGCATTAAATTGAGCTACCACTCCATGATGGCCCTTTTTTAACAATTTTTCCATCCGATGCGAGCTGATGACAGAGGGGGCTCCCGCCTGGAGGCCACGGAGGGTATGTGTGGAGTTGTTCTGCTTAAAACTCATATATAACTCCTGGAAATCCATTGTGATTGGCCCAAGGGTGCGGAGCCATTCAGCGCCTAGGACAATGTCGCATCCCCCCATGTGTATGGCAAACATGTAGGTTTTCAACTGATAATCCCCCATTTGAAGTTTGACATTTTCACAGCGGCCTTCACATTTCATTGTGCCCCCATCTGCAATTTGGACTTGGAAGTTAGAAACTGCCCGTACAAAACAATGCGCTGCTTCGGCGATTTTTTGATGGATGAAATTATGGGTACTTCCACTATCACTCAAGACTATTACTGGGCGATGTTTAAGAAAACCCCTGATTTTGAGAGTTTGAGGGGAAGAGATTCCTACCAACGCATTGAGTGAAATAACTGGTTCGTCAGATACAATCTCCTTTTGGTTGTCCTCTTCGATCACCTCCGGTTCCTCAAGAGGTGGATCTTCCTCGATGGAGCTGTAGTCAGTGGCATCTATTTGAAAAAGCTTGGGCTCCTTGCATTTATGACCAGGGGAATATTTTTCATCACAGTAGTAACATAGTCCTTGCTTCCTTCTTTCGGCCATTTCCTGAGGTGACACATTTTGGACCTTAAGTGTCTGAGTCGTGTGGTGAGCTTGTGGGGGACGACCTTTAGTGGGGAAATTGGGGCGGCTGTATTGGGCTGTTATGGCACGTTCCACCTTACGGGCTACCTGGCAAGCCTCCGTCCATGTGGGAGGGTGGTGGAGTAGAACTTGAGCTTTGATGGCTTCTTTAAGACCACTGATAAAACATTCCGTGTAGAACTCATCTGAGAGATGCTGAGTGCGGAAGGCTAAGGCTTCAAAAGTGGTGATATATTCATCCACTGTACCCGTTTGTCGGAGTTTAGTGAGACGGCCCAAAAAGGAGTCTCCCTGTTCAAAGCGATCTCGAAGAGCTTTGGCAAATTGGGCCCAACTCGAAAAAGGTCCATTGCGACGTTGATGCCATTCCGCCCATTGCCATTGTTCATTGTCCAAGTACATGGTCCCCACTCCAAGCTTATTCCAATCATCTTGGAGACGATTCAATTTGAAATACTGGTCCATTTGTGCTAGCCATGCGGACGGGTGAGAACCGTCAAATTTCTGCATATCCAACTTGGGAGGTCGCTGATTGGGTGGTGAATGGGTGTGCCAGACGTGAGGAGAGTGGCTAGACTCACCCTCATGGTGTTCATGGTCATTATACGGTTCCTCGAGAGCTGGCTCCTTGCCCTTATCGAGTGCTTGCCGTACCAGGCTAGTTAGTCCGTTAATCGTAGTTTTGAGCTCGTTCATATCTCTTTCAAGTTTGTCTAGCCTTTCATTGGCCATTGCTTGAGCTCTAGTTTCTACCATACACCAACTTGATGAAAAATTGGGACCGCCAAATTTTTTTTTCTAATAAATTGAATGGTACCACCGTGCTCAGCTCGTCGCCCTGATGCTGATGGGCTAGATCACAAATAAGCACTTCAGAAGATCTCAGACTTTTTTTTTGGAAAACTCCTAACGAAGTTTTACTCCTTCTTGATCAATACTGCAGTCGCCAAATCCTCAAAATGTCAATGCCGCCAAAAGTCCTGCGAAAATTATATCCAGGTACAGGAACCCTTCACAACTACTCCGATCTGGTGGATCTGAGAGATCTGAATGGTTGAACAACTGCTGCTGCTGATCTGATGGAGCTGCGGGACTGATGTCTGCTGCTGCTGCACTTGCTGATCTGGAATAGATGATGTGTGATCCCCCAATAGAAAGGGAACTATGGTCTTGAGGAGTGTCAGGTGCTACAGATCGCAATATACATAAGGGTCTGACAGTAGTACTCGGCCCAATGTTTCAGGGCTCTAACTAAGGAGGATCGACCGTACCCTTAGCCGTACAACCCGACTACCCTATCGTACGGGCGAGTAATATCTCCGAGTGCTGTTCTCGGTGTACTGCAGCCACAAGACGGCCGAAGGTTTATCTATGGCGAGGTTTCAAGGGAGCTAGGGGGCTTCCTATATACCCAGAGGGTACGTGGAAGACAGTCCATGCGCGGTTCTGTCTAATGCGCTACTACTCGAAGGGGTACCCACAGGGGTTACAAGGGATTCCAACAGACGTGACCACCTCTTGTATTTCCTGCGTGCATGCCTCCCCAAATCCGCAGGTTTATGCGCTTAACGACAGATCCCGTGGTTTAAAGACGCCGGAACACGTCTCTAGCCAAAAAAAATTTGCTAAAAATTGGAGATCCCACCGAGCCCTGGAAAGTGCTCTGATACCACTTGTTATGCTCTTAACCTGCAAAGTAATACCCAAACACAGAATATGCGAAGAAAAAGATACCCAGAACACAGAATATGCGAAGAAAAGATACCCAGAACACAGAATAGCAACGATTTTATTATTCATAGAGAAATGTTCACAGGCCTCTTCGAGGGGGCAACCTCCAATAGAGCAGAGCTCGATTACAAAAACAAGACACGATACTCCTCGTAGGGAGTCTCTATCCTTTATATATGACTCATACATGCAATACCACGGGCCAATACCGTGGGTTTTATTAATACCATCTATCTAATACTACCGCCCATTTGTAACTAACTGTGGTCCCGTCATTAATTGCGGGTTAACCACTTACAAATATTAATATGGGCTTTATTAATTCTTGAGTAGGACGTGATCCCATGACATAAATAAGGGGGTTAGGGTGGGACCCTAACATCACGCCGGGCAGAGTTTTTCTACTCTGGAATCACGCAGGCTCTATGCCTACGTTTCACACCGGGCAGAGTTTTTCTACAACCTCTGAGTTCTGGTCGCACACAGTTCTGGTCTTCACGGGATCGCTGATACAGCCACCAATGCGAGTGGTTCCGGTCTGACCTCACGCTGATACAGTCACCAATGCGAGCGGTTCTGGTATGACCTCACGCTGATACAGTCACCAATGCGAGTGGTTCTGGTCTCTTCTTCACGCAGGCAGAGTCTTCATGCCTTCACGCCCAATCGCTCGGCCCTGTTAGGCTCTGATACCACTTGTTGTACAAATAACAGAAATATTGAAGAAAAACAAAGAAACTCAATAGAATAACCAAGACAAGAAATTGAATTTGATTGGAATTTGTTATTCAACAATGATTCTCCGCTCGTTACATTTCATGGGCATTTGTTAGTTTTATATCATCGACTATCGTTACATAACTAATATTTCGGTATAAAACTGTATAAAGCTGTCTAGTTACATTTACCCTAAGTTACTAATTCGTTATCAAACTAACAGAAACTAATGCATGGTAACCAAAAACAAGAAAACACTGCTCAACTCTTCATAAATTCATAAATAAGAAAACACTGATCAACTCTTCAAAAATTCATAAATTACAGATTACAAGGGTTCCTGACACCTGTTTACCATTTTCTCCCTTGTTGGAACTTGAACAATCACAGGGTGATTACCTTTTTCTTCTACTACTAAACTCTTGTCCTTCCAACAATGCCCTATGGCGAATGTCAAGAAGAACCTTTCAATTTTTACGTGTTCTCACATAAATTTATCAATGCTCTACTATTCAGGTAGGAATAGTTTAGTTGCTACAAATTACAAGGCTATCACACAAAGCCAAATTCAGTTATACCTTCTATTTATTTCCAACAATATTCAGGTAAGAACATATTAGTGGATATATATTGGGGCATTAGCACCATTCACAAGCAGGTCCAGCAGGTCCATCATTCTCTTTATGCGAGACCTTAGCTAATTTCCATCCTAAACTCTGCACGCATATCTTAAACTGAATTCTAATTCTTTTTTCTAGACTAGCTCTCACAAAGCATTTGAGTTGTTCCTGATTGCTGGCCATCTAACTGAAAGATTTGGCAGCATGCACCAGTCTTTGTCCTTAGAACACCAGTAGAATCAAGTATTGTATTGCATATCAAATCTACTAAAGTACCAATGATTCTACAGCTCTGGTTAAGTACTCAATAGTGCTTCCAAGGTTGCAGAACTTCAATCTACAGCCATAGAGATTGAATGGGTGTTCGCAGTTATATTTGTTCCTTTGTGAAGAACTCTGCTCTTTTGGACCTCAATTCCCCTCAAATAAAAATGTTCTCTTTAATTGGAACTTATTTACATCCTAACATGCAAGTCGATTTCTCCAAGAGAATGTACCTGGGCAACAAATGATATCCAAGTTGAAATCTTAACAATGGAATTAACTAATTATTTTCAATCGATTTCCTTCATTGTTGCTGGTTGATTTTTCCTGGGATTATCGACATCTCATTTATTGGGTTCACCTCACCCTGATTTGAACTTCTTTCATTTGAATCAACTTCATCTCTGGTTAGAACATTTTTTGACTGATTTCATTTTCCAAAAAATGTGGTATTTAAGTTACTTTCTTCTTGCAAGTTGATTTTACCGTTGTTAGTACACTGCTAGTAGATTTGTTTGACATGATCATTTTCTTCAATTTCAGGGTCGACTAGCTTAATGATAGTGTCCTTTTGCTTCAGCTCATGTTCATTCATCAGTTCTCAATTGATTCTCTCTGTGTTCAAAATGGATTCAAGTAGCTTAGGAATTACATCGATTTCCATGTTCATTCATCAGTTCTCAACTGATTCTCTCTGTGTTCAATGGATTCAAGTAGCTTGGAAATGACATCAATTTCCTTTTATATTGTATTAAAATGTACAGGAATGTGACAGTGGAATTTCTTTCCACAACAATACTTCTTTGTACCTATGGACTTTATCTCAACTCAACTAGATTTCATTTCTGACAAGAGATTTCCTTAATAAATTCCTCTTGACAAATTTGTCTGTTATAAAACTTTGCAAAAGCTTACCCTTGTGTATAGCTCACTACACAAGAAAATTCATTTTTGAAGCATAATTCTTATACTTGCAACTTTCATTTCTCTGTATAGACTTTCTAGAAAATAAACTGCGTGTGAAGAGTCTATATTCCACTCTTGGATTCATTTTGTTCGAGAGTTATGTGAAGGACTAACGAACCTAGTAGTCACAGGACGAAACAAACCCTGAGGCAGTAAAAATTTGTACATGGGTCCACATTTGCTCCCATTATGGTCCTTACAGAGAGTACATTGAAGGTAGGTATGTTACAGTTGGTAGAATATGACGAATGTGCTCCCTTCATGTTCTCTAAGAAGACAACTTACAATTATTTGACAATTTCCTCATCCAAATGATTTTGAAGGAGTAATTTCATCTAAATTTAATTGATTTTCAAACTGGGATTTACTCTTCTTAATTTAACTGATTTTCAAACTGAGATTTAGTCAGTGTTACTGAAGAGTGAAATAGAAACTGATTTTCTCTTGCAGAGAATAACAAGGATTGGTGTGAGCTTATACTCTGTCTTATAGACCTTCAAATACAAATAAGCTCTTGTATCCCTATTTCAATCACATAATTTAAATGAATATAATGTCATTTTATTAGAAAAATGCAATGAGTATGAAATAGATCATCAGAATGGCCACTAAAAGAAACATCACCTGACACAGACATGAACATGATAGAATCTAGATATTAGAATTTTGGGGAAAAACAATTGCGCCTTAACAGAGAGCTTCTTATCCTACACCACACATTTCACTCTTTCAAGGTGGAGTTACAAACTGAACATGCAATGACTGAGCTGCATGGTCACCAAAGTTGTAACACACCCAAAAAAACAATGCTTCATATCGGCTTCTCAATTATGTGTGTTGTGCTAGCATTAGTGATATAGTCTCTTCTGAACTTTTGTTTCAAGTATAAATTTGATTAAATTTCAGAAGTGCAAGAACTCACAGAAAACCCTCCGGCAGTAAATTGATAGGAGAAATCTTCAAAAAAACCTGGAAGCTGTCCTGTTCATATTGTCCTAGACTTTTCAGCCAAGTTAATATATCTGTAAAGAATACTATTTTATCCTGAGAACTTTGTTTATCACCAGATGAAAATAAATTAGAAGCAAAACATCAGGTTGGTGACAAATCCAAAACAAGTTGCAAGACTGTAACCCAATCTGCAAAACATCAAAAAACTGATTGTCCCAGAGTGGGATGCACTGTGGGAAGCTGTGCTGTCCCATCTTTTACTAGTGTCAGCTTCATAGCACCTGCTTCCATTTCCAGCAGCTGTGTCTTTAAGAGAGCATCGGCCTCTATCTTGATAGTGTTGTCATCAAGAGATTTGTAGCTGATTTCCATTTTTAATCTTTATGGCAGCTGTTTATAGTCCTGTAGGACTGAAAGTATGGATGTTGCAAAGCTTCATTAGCTGTTATTCTTTTGTTTCCATCCACTTGTAACATTTGTTTCAGCAAATCCACACCTTTTAGACACCCAACATTTTTAACAAATCTTGTGAGGGATGGGAAAGGCTTTCCCGGATTTGGAAATATGATATCCAACTGCTCCTTTATAGATTGCCCACGAAATAGCGGCTCACCGATGAACAATTCTGCAAATATGCATCCCATTGACCAAACGTCCACTGCAAAACAATTGTATGAGGTGCGTCCCATCAGCAATTCGGGAGCTCTTTACCACAAAGTAACGTACTCCTGGTATTTATTGTTCTCAATAACACCATGCTCAGAGTCTTCCACCATGACAGCCATGCCAAAGTCCGCAATCTTGAGGGCAGTGGCTTCCGTGTTTATCAAACAGTTAGAGGGCTTAAGGTCCCTGTGTGCAACACCCTTGCTGTGACAATAAGCCACACCGTTGCAGAGTTCCCATAGTAACCTTTTCATCACCCCTAATCTATAATGGCACCCAAAAATGGATGAACCCCATCGGACATGCAGAACATGAATGAATTTGTCCAGGGACACATCCATATATTCCATTGCAATGTATACAAAAGGTGGGTCTGTATACTGATCATCACAACCTTTAATTTTTTCACACGCAGAGAACCCCACCACATACTTACTTGGGCTCAGGAACTTTGACAGACCTCTTTCCTTCAACGTCACGTCACAGTCATGAGAAAATTTCATGGCCACTATCTTTCCTGTATCAACATTCACGGCCTTTACAACAACGCCATATGTGCCATGCCCTAAGTAATTAAAAAGCAGATATGTGCCATGGCCTAGGGAATTCAAAAGCAGATAATTCTGAGACATGCTTGAATTCTAATGATCTGAAGTGCAATTTCAATAAAGCTTGAAGTGGCGATATGGAATTTAATTTTGAATGCAACGAAGAGGAGGGCGTTTAATAAGAAAGACAGACATTCTGGGGTTGGCATGAATAAAATGCTAAATGAGAAGGCTTTAATAGTTTTTTTCCTGCTATTTTTAGCCATCCAAATTGAGTGCTCCTTTTGCTGTTTTCTGCTAGTTCCGACCTTTGCTTCTCGTTGTTCTTTCATTTTACTGAAACACAATTTCTCGCACTTCTTTCATTTTACTGAAACACCATTTGCTATCTTTGTTTCTCGTAGTTCGTACTTCTTTCCTTTTACTGAAACACAATTTCTATAATAAGAAAATAAACTTATTAAAAATAGCTGTGTGTTCTATTTATCTGTTGAAACTGGAGTAAATATGAAAGCTTGGATTTCTAAAATTAGCGGGAAACCTATAATAGCTTTGTATTTTAGTTATATGTTGAATGTGGAGTAAATCTGAAAGTTTGAATTTTTAAAATTAGTTAAAGTTTTTATATTGATAATGTGTCGTGAGTTGTTATTGTGAGTTTAAGTGTCAATTTAGAAGTAGTATGTTTTATATGGGTGAGTTGTAGTCATGATCTAAATGTAACTGTTGTCATGATTTGTGTTGTGTTGTGCAATCTTTTAATTTTTACTATTTTAAGTCCTCAAAATAGAAAGATTTTAGAAAAAAAAATGATAAAGCTCTTTATTTTTATATATAATTTTTTATTATTTAAACTTAAATAAAAATAAATTTATTATATATATTCTTAATTTTTTTAAATTTAATTTTTTGTTAATTAATTTAAAATAGGTAAGGCACATTAAAATTAATGTTTTTTTAAAAGTAAATTATAATATTTTTAATGAATAAAAAATTTAGACATATGATAAATTTATGCTAATTATTTTATGAACACTAATTATATATATTGAATTTGCAATTTAAGGATAATTAATGAAAAAATGTTTATGTTTTACTAGTTTATTTCTAGATTTTGATAGGAGTAGTGATAATTAATTCAACATTTGTAAGATGAAGAAACCACTATATGCTCCAAGTAGCAAATAATTTAGGGAAACTGGCATATGCCAAATCACTCACAATCTGCCCCAAGTAGCCAATTTTTAGGGAAGCACACATAAGCCTAAATCACTTAGACCGTCTAGATGTAGAAATGGGCACAATAAGAAAATGGTCCAACAAAAATAATTAAATGTGTATGTAGAGGAAGTTGGCAAATCCCAAAAAATCGAAGGAAACATGGATGTTTATCTAAAGTGGAAAATCCCTTGTGTACACAATCACTTCACCCAATATAGGTAACTACATTCAATACATGAAAGACCATACAATAACTGAGAAATTTATGGGCATCTACCCATTAAAGAAAGCACTTATGGCTAGATATGCTCCAAAGGATTCTTTGCTATCAGTATTTCCTATGTAGAAGACAGGGGAACAATTTTTAAATAGGGTCCCTATCTCTTCAATTTCGTTAGGTTACAATTGAGATATTTGATACAACACTTTAGTTATAAAAAAGGAAGATTTCATTAGACCTTTGCTTTGGATTAGGCTATATTCTCCCTCTAATGAATATTAGAGAAGGTAATGCTCTAAAATACACTTGGTTCATTTATTCCCATATCAAAGTCATGTGAATTAAGTGACACACTTTATCTGTTTGCATCTACATGTACATGAATGTAGTTGCAGATCTACTAAAATGTATCACTTATTAATTTCTAAGATGATAAATATGTGTAAAAACCTCAACAATGAACATATTCCTTTCTACCTTGGCAAATGCCATGAACATGGATAAACTATTTAATATTATTATTATTGTTAATTATATGATTATTAATATGATTTAAATTTGACCATTATAACCCTATCTCATATTATTATTTACTATTATATAGTTATTTAGTAACTTTTTTGTGTAGTTATAAGTTACTATATTATAACTCAGTAGCTTTATTATATGTTTTTTCTTTTTTTCTGTTGGCTTAACATTTTATAGTTTATTAATATTATACTTATTACTATTATTACATCCTATGATCCTATGATATTGTTGTTATATGCTTGAACATTAGATTTAATGTGTTTATATAATTATTATAATTTTAAATATATTTTAGTTTTAATTATTTGATTACTATTTATAGGATTTTTTTGGTTATTATTTAGTTATAATGTAGGTTTTTGTTGTTGTTATTGTTGTTCTTTAATATATACTTTCATTATTATAGGTTTTATCTCATGTTTCCTTTATTTATTGTGCTCTTAAGGTTTCTATAATTGGTCTATCTTTTCCTCCTTTTGGTCCCACATATCATTTATCTATTGTTTATTTCCAAATCTCTCTTATTCGAATCATTATCCTAAAGACGAATCACCTTATGTATTCAAAATGTGCACTACTAGCAATGAACATTGTCATATGTTTCCAGTCCATATTCTAGATGTTTTTAATTTGAATGTGATTTTAGATTGGCTATAATTATGTCCTTCATTTAATTTTTCTATAGATTGCAGTGTCATCTTGTGATGAACCATGTTTACTTAGGATTGACCTATCACCCCCTTATCAAGTATCATGTGTCAAGCTAAATCTTGTTTAGATGTGAATTTTATTATCTTATTTTGGAAAAATAATTAAAATATTATGTACATGTGTATGTAGGTTGTCTCATTGTATTCTGGATTGATATTATCACCATCATATGCTTCACAACCACCCACTTCCTGCACATCATTTGTCTCAAGTTGGTAGGAAAGTCTGATATTTGGCCACCTTGCCTTGACTCTTAGGATACCACTTTTATGCCATGGGGTGCTTCCATCTCTTGTACAACTGATGGATCTTTATAGCTTATCACCCCTACCACATTTGTCATCCCATCCATCCATAGCGGTTGCACTAGTACACCACCAAATAGTCCCCATGTCGTGGCCACCATTGTGTCATCTGCTATGGTTTCACCACCCAGCCCTATGCACCCACACTCCCCCACCCCCCATTCTATGACCAAAATCCCATGTTGATACCATAGTGCATACAACAACATATGTTTCCTTAGAGTAGCTTGTGAAACTGAATGAATTACTTTCTAGTGAATTTATATCATTACCTAAGACATTCATGATGATGAAATTTTTATGTATCATGAATGGGATTTATTTTAGTAAAATTTGTTTAAATTTCATGCTTTGGTTCTTGTAAGTACTACAAGGTGTCATAGCTAAGAGTTTATGGTCATAGAGGAGGGAAACAACATCACAATTGATAGTATCATCTAGAGTGAGTTTTCTTAGCTTCAATTATAAAGTATCATCTTGTAAGTGTGTTAAATTATTGTGGAAAAAATATAATACAAATGTTTCTTCTTTGTCTATTCTCTAAAGATACAAACCACAACCATACATAAAAGGAATTGAACTACTACTTTTAGTAATAAGAGAAAGATCAACTTCTAAGATGTATTTAATAGTTGTGAAGGTGGTAGTGGTTAACGAGTGACTAGTGAATTCCATTTTGTATCTAGGGCACCATATGCCATACTTCCATGTTTAGGCATGAGGCTTCGTTTTGTATAATCTGTTAGGGCTCCAGGAAACTCTCCTAAGTTGCAGCTCAGAGATGCCTGGTAACATATAATCTTCAATATTGTTCTCAGAACTATTGGAATGGATGATGGTTTGGATCAAGTCAGATAATCATTTCAGCTCTATTCTCACTCAAGACATGCATGAACACCCTCAACAATACAAGGCTTTACAGCACTAATTCTTAATAATTTATAGATTTAATGGATAGATGGATAATACTGATTGTACCAATAGATTTCATACATAAACACATATAAATGGACAGCTATAGGAAGTAAATGAGACTTGCAAATCTAATTTATCAATGCAGAGATAAGATGACAGTTATCTGGCATTAGACACAACAAAAAACCTGAATAACCTATTCAAGTGCAAGCATAGAAAAGCAGATAAAATGGACATTGAACATATAATAGCAAAAGAAGCTTATATTGCTAGAATGAATATGAGAAGCTTGAAGGAAGAGAGGAGGAACAATCTCCAAAAGTTGAACCCTTATTACATCTTAATAACAGCTATTTATAGCCTGTTTACAATGCTCCTGAGCTCTAAGAGGCTCAGAGTCATAATATGTCTGATATGTCCCTTAACTGTTTGATTCCCTCTATGGGCAAGCATGGATTAGAGGCTTTCACCTTCTGACAGAGGAATAACCACCTTCAGATATTTTGGATAGTTTGTTGCGCTATCTAGGAGCTATCTCATGCCAGATATGCCCCATGATGTTGGTTTTGATGAGCTGTGTTGGGCTGTTGATGCTTTTGATATTTTGGGCAAGCTACGCTATCTACTCCATGACCATTATGTTTGTTTAGATAAGTTGTGCGTGCTGTGAAACCATGATCACTTTCTGGCCTCTGTTTTCCCAGCAAACTGTCTCCCAGACTATGTTGTGAGGTGGAAAGGGTCCTCAAGCCTCTGTTTTCCCTTTGAAATGCAAACAATGACTGCTTTCTGTTATAAATAGAGAAATGATGCAATACTGAAAAATCCCGCCTTCTCTATGTATTTTGGACTTCAAAAGTCCTAAAAAATGGTTTATTCACCTATCGAGTCCGCCCTTAGGGTTATCGCAAGTCGCATTCGGCCCGAGTCCCTTGCTTCCTTTGTATTTTGACTTACGCCTGAAAAACACTAATAACATGGGAAAATTGGCCTTTGGCGGACTTCAAAATATATATATTTCACTTCCCGGACCCTTTCAGGTCCGAGCTTCATCGCAATCGGCACTGCCCTGTTTCCCTTTGTATTTCGTTACATAGCGAAATACACTAAAATGCATTTAAAACGGGCTTATTGTGGACCTGAGATTTTATGCAATATTATCTATAACACTGTCGGGTCCGCAACATCACATCGCACACACGAAGGTGTAAAGGCAGTGCCCCTTGGTTTTCCCAATTGTGATCCGCCGATGCAATGTGGGTTGTTGATCTACACGCGTGATCGACAGTCCACATTGAATCCATGATTGCAATCGCTCATTGCATACTGTCTGTGCCGATAACCGGCAATTGTGACCCGTCGATTTGATCATCGGTGATCGTTGATCGGCAGCGTCTTGCGCCGATTGCCACTGCCCGCCTATGCCGATCAGATCCGCCGATGCGATCTGTCGCTTAGATCTGGGTCTTTGATCAACCAAATCTAACGGTTGTTGTGCCTTCTCAGTTTTAAGCCTCCGATAATGGTTTTTTTACTGTTTTAATGCGTTTGTTTGCCTCCCGATAGTGCATTTATGCCCTTCCAAGGGCTTTCCTCCCTCGCTTGTTTCGATCTTTGGATGATCTTAAGCACTTTTGCAGACTTTGGGAGTGTTTTAGATCCATTTTTGGGCCAAATGCCAAAAAAGCTAACATTGGCTCCTTCTGGGGATGAAATCCTCCCTGTTAGGTTTTAAGGATCACAGATCAATGCCTTTCCTATAAAACAAGATCAAATCTTCCTCCTAGTGTTGAATTGGGCATGGAGTCTATTTAGCATGAAATAAAAACTTGAAAACAACATATTTACAATACCAAGGCTTAAAAGGCTTAACTAAAATAAAGTTCGAAGAACAGCCCATTGAATGGGCCATCAAAAACATATCCTTCCCTTGATGCATCCCTTTTGAGAAAATAGTCACCAAACTGAAAATTGACCCTTTTTACCTTTCTATCAAAGGTTTCTTTCTCTTGGTCAATGTGCATATTAGTAAAATCATCAAAGAATTGCAAAATCCTATTGATTTGATCCTCTACTTCAAAAACTTTCTAGCATTTGGTATTATCAGGCAGAGATGGTCTATATTTCACCTCATCTTTGTATGCTTTCAGCCTTGGATGTTTTGCTTAGAAGGTTTTGTACACCTGTTGAATGATAAGGTCTGCTTCATACTCTATTGTGTCATTTGTGACCTGAAAAGTTTATATGAATTTTATGAAACCAACTCACAAAAAGATAGAAAAGATAGTTGAATTCCTTAGAATTCATCCTCTTCGAGGGGGCAACCTCCTTTACATTACATAAAAGAACAATTCTTTGATGATTCAAATGAAAAACCTCCTTTCTATATATAGGAGTCTAAGGGGTCACAATATAACCAAGCCGACCTAACAATAATAATATAAATGCACAAAAATAACAATAGAGGGATTCTATGGGGCACAGTAATAACAATATAAGGATAATAGGGGCACAAAAATATTAATAAGGGATACAACTACAATATTAATGGGTGCATCACTAATATATAGGGACCTAACATGCCCCTCTCCTTCAAAAAAGTGTTGTCCTCAATGCTTGAGTAGTTCTGGATACTTCTATAAAATTCTCATCCTCCCATGTGGACTCTTCAGCGGATAAGTTCTTCCACTTGATGAGATACTCTGAAATGGATGGATTTCGTAGTTGTCGAGTTCTTGTTTCAATGACTGCTTCTGGTTTCAATATAATTTTTCCTTCCTCGTCAAGTTCTGGAAATATTGTTTGAACTGGGAGCTTGTCGCCTATAACCTTCTTTAAATATGAAACATGGAAAACTGGGTGCACTCGAGAAGCTGCAGGAAGCTCCAATTTGTATGCCATAGTACCAATCTTTTGCAACACCTTGTACGGACCATAATACTTTGGTGACAATTTGTTATCCTTCTTAGCTTGCTTGAGGGACATTTGTTTATATGGTTGTAGCCGTAGGAATACCCAATCACCTACATCAAAACTTCTTTCATTGCGATGTTGATCTGCCTATTGTTTCATTCTATTCTACGCCAACACGAGGTTATCCTTTAAGAGTTGGAGAACTTGTTGTTGATGCTCGATGTGATGTTCCACTGCTTGAACCTTAGAATTTTCTCTTAAATATGATGTGATGGATGGTGGATGATATCCATAAAGTGCCATAAATGGGGTCATTTTTGTTGCAGTATGGAAGGAAGTTTTATACCACCATTCAACCAGAGGCAACCATTTGACCCATTGTGTCTGTTTATCATATACAAAGCAACAAAGATATCCTTCCAAACATTTGTTTACTATCTCTGTTTTCCCATCAGATTGAGGATGATAAGATGAGCTATGAGCTAACTGAGTACCAAGACAAGAAAATAATTTTGTCCAAAAATTTCCTGTAAAAATGGGATCTCTGTCACTTACAATAATCTTTGGGTTTCCATGTAGCTTTTGAATTGTTTCCATAAATGCTGTAGAAACTATACTGGCTTTAAATGGATGTGATAATGCACAAAAGTGTGCATACTTGGTAAGTCTGTCAACTGCCACCATGATGACACTCTTTCCCTCAGACTTGGGTAAACCTGTGATAAAATCCACTGAAACCTCCTCCCAAAATTGGCTTGGAATGGATAAAGGTTGTAATAGACCTGGTGTCTTAATTATTTCAACTTTATTTTGTTGGCATACCAAACATTCCGCCACAAAATTTTGAATATCTAATTTAAGGCCATCCCAAAAAAATTCCTTCTTAACCCTGTGGTAAGTTTTTAAAAATCTTGAGTGCCATCCTAAGGGAGAAGCATGCAATTCCAGAAGAATGTTTTGTGTGAGTTGGGAATTCTTAAAGAGGTATAAGCGATCTTTGTACCATAATGAATCATTTTTCCAGCTAAATGTATCAGATTTACTAGAATCTTGTTGTAAATTTTGAATAAGTTCCCACACTTCTTCGTCATTCTTCCATTCCCCCCTTGCTTCATTTATCTAGTCTGGTTAGATAATAGAAATGGTGCACAAAAATGCTTCCACATCCTCATCCTTTCTTGATAGTGCATCTGCCACAACATTTTGCTTCCCTTTTTTGTATATGATTTCAAAGTCATAACCCAACATCTCTGTGACCCATTTTTGTTGTTCTTCAGAGGATAATCTTTGTTCTAAAAAGTATTTAAGGCTATCATGATCCATTTTTTACCTTGAAGTGTCTTCCCATTAGGTAGGGTCGCCATTTCTTAAGTGCATGTAGTATTGCCAACATTTCCTTCTCATAAATAGCTTTGTGTAAATACTTTCCCTTGATTGGATGACTTTCGAAAGAAATGGGTCTTTCATCTTTCGTTAAAACAGCACCAATTCCATTTCCGAAAGCATCACATTCCACAATAAAGGTTTTTGTGAAGTCTAGTGTACCTAAGACTGGTGCTTGGCACATTGCCTCTTTAAGATATTCGAAGGCCTTTGTTGCTTCTGGAGTCCATGAAAATGCATCTTTCTTCAACAATGTTGTTAGAGGTGCTGCTATTTTCCCATAATTCTTAACAAACTTGCGATAATACCCTATCAACCCGAGAAATCCTTGTCAACGCTTTATGGATGTGGGGATTTTCCATTCCTTAATGGCTTTAATTTTGCTAGGGTCTACCTTAACTCCTTCATGAGATACAATATGACCTAGATATTCCACCTTTTGTACTCCAAAGAAACATTTGGATCTTTTTGCATATAATTGTTTCTCCTCCAATAGTTGTAGCACCATGTCAACGTGTTCAACATGATCCTTCCAAGACTTGTTGTAGATTAGTATATCATCAAAAAATACTAACACAAATTTTCTAAGGAAGGGTTTGAAAATGGAATTCATCAAACCTTGAAATGTAGAAGGTGCATTGGTAAGGCCAAAAGGCATGACCAAAAACTCATAGTGACCCTCATGAGTTATAAATTTTGTTTTCGGAATGTCTTGAGTCTTCATTATGATTTGATGATATCCTGAACGAAGATCTAACTTGGTGAAGTAAATTGATCCATGCAATTGATCCAATAATTCATCAATGACAGGAATTGGAAACTTATCTTTAATAGTGAGCTTGTTGAGCTCCCTATAATCTGGACACATGCGCCATGATCCATCCTTCTTGTGCACCAATACTACTGGAGTGAGAAAGAACTTTGGCTAGGTTGAATTATACCAGCCTCAAGCATTTCTGCCACCATACTTTCAATTTCACTCTTTTGGGAATATGGATATTTGTATGCCCTGATATTTGGAGGAACACTTCCTGGAATCAAATGAATAGCATGATCATGATCACGAATATGTGGGAGACCTTTGGGAGTCTCAAATACCTTGGAATGATTGTCCAAGACTTTTTGGAGATCTGGAGAAATAGATGATTTCGATGCGGAAACATCTAGCGAACATAATTGTGCAATTACACCTCGTTATTCCTTTTTTAGAAGCTTTGTCATATCGTTAGAGCTTATTATCTTTCCCGGTTTCCCTGCAATACCCCTTAATTCAAATTCCTTTCCTTCTGCATAAAATTTCATAAAAATTTCTTGAAAGTTAAAAGCTATTGTACCCAAGGATTGTAGCCATTGGACTCCTTGTACAACATCAGCACCTCCCATTGGAATGGAAAGCATTGGTCTTTTCAATACATATTCTCCCATGGATAGCTTGATATTATGGCACTTTCCAGAGAAATTTATCATTCCTCCATTTGCAACCATCACTTGACACTCTGGTGCTGGATATAGGAAGCAATTCAATTCTTTTTCTATCTTACAATGAATAAAATTGTGGGTACTTCTTAAATCAATCAACACTATTACCTTTTTCTTCTTGATTTGTCCTTCTATCTTGATGGTTTGAGGAGTGGTAATTCTAGCCAATGCATTACAATATATGGTCAGATTCATTTCTTCTTTATCTAGGCTTTGTTCCTAGAGTATATCCTCTTCTTTTGACCTTTCTTGCTCCTTTTCTTCTTCCTCTTCACAATCTATGTAGAATAATTTCTTCTCAGCACACTTATGACCTTTAGTGTATTTGCTATCACAACTGTAACAAATCCCTTTTGCTCTTTTTTCTTCCAATTGTTGTGGTGTCAACCTTATAGTTTGTGGAAGGCTAGGGGCAACAACACTTCCATCTTTATAGTTGTGAGTGGTATGCTTCCTAGTTGCCATAATTTTGCTTTCCATTTTTCTTGCTAACCTGAATGCCTTCTCTAATGAATCAGGTTCCCAAAGGCGAACATCATGTTGGATATTATCCTTTAAATTCCCTATGAACACATCAATCCTATGCTCCTCTGGAATATTTTTTACCCTTATGTTCAATTTTTGGAACTCCTGAATGTGCTCCATTATTGAACCCTTTTTTTTGAGACTTATCAATTGCCTAAAAAAAATGTTGCTTTTTGTATCCTCAAAATGTGCTGTCAATTCTTCCATAAAAATTGCCCAAGTGATAATTTTTTTATGAGAGCAAAGCCATTGATACCATACAAACTGATTTGGTTCCAAATATAATGTTGCAATACGTACCTTTTGTGTGTTTTGCACATTATTGAGATTGAAAAATTGCTCCATCTATAATATCCATGTTGCGGGATCCTTGCCATCAAACTTCCTCATATCGATTTTTGGAATACGGTGGGTCTACGATCCAACATTAGAGTCATGGAATCATGATTAGCATTTCTTTTGTTCTCATCATGAGTTTCCTTTACTACCCTTTCACCATTAGTGACCATTTCTTGTAGCAACTTATTCAAATTTATCTTCATTTCTTCCATCTTATCATCCATGCCATCCATTTTAGCATCCATTCCATTCATCTTAGCATCCATGCCATTCATCTTAGCTTCCATGCCCTTCTTTAAACCATCCATCTTAGATTCTGTTACTTTTTGTGCAAGTGACACTTGTTGCACTTGGTCTTGTAATTTTGATATATCATGTTGTATTTCTTCCTCTTCTTCATGAGTCATGTTAGAGCTTTCAGGTTGCTTACTAGGTGTTTGAATTTTCTTTCCTCGAGGCATAAATTACCAATAATAATTCTTTACTATGCCCTTTGAATTCCTTCAAACTAATTTTTCAAACCAATCTTATGCAAAAATTTAAGAAAAAAACTACACCCGTTTCTTTTCACTTTGTAGGAGCTTGATATTGAATCTGATGTATCTCTGTAATTTCAGATCATCCAGTTCTAAAATTGTGACCTGTAGTAGCCCTCTGCATCCTCTTTCCAATGCCACCAGCCTGATCAAAATTGGATTCTCCAAGGAAGAGTTATGCACAATATCCCAAGATGACCTAATTATAGACCTTTCGAGAAGAGCGAACTTGTATGAAGTGCCACATGTCACTATTTCGACCTTTGGCTTTGAAAAATATAAACAAGAAACTAAAGTTCGTCCTCTTTCTGTACCTTCTTACAAAATTTCAATCTGATGCTCAGAGAGAAAGTTATGACGATTTTCCCCAGGTCACCTGTTTGGAATGTAATTCAGGAGTCTACAAAAGACCAACTTCCACAGATCATATCTCCACAAATATAGTGCAAAAATCTCTGAATTCAAACCCGAGATTCAGTGCGATTTCGTCTCAAATGGGTTTTTTTTCGCTTCTGAAATGTCACAAAAAAAAGTTATAGAAAAAATGCCACGATGACCTATTTGGAGCAGTGAAACACTAGAATCTAAAGCTCTGATACCAAATGTTATGAAACTAGCTCACAAAAAGATAGAAAATATAGTTGAACGCCTTAGAATTCAACCACTTCGAGGGGGCAACCTCCTTTACATTACACAAAATAACAATTCGTGGATGATTCAAATGACAAAACCTCCTTTCTATATATACAAGTCTAAGGGGTCACAATAGAACCAAGCCGACCTAACAATAATAGTATAAAGGCACAAAAATAACAATAGAGGGATTCTATGGGGCACAGTAATAACAATATGGGGACAATAGGGGCACAACAATATTAATAAGGGATACAACTACAATATTAATGGGGGCATCTCTAGTATTATAGGGACCTAACAATGAAAGATGAATCAATGCATTCTTCTGTGGGGGACACAAGGACTTCACCTATTCTTGCAACTTCCTTAGAGCAAGCCCCATCAAAGAACATGTCCCAAATCTATGGGCCTTCTTCCTCTGTGATCTGGCAAATTGGATTTTTAAGCTGCTTAGAGGCCAACTGATAAGGCTTGGTAATGTCAAGACCGAGCTTATCCATGACAGCTTTGGGCATTGGAGTATGGCTGGCTCCAGTATCTAGAAGGAAACTATGAAGGAATTTATCATGAATAGTCAGAGAGACATATAATTATGGGGAGCTTTCTTCACAATTTTCAATCATTAGGCTGAGAACAACAGCTGGTTGGTAATCTTGTAGATTTACATAGTCAGTGGAATCTTGGATGGCATTAGGCTCAAGAGCCTCAGAGATATATTTCTTGAAGGACTCATTCTTCACTGGTTTAATCAGAGGCATAGGTATTCTTGGCTTCTGAATTTCCGATTGAAAACTGAAAGAAGAAGGGGACTTGTCAAGGCCTCTTACATCTATGGATGGAGCTTTGAGGATGATAGGATCAATTTTTGGTTGCTTCTACTTATTATCTTGTTGTTTTGTAGGGACAACAGCATTATGAACAAGAGTCTCCTTTACAATATTCATCTTCGACCTCATATTATATTGGTGTTGATATTTAGTTTTTAGAACAGCTTCACCATCTCATTCTTGGCTGATATGATCATTGAATAATGACTTCTCATAGGCATATTTGGTTAAAAAAGTAGAATTGCCTTTGTCTTCCATACAATGGATCTCATCATCTTCTTCAAACTACTCTTCTTCCATTACTGCATTTTGAAAAGGGGTCTTCACCCTTTGGTCTTCATTGGCATCTTTGTTTCTTTGCAAAATCTGCAACTGCTCATTTGCTCTTCTATATGGATTTGGATTTGGAGGAGCAAAGGTGTTAGGAACCATTCCTTTCCCAGAATGTTGCTCGAACTTTAATTTGGAAACTTCAAAGGCTAATGACTCTATCATCTTGGCCATTTTATCAATCTTGGGATCTTAAGATGATGAAGGCTCGCCCCTATGTCTTATTCTATCAGCATTACCTTTGAGCTTTTCTATAGGCATGATGTTTGATTCTACTTCCAGGGCTACATCTTGCATATCAGTCAAAGAAGCACATCGCCTCTCCCTCAACAGTAAACAGAAGTCAGAATCAAAGGCGCTAGCATAGATGAGTCTAGCAAAGGTGGGTTTCACTTCAACTAGTATGATGGATAGGAGGTGAGGTTTCCTTTGGGCATACAACAAAAGGAAAACCTAAAGAATAAGGAGCTTTATGAATCTCTAAGAGTTTTTCTTCATTGCTAGTATTAGAAGCTATACTCTCAACATATATTTGTTCTATTACAGGCCTTTCTTGAAGGGATATAGAAGATTGTTTAGGTTTACCTGAACCTGATGCTCCTTTTTGCAATACCTTTCTTTCTTTGATGATCTTTTCAGGGTCAGGTACTGGGTCAGCTTGTGACTTCTGAGGATTTCTCTGAGTATGCCTCACAAACTGAGCCAGAACTATGAAGTGGAGTTGCCAAGAGGTTTGGCCTCCAGTAGAGTCGCCAGATAGATGATTACAACCAAAAAAGTGCCCAGACTTTTTCTATCATCAAAGTTGGATCTATGTCGTTTCCCAGGGAAGCTGAGCTTCAGTTTCCTCTCCTCGGCAGCGGCGCCAATTATGTTGGGGTTCCAAGAAACTCTCCTAGGTTGCAACTCGGAGATGCTTGGTAACATATAATCTTCAATATTGTTCTCAGAACTATTGGAATGGATGATGGTTTGGATGAAGTCAGATAATCATTTCAGCTCTATTCTCACTCAAGACATGCATGAACATCCTCAACAATACAATGCTTTAGACCACTAATGCTCAATAATTTATAGATTTAATGGATAGATGGAGAATACTGGCGATACCAACAGATTGCATACATAAACACATATGAATGGCCAACTACAGGATGTAAATGAGACTTGCAAATCTAATTTATCAATGCAGAGATAAGGTGACAGTTATCTAGCATTAGACACAGCAGAAAACCTGAATAACGTATTCAAGTGCAAGCATAGAATAGCAGATAAAATGGACATTGAACATATAATAGCTTGAAGGAACAGAGGAGGAACAATCTCCAGAAGTTGAACCCTTATTACATCTTACTAATAGCTATTTATAGCCTATTTACAATGCTCCTTAGCTCTAAGAGGCTCAGAGTCTTAATCTGTCTGATCTGTCCCTTAACTGTTTGATTCCCTCTATGGGCAAGCATGGCTCAGAGGTTTTCACCTTCTGACAGAGGAATAACCACCTTCAGATATTTTGGATAGTTTGTTGCACTGTCTAGGAGCTCTCTCATGCCAAAGATGCCCCATGATGTTGGTTTTGATGAGTTGTGCTGGGTTGTTGATTCTTTTGATGTTTTGGGCAAGCTACGTTGTCTGCTCCATGACCATTCTATTTGTTTGGAAAATTTGTGCATGTTGTGGCTCCATGATCACTTTCCAGCCTCTATTTTCCCAACAAACTGTCTCCTGGACTATGCTGTGAGGTGGAAAGGATCCTTAGGCCTCTGTTTTCCCTTTGAAATGCAAACAATGACTTCTTTTTGTTATAAACAGAGAAATGATGCAATACTGAAAAATATCACCTTCTCTGTTTATTTTGGACTTTAAAAGTCCTAAAAAATGGTTTATTCACCTATTGGGTCCGCCCTTAGGGTTATCGCAAGTCACATTCGGCCCGGGTCCCTTGCTTCCTTTGTATTTTGATTTACGCCTGAAAAGCACTGATAACAAGGGAAAATTGGCCTTTGTCGGACTTAAAAATATATATATTTCACTTCCCATACCATTTCGGGTCTGGGCTTCATTGCAATCAACGCTGCCCTGTTTCCCTTTGTATTTCATTATATAACGAAATACATTAAAATGCATTTAAAACAGGCTTATTGTGGACCTGAGATTTTATGAAATATTATCTATAACACTGTCGGGTCCACAACATCGCATCGCACACACGAAGGTGTAAAGGTCACACACCTTGGTTTTCTCGATTGTTTATTTGAATAAGTTTGTTATTGTGTTCATTGATGATATATTGGTATATTCTAAAAATGAAGAAGAGCATGTCGGACACTTAGCAACAATATTGATATTGTTGAGAGAGCATTAATTGTATGTTAAGCTCAACAAGTGCAATTTATTTCAGACCGAAGTACATTACCTGGGACATGTGGTTTCCAAGGAAGGCATAACAGTGGACCCAGAAAATGTAAGAGCTATCATGGAGTGGGCAACACCTAGGAATGTGGATGAGGTGAGATCCTTCTAGGGTTTAGCAGTTTATTACAGGCAACTGATCAGGAACTTCTCACAGATTGCATATTCCATCACACCATTGCAAATGAAAGGTAAGAAGTTTGAATGGAAAGATGAATGTGCAACAAGTTTCAAGAAATTGAAACAATTGTTGACACATGCTCCAATTCTAAAGATCGCAGATCTAGACAAAGAATTTGTGGTATGCACAAATTATTGCAAAACAGGACTCGATGGAGTTCTTTTGTAGGAGGGACATGTAGTATGATATGAATTACATAAACTAAATGAGCATGAGTATAACTATCTGACACATGATCTTTAGCTGGCAGCGATCATCCATGCATTGAAGATGTGGATTCACTATCTTTTTGGTAGACAATTTGTATTGATGAGTGACCACAGTGGATTGTAGTATTTGTTTGACTAACCAAATTTGAATGCCAGGCTGGTAGATGGTTAGCCACGATCAATGAGATCAAGTATATTAAAGGTAAAGAGAACAAGGTTATAGATTCTTTTAGCAGGCGGATATAGGTGAACCACATAACAACTATGAGTTCCTATGGGATAGATTTACAGGCTCAGATCTTACAAGTAGGTCAATAGGATAACATGTACATGGACCTCAGGCACATGTTACAACATAATACAGGTACAGGCATAAGTACATGTAAAGTTACAGGTGCAAGTACAGGTGCATAGGATGTGGACTATTATCTCACGACAGATGACTTGGTTAGATTTAAGGATAGGATATATGTGCCAGATGACAATGAGCTCAAGAAGCTTATCTTGAGAGAGTTTCATGTGAAACCATATTCAGGTCCCTGGGATATTAGAAAATGTTGACAATGGTGAAGAAGTTCTATTACTGGACGAACTTGAAGAAAGAAGTGGCGGAGTTTTTGGTGAGATGCTTAGATTATCAATAGGTAAAGGAAGAGTGTAAGAATCAAAGTGGACTAATATAGTAGATTCCAATTCCAAAGTGGAAATGGGAGGTCATTTACATGGACTTTATCATAGGTTTTCCAAGGAAATCTAGGTAGCATGATTCCATCATGGTTGTGGTGTACAGATTGATGAAGGTACCTCACTTTATTCCAATGAATTCTACATACTCAATGAATCATATTAGAGAGGGATATCAAGTTCACTTCCAAGTGTTGGCATTATGTCAAAAGTTTAGTGCTATGACACAGGTGTTGTCCTTGATGCCAACTCACTCAGATGAAAGATCATAGTTCAGGCTCACAGAATGAAGGAAAAAGAGATATACGCAGTGTAGGTTTTAACCCCATACAGAAATTACCTGCATACGAATTATAAAACATAGAAAATAAACAATGCAAGAACATAACACATAAAACACATATACACAGTGATTTTCCCCTGGATCCCAAAGCTGAGACTACCAGCTTGATTTTTCATTATATTCCTTTCAATGTTACAATACATATTTATACATTCCGAAGCATCCAATACCATGGACCAAAAATCATCGTGTCCAAAACCATGGACCAAAAACCATTGTGCCCAAAAAACATGTGCGAAAATCATGCACAAAACCATAGGTGGGTCCGCCCAACCTAACATAGGGTCCAAAACCAAAATTTTCTGGGGCGCTGTCCACGGACCCCATAAAGTGGGGTTATGGGTACGCCTCAAACCCCATGTGACCCCCCCCCCCCCCCCCGCTACACAATCGGCGCAACAAAGGGGGCTCCACCCCCCTCTAACCCCCTGGATAACTACGTGGGCTAGTCGTGGAAAGTATATAACACAACCCAACATGAAAGTTCCCCTTAACCAAGCCACGTATACACGTGGGTTAGACGACAAGAAGGCGCGTATGCGTATACACGCACTTTAACGCAAGGAAAAGTGTGTACATGTGTGAAAACTTGCCTTTGGTCCTTGGTATTTGGTCCCTGGTATTTTGACCTGTGGTATTGATCCAAGGTATCTTGACCGAAGTGTTGACCCCAGGTATTTGGTCCAAGGTATTGCTTCTAAGTGGTTTTGGAACATGGTATTGAGTAAGGCCTAAGACTATAAAAGGAGGAGGATATCATTAGGCAAAGGCACTCAAGAATTGAATATCTAATGAAGAGCAAGATCTAGCATACTGGTTATTGGGTTATGGTGCATAGCTGGATCTGAATCAAGGAGGAACCTAAGCACTAGAAGAAGAATAAGTTCTATTGATGGTTCAAGATCTTTGGGCTTGAAGAGAAGTATCTTTGTGTGATTTTGATCTTTTATATTTGGCACATGTCTTGATCTGTAAATCTGATGATCTGGGTATAACTAATGTCTGAATAGTTTAAAAGGGTAAATTATCTTTTACAGATCTGTACGCAAGTTCATTATAGAAAAGGCATGTTTAAACGTTGGTTCGGCAATTCAAAATAGCATATGCGTAGCTTTTCCTTCATATATCAGTGTATGCACGTGGGTTCTACATATTGAAGTAGCGTACGTCTCATAAAATATGTTTTAGCTACTTCTGTTTACTATTGCAGTGTTCTGGGTTCTGGTACTGTTACTTTATTCTAGTTACAGCGTTCAAAGAAGTGATTGTTTGATTTAGTTTTGGTTAGGTAGATTGATTGATGCAGATATTTTTTGATGTTTGATTGATTCTATTGATGGATCCAGTCTGAAAATTTATGAAACATGGTCCCTGGAAGAAAAGAGAAGGTTGTAGCCTTCTGTAGGTCAGCACCTACGTACTAGTACATCAGCTAGTACAAGATCTAAGGGGGTTGTAGCTCCCTTCCAGGAGAAGTTGGATAATGAGAGAAGGTTGTAGCCTTCTGCAGGTAGAAGCCTCTGTACTAGTATAAGACTACACCAGTACATAAATATTGTAAAAAGAAGTTTCTTATTAAAAGAAGATAAAGAAGAATTGTAGCAGGTGGTTTTCACCCACATTGGGTTTCCACCTTATATCTTGTGTTCTTGTGTGTGACTGTCTGCTCTATTTTTTACTGTACCTATTACTGCTTCTGATACACAGATTAAAGATCAACTAACTAAATCATAAGTTTACATGGTGTACGCTGGTTGCTCTAAACATAGTTGTGTATATACGTAAGTTTCATTAACCGAAGTAGCGTATATAAATCTGTTTATGGAAATGAAATATTATTAAATTGATAATACTGATTCACCCCCCCCCCCCCTCTCATTATTATTTCCAACAATTGGAATTAGAGCAGGTCCTTTAGAAGAAGCTTGTTCGCTTGAAGGAAGATCTATCATCATGAGAAACTACGAAAAAGAGGCATCCATCAGGGAACTAATTTTTGATGGGAGAAACTTCATCTATTGGAAGGTAAGAACCACAGCCTATCTTCAATCTCTTGGAACAGAAATTTGGGATATCATGGAAGGAGTATACACATTTCCATCAGCAAATCGTATAGATATGGCAGGTAAAAAGCAGTATGAAACAAATGCAAAGGCTGTCAATACACTATTGGGGAGTCTATCACAATCAGAATTTTTCAAGGTTATGCAGCTCAAAACCGCCAACTAAATATGGGACAAGATCATTCTAAGCTATGAAGGAGACGATCAGGTAAAACGTGCAAAACTACAATCTCTCAAAATTCAATATGAAAATCTTAGAATTCACAGTGATGAAAGTGTAGCTAATTATTTCCTACATATAGATGAGATTGTTAATCGCATGAAAAACTTGGGTGAAGAGATAAAAGAAGTTACTTTAGTTGAAAAGGTTCTAAGATCCTTGTCTTCTAAGTTTGAATCAAAAGTTTCTGACATAGAAGAAAAGCAGAATCTTCAGAGTATTACTATGTCACAGCTGCATAGAAACCTAACTGCTTTCGAAATGAGAAAGGGGGCTCCATTAGATATGAGAGAAGCCATATTCAAAGCTTCAAGAAAAGGAGAACTGAATGAGTCAGGACATACGTCAGAAGGAGAGGAAGAATCAAACTTTGTCAAGAACCTTCAACGTGGTTCTGGAAGATTCAGAGGTAAACTACCTTTCAAATTTTTTGCTTGTGGAAGAGTAGGTCATTATGCTGCCAAATTTCCTCACAAAGATAAGCTTGATAAGGTTAAGGAATCAGTGAAATGGAATAGAAAACAAAGTGTAAATAAGAAGAGCTACTATACGCATGAAGATAGTGATGGTCTATCAAATAGTGATGAAGATAAAAATAGTAATGATTATAGACTTCTAATGGCTTTTGAAGATGATGATTTCTTGGATGCTTTAGATGAAGATGGTCTCTATGAAGAAATTTCTAAACTTAAAATATGTTTAGAAGAAAATAGTATGATTATAGATACTCTTACATTCAAATTTGCTAAAAGGGAAAAACATAATGAAAAGTTAGAATGTGAAATTGTGGGTCTAAGAAAAGAAATTGAGAAAACAAAAGCTCTCAATCTTAAGTTTGCTAAAGGATCGGAAACTTTAGATGAAATTATCAAAATGCAGCATTCTCCTCTAATAAAGACAGGTCTTGGATATACTAAAGAACCATCTCAAGCACAGAAGCCATCAACCTCCAAAAGTTATCTTGATGCAGCAAGGAGAAATGAACAGGTTGAAAATTGTCAGCAAAGGCTTAAAGCAGATCACCAGGTAAATTGGGTTCAATCTACTTCAAGGATGAATAGAAGCTATAACCAACCACAGGTAAATCATTCTCCATTTGCTTCAAGAATGAATGTCAATGGAAACTATAATCATCAGGTAAGTAGATTCGATAATCGTAGCAATTTATTTAATGGCCAATGTTTTTCATGTCATAACTTTGGACACAAAGCTGCTCAATGTGTTGCTTACAAGACCATCATGACTAGAGAAGCATGAAATCAAAGGAATGTGACCGGGATCATGAAAAGGACCTTAAATTTTCTGCTCTTGAAAATGAAATAGAATGCTCCATTTGTAACAACTTCGGTCAGGAAGACTCTGAATGCAGGAGTGAATTTCAGCAAACATCTTAGAAGGAGCACACTTCATTGGGTCCCAAAACATGGAATAAGAAAGAACCACAAACCGAAATATGTGGTATACCCTTATATGCAGAAGGACAAGAAAATTAATGGTACATCGACAGTGGATGCTCGAAACACATGATAGGTGATAAAGAAAAACTTCAGTCATATAATGCCTTAGAAAAGGAAAGGAAGGTTTCATTTGGAAATGACACTCCTGTAGTCATAAAAGGTAAAGGATTTGTTCTCTTAAAGGAAAAGGTTAAAGTTGGGAATGTTATGTATGTTGATGGTTTAAAGCATAATCTATTGAGTGTCAATCAAATGTGTGATCAAGGAAATGAGGTAGTATTTCGATCAAATGGATGTGTTGTTTATGAGCTTGATACAGGAGAAACAGTGATCAAAGGTGTAAGAAATACAAACAAATTGTACATTCTCAAGGGGGGACAACAACGATGCTACCTAAACAAAAATGATGAAGACTAGCTATGCCATAGAAGATTGGAGCATCTAAATTTCCCTCAAATAAGAAAAGCGTGCAGATACCAGGCGGTTCATGATCTTCTAGATATCTGCATCCCGGAAAATACAATATGCAAATCATGTCAATTTGGTAAGCAAACCAGAACACATTTCCTTGAAAAGGAAGGATCAGCTAGTAAGCCTCTTGAACTTGTTCATACTGACTTATGTGGACCATCAAGGAAAAAGTCACCTCATGGAGAAGAATATTTTATATTATTCATTGACGATTTTTCAAGAATGTGTTGGAAATGACTTCTAAAGCACAAAGATGAAGATTTCAAAACCTTCAAAGCCTTGGTTGAAAATGAATCAAATCGGAAAATCAAATGCCTCAGGTATGATCGAGGAGGGGAATTTACCTCAGATGAATTCTTCGACTTCTATGAAGAACATGGAATAATAAGGGAATTCTCTACCGCAAGAACTCCTCAGAAAAATGGAGTGGTAGAAAGGATGAACAGAACTGTTCAAAAAATGGCTCGTGCTATGCTAGATGAGTCTAGAACTCCTGCAACCTTCTGGGGTGAAGCTGAATTTGCTCCCATCACTATTCTCAACAAAACAAACGTTTGGGTAAACAACACTCAAACTCCTCATGAACTTTGGTATGGTAAGACTCCTACTGTAAAATACTTCAAAGTTTTTGGAAGCAAATGTTACATCAAAAGGACTAATGAAAAACTCGGCAAGTTTGAACCTAGAGCAGATGAAGGCATTCTCCTTGGTTACTCTTCCCAGAGTAAAGGTTACAAGTGTTATAATAAAATACTAGGGAAAATTGTTGAAAGTATTGATGTTGTGGTTGATGAAGCAAGTGAAAATCCAAAGCAGGTAAAAACTGAAGAGTGGGAAGAAGATGAGTATTATTCTTCCACATAAAATTAGACCAATGCTGGAGAAGAAGAAACCAATGAAGCACCAGAAGAGCAGATAACGACAGAAGAAAAGACTCCATCCAGATATGTTCAAAAAAGTCATCCAGAGACTCAAATTTTGGGACAGAAAGAGGCAGGTGTGCAGACAAGAAGAACTATTACAGAAGCTTCAAGCTATTTGGCATTGATTTCCTCGATCAAACCGCAAAATGTACATGAAGCATGCAAAGATGAATGTTGGATCAAGGCTATGAATGAAGAGCTTGAGAAAATTGAAAAGAACAATACATGGGAATTAGTTCCTAGACCTCATGATAAGAATGTCATAGGAGCCAAATGGATATTCAAAAAGAAGCTGAATGAAAATGGAGAAGTTATTAGAAATAAGGCCAGAATTGTTTGTAAAGGTTATGCTCAACAAGAAGGTATGGACTTTGAATAAACTTTTGCACTGGTTGCTAGACTTGAAGCCATAAGAATGTTTCTTGCTCTTTCTAGCTTTCAGAAGTTCAAAGTATATCAAATGGATGTGAAAGCTGCCTTTCTTAATGGAAACCTAGAAGAAGAAGTTTATATTGAGCAACCAGACGGATTCATCCTTGGAAATGATCCAAAACTTGTATGCAGACTCATAAAGGCTCTCTATGGTCTAAAACAAGCTCCAAGGGCCTGGTATTATCGTCTTGACAAATACCTTCATGAACAAGGTTTTTCAAAAGGATCAGTTGATAGAAATCTATATATAAAAATTGAAAATGATAAATTGCTAATACTTGTTGTGTATGTTGATGATATCATTTTTGGTAGCAATGAAGAAGCCATGAGTCAAAACTTTGCTTTGGTAATGTAGAAAGAATTTGAAATGTCCCTACTTGGTGAGCCCACATATTTTCTTGGTTTACAAGTTCAGTAAAATAAAGATGGTATTTTTCTATCACAAACCAAGTACCTCAAGCAGATCTTGAAAAATATGGCATGGAAGATTCTAAACCAGTGTGTACCCCTATGGTAACAGGATGCAGCGTCAGCGCAAATGAGGAATCAGTAGCAGTACATTAACCAACCTACAGATCCATGATTGGTAGTTTGCTCTATCTAACAGGTACCCGACCAGACATCATGCATGCAGTGGGAATAGTTGGAAGATTCCACGCAAATCCAAAGGAAGCACACCTTCAGGCAATCAAAAGGATTTTCAAATATCTTCAAGGAACACAAAACTTTGGTTTATGGTATCCTAGAGATACAGATCTTACACTTCATGCATATACAGAAGTAGGTTGGGCAGGAAGCGTGGATGAAAGAAAAAGCACTAGCGGTGGAGCATTCTTTATGGGTTCCAGATTAGTGTCTTGGTTCAGCAAGAAACAAAGTTCAATTGCATTATCTACAGCTGAAGCAGAATATGTGGTTGTTGCATCTTGCTACACCCAACTCCTTTGGATGATGCAAACATTACAAGACATTCAAATCACTTGTACTCCACCCATCTCCATTCTATGTGATAATACAAGTGCAATCAGTATTTCAAAGAATCCTCTCATGCATTCCAAAACCAAGCACATACCTATCAAATATCATTTTCTCTGTGAACAAGTTCTTGAACAGAAGGTAAAATTGGAGTATGTTCCCTCCAAACAACAAGTTGCTGATATATTCACCAAACCACTGCCCAGAGAGACATTTGAATATCTCAGACAGAAGATGGGAGTAGTTGATTCTTCATCTTGTTGTTGAAACTTATCTGTTTCAGATAACAGTGGTTGTATGCGAGTTTCATGAAGCGTATCCGTGTACATACGCTGGTTTCTATGGATACAGCCACGTATATGCTGGTTGAAGAATATCAGTGGGCCAAACTCAGGATGAAAAGAGTCTGATATGGGTATGACAGTGATCATCTGGCACAGGCTCAGGGGGAGCATATACTTCTAATCGTTGGCATTATCTTGCTACAATTTCAGAATTGTTTCTAATTCAAGAGAAACAGGTGCAAGGGGAGATCATGGTTGCTGGTCTGGATGGTGATTGACAAATGCTGTTGATGATAGTTGTTGTTGACTATCATACTCTTGTTCTAGATATTTTGTCTCTATGTCATGTATATCTTTTATTATCAAGGTCATGTAACAAACTATTTTGTTTCCCCACTATGCCTGGGATGGATGATGTAATTTTCTTGTGTATAAACTTTTGGTGTATCCCCACTTGGTTGGGTGGATGAGTCAATCTTGGTATATCCCCACTTGATTGGGAGATGGATGTATGCATGAGACTTTGGTGATAAGAAGGTCATTTATGATGTATAGAGTCATGTTCTTCTTGTAGAACACCTTTTTTTCAGACCTTGCTTATAGTCAGGGGGAGCATGAACAGCACACTTCAGCATATCAGATATTTAAGCATGTACTCAAGGGGAGCATAACCCTTTTCCCTTGATGACAAAGGGGGAGAGTGACTTGGGGTTGCCATCAAGTCCAAAGGGGGAGATTGTTGGCATTATGTCACAGGTTTAGCGCTATGACACAGGTGTTGTCCTTGATCGCAACTCACTCAGATGACAAATCACAGTTCAGGCTCACAGAATGAAGGAAAAAGAGATATACACAGGTTCCCCTTAACCAAGCCACGTATACACATGGGTTAGATGACCTGAAGGCGCGTATGCATATAAACATACTTTAATGCAAGGAAAATTACGTACATGTTGGAAAACTTGGTTTTGGTCCATGGTATTTGGTCCCTGGTATTTTGACCTGTGGTATTGATCCAAGATATCTTGACTGAAGTGTTGACCCCAGGTATTTGGTCCAAGGTGTTGCTTCTAAGTGGTTTTGGACCATGGTATTGAGTAAGGCCTAAGACTATAAAAGGAGGAGAAGATCATAGGCAAAGGCACTTAAGAATTCAATATATAATGAAGAGAGATCTAGAATATTGGTGATTGGGTTATGGTGCATAGCTGGATCTGAATCAAGGAGGAATCTGAGCGCTAGAAGAAGGATAAGTTCTATTGATGGATCAAGATCTTAAGGCTTGAAGAGAAGTATCTTTGTGTGATTTTGATCTTTTATATTTGGCACATGTCTTGATCTGTAAATCTGATGATCTGGGTATAACTGATGTCTGAATAGTTGAAAAGGGTAAATTATCTTTTACAGATCTGTACGCAGGTTCAGTATAGCAAAGGCACATATACACGCTAGTTCGGCAATTCAAAACAGTGTATACGCAGGTTTTCCTTCACATATCAGCATATGCAAGCATGTTCTACATATTGAAGTAGCGTACGTCTCATAAAATATGTTTTAGCTACTTCTGTTTACTGTTCCAGTGTTCTGGGTTCTGGTTGGGTTCTGGTACTATTACTATATTCTAGTTATAGCATTTAGAGAAGTGATTGTTTGATTCAGTTTTGGTTAGGGATATTGATTGATGCAAATATATTTTGATGTTTGATTGATGCTATTGATGGATCCAGTCTGAAAATTTATGAAACGTTGTCCCTGGAAGAAAAGAGAAGGTTGTATCCTTCTGTAGGTCAACACCTACGTACTAGTACATCAGCTAGTACAAGAGCTAAGGGGGTTGTAGCTCCCTTCCAGGAGAAGTTGGAGAACGAGAGAAGGTTGTAGCCTTTTGCAGGTAGAATCCTGTGTACTGGTATAAGACTACACCAGTACAGAAATATTGTAAAAATAAGTTTCTTATTAAAAGAAGATAGAGACGAATTGCAGCAGGTGGTTTTCACCCACACTGGGTTTCCACCTTATATCTTGTGTTCTTGTGTGCGATTTTCTACTCTTTTTTTTACTGTACCTGTTACTTCTTGTGATACACAAATTAAAGATCAACTGACTAAATCGTAAGTTTACAAGGTGTACGTTGGTTGCTCTAAACATAGTTGTGTATATACGCAAGTTTCATTAACCGTAGTAGCATATATAAAGTTGTTTATGGAAATGAAATATTATTAAATTGATAATACTGATTCACCCCCCCCCCCCCCCCTCTTAGTATTAATTCCAACAATTGGAATCAGAGCAGGTTTTCAGAAGAAGCTTGATCGCTTGAAGGAAGACCTATCATCATGAGAAACTATGAAAAAGAGGCATCCATCAGGCCACTAATTTTTTATGGGAGAAAATTTGTCTATTAGAAGGTAAGAACCACAGCCTATCTTCAATCTCTTGGAACAGAAGTTTGGGATATCGTGGAAGGAGGATACACATTTTCATCGGCAACTCCTACAGATATGGAAAGTAAAAAGCAGCATGAAACAAATGTAAAGGCTGTCAATACTCTATTGAGGAGTCTATCACAATCAGAATTCGTCAAGATTATGCAGCTCAAAATCGCTAAAGAAATATGGGACAAGATCATTCTAAGCTATGAAGGAGACGATCAGGTAAAACGTGCAAAACGACAATCTCTCAGAATTCAATATGAAACTCTCATAATGCATAATGATGAAAGTGTAGCTAATTATTTCCTACGTATAGATGAGATTGTTAATTGCATGAAAAACTTGGGTGAAGAGATAAAAGAAGTTACTTTAGTTGAAAAGGTTCTAAGATCCTTGTCTTCTAAGTTTGAATCAAAAGTTTCTGCCATAGAAGAAAAACATAATCTTCTGAGTATTACTATGTCACAACTGCATGGAATCCAAATTTCTTTCGAAATGTGAAAAGGGGGTCCATCAGATATGAGAGAAGTTGCATTCAAAGCTTCAAGAAAAGGAGAACTCAATGAGTCAAGACATACGTCAGATGGAGAGGAAGAATCAAACTTTATCAAGAACCTTCAACGGGGTTCTGGAAGATTGAGAGGTAAACTACCTTTCAAATGTTTTTCTTGTGGAAGAGTAGGTCATTATACTACCAAATGTCCTCACAAAGATAAACTTGATAAAGGTAAGGAATCAGCGAAATGGAATAGAAAAAAATGTGTAAATAAGAAGAGCTACTATACGCATGAAGATAGTGATGGTCTATTAAATAATGATGAAGATGAAAATAGTAATGATTATAGACTTCTGATGGCTTTTGAAGATGATTATTTCTTGGATGATTTAGATGAAGATGGTCTCTATGAAGAAATTTCTAAACTTAAAATATGTTTAGAAGAAAAGAGTATGATTATAGATACTCTTACATTCCAACTTGTTGAAAGGGAAAAACACAATAAAAAGTTAGAATGTGAAATTGTATGTCTAAGAAAAGAAATTGAGAAAACAAAAAATCTCAATCTTAAGTTTGCTAAAGGATCGGAAACTTTAGATGAAATTATCAAAGTGCAGCAGTATCCTCTGATAAAGACAAGTCTTGTATATACTAAAGAACCATCTCAAGCATAAAAGCCATCAACCTCCAAAAGTTATCTTGATGCAGCAAGTAGAAATGAACAGGTTGACAATCGTTAGCAGAGGCATAAAACAAATCACCAGGTAAATTGGGTTCAATCTACTTCAAGGATGAACAGAAGCTATAACCAACCACAGGTAAATCATTCTCAATTTACTTCAAGAATGAATGTCAATGGAAACTACAATCATCAGGTAAGTAGATTCGATAATCGCAGGAATTTCTTTAATGGCCAATGTTTTTCATGTCATAACTTTGGACACAAAGCTGTTCAATGTGTTGCTTACAAGACCATCATGACTAGAGAAGCACGAAATCACAGGAATGTGACTGGGATCATGAAAAGGACCTACAATAACATTTCTGCTTTTGAAAAGGAAATAGAATGCTCCATTTGTAACAACTTCAGTCATGAAGACTCTGAATGCAGGAGTGAATTTCAGAAAACATCTCAGAAGGAGCACGCTTCATTGGGTCCCAAAACATGGAAGAAGAAAGAACCGCGAAACGAAAGATGTGGTATACCCTTATATGCAGAAGGACAAGAAAATCAATGGTACATCAACAGTGGATGCTCAAAACACATGAAAAGTGATAAAGAAAAACTTCAATCATATAATGCCTTAGAAAAGGAAAGGAAGGTTTCATTTGGAAATGACACTCCTGTAGTCATAAAAGGTAAAGGCTCTGTTCTCTTAAAGGAAAAGGTTAAAGTTGGGAATGTTATGTATGTTTATGGTTTAAAGCATAATCTATTGAGTGTCAGTCAAATGTGTGATCAAGGAAATGACGTAGTATTTCGATTAAATGGATGTGTTGTTCATGAGCTTGATACAGGAGAAACACTGATCAAAGGTGTAAGAACTCCAAACAACCTATACATTCT
The DNA here is from genome assembly GCA_031772625.1 of Pinus tabuliformis. Classification (NCBI taxonomy): domain Eukaryota; kingdom Viridiplantae; phylum Streptophyta; class Pinopsida; order Pinales; family Pinaceae; genus Pinus; species Pinus tabuliformis. The sequence continues at coordinate 1,261,058,451 of CM062805.1, forward strand.
CAAGGGGGGACAACAACAATGCTACCTAAGAAAAAATGATGAAGACTAGCTATGGCGTAGAAGATTGGGGCATCTAAGTTTCCCTCAAATAAGAAAAGCATGTAGATACCAGGCGGTTCGTGATCTTTCGGATATCCTCATTCCAGAAAATACAATATGCAAATCATGTCAACTTGGTAAGCAAACCAGAAAACATTTCCCTGAAAAGGAAGGATCAGCTAGTAAGCCTCTTGAACTTGTTCATACTGACTTATGTGGACCATCAAGGAAAAAGTCACCTCGTGGAGAAGAATATTTTATATTATTCATTGACGATTTTTCAAGAATGTGTTGGATAGGACTTCTAAAGCACAAAGATGAAGATTTCGAGAAGTTCAAAGCCTTCAAATCCTTGGTTGAAAATGAATCAGACCGGAAAAGAAAATGCCTCAGGTCTGATTGAGGAGGGGAATTTACCTCGGATGAATTCTTCGACTTCTATGAAGAACATGGAATAAGAAGGGAATTCTCTACCACAAGAACTCCTCAGAAAAATGGAGTGGTAGAAAGGATGAACATAACTGTTCAATAAATGGCTCGTTCTATGCTAGATGAGTCTGGAACTCCTGTAACCTTCTGGGGTGAAGCTGCATTTGCTACCGTCACTATTCTCAAAAAAACAAACGTTCGGGTAAATAGCACTTAAACGCCTCATGAACTTTGGTATGGTAAGACTCCTACTGTAAAATACTTCAAAGTTTTTGGAAGCAAATGTTACATCAAAAGGATTGATGAAAAACTCGGCAAGTTTGAACCTAGAGCAGATGAACATATTCTCCTTGGTTACTCTTCCCAGAGTAAAGGTTACAAGTGTTATAATAAAAGACTTGGGAAAATTATTGAAAGTATTGATGTTGTGGTTGATGAAGCAGGTGAAAATTCAAAGCAGGTAAAAACTGAAGAGTGGGAAGAAGATGAGGATTATCCTTCCACATCAAATCAGACTAATGTTGAAGAAGAAGAAACCAATGAAGCACCAGAAGAGCAGATAACGGCAGAAGAAAAGACTCCATCCAGATATGTTCAGAAAAATCATCCAGAGACTCAAATTTTGGGACAGAAAGAGGCAGGTGTGCAAACAAGAAGAACTATTACAGAAGCTTCAAGCTATCTAGCATTTCTTTCTTCCATTGAACCGAAAAATGTACATGAAGCATGCAAAGATGAATGTTGGGTCAAGGCAATGAATGAAAAGCTTGAGCAAATTGAAAAGAACAATACTTGGGAATTAGTTCCCAGACCTTAGGATAAGAATGTCATAGGAACCAAATGGATATTCAAAAAGAAGCTGAATGAAAATGGAGAAGTTATTAGAAACAAGGCGAGACTTGTCTTTAAAGGGTATGCTCAACAAGAAGGTATAGACTTTGAATAAACTTTTGCACCGGTTGCTAGACTTGAAGCCATAAGAATGTTTCTTGCTCTTTCTAGCTTTCAGAAGTTCAAAGTATATCAAATGGATGTGAAATCTGCCTTTCTTAATGGAGACCTAGAAGAAGAAGTTTATATTGAGCAACCAAATGGATTCATCCTTGGAAATTATCCAAAACTTGTATGCAGACTCAAAAAGGCTCTTTATGGTCTAAAACAAGCTCCAAGGGCCTAGTATTATAGTCTTGACAAATACCTTCATCAAGAGGTTTTTCAAGAGGATCAGTTGATAGAAATCTATATATAAAAATTGAAAATGATAAATTGCTAATACTTGTTGTGTATGTTGATGATATCATTTTTGGTAGCAGTGAAGAAACCATGAGTCAAAACTTTGCTTTGGTAATGTAGAAAGAATTTGAAATGTCCTTGCTTGGTGAGCTCACATATTTTCTTGGTTTACAAGTTCAACAAAATAAAGAAGGTATTTTTCTATCACAAACCAAGTACCTCAAGCAGATCTCGAAGAAATATGGCATGGAAGATTCTAAACCAGTATGTACCCCTATGGTAACAGGATGTAGCCTCAACGCAAATGATGAATCAGCAATAGTACATCAACCAACCTATAGATCCATGATTGGTAGTCTACTCTATCTAACAGGTACCCGACCAGACATCATGCATGCAGTGGGAATAGTTGGAAGATTCCAAGCAAATCCAAAGGAAGCACACCTTCAGGCAGTCAAAATGATTTTCAAATATCTTCAAGGAACACAAAACTTTGGTTTATGGTATCCTAGAGATACAGATATTACACTTCATGCATATACAGATGCAGATCGGGCAGGAAGCGTGGATGACAGAAAAATCACTAGTGGTGGTTGGTGAGCTCCAGTATTGTAGCAATAATGCTACAACTCCTGGAGCTTCCTTCTCTAATTTTATCAACCCGGTAGTTCGTAACAAACTTGGAAACGACGGTGCTGTATGCACAAGTACTAGCTCTTGTCACAGCTGTCACTTGGTCAGCTGGCACAAGTCCGCTAGGGCTCAAGCCAACTTCTATATGTTCTCAGAAGAAGCTTTTTAAGTGATGAACGAAAGCTATCTCAAAGGAAATTAACCTACTTTGCAAGAATGAACTGAAAGCCAACAAAACATGGAAACCCTAGTAAACCCTAATTTGACCAGCTTAATCCTTACGATGCAATGGTGGGAATGCAACTTATAAAAATGATGCCATTACTTCTAGTGAGATGAGATGCATGAGTCCAAACTACTTTCATCTGAAGAGAACATGTTTTTGTATTTTTTCTCAAGTGGTTGGAGTTATTATGACTGTGCTTCTTACTGGGTCTTGACTGTGCAGGGGTAGTTCAAGGGGAGGAAGGCTTGGAAAAAGTCAGGAGGACTCTGAGAGGTTCTAGGGGATCCCTAACATCATTCCACAGAAGCTCACAACGTTCAGATGCCTCGCAACCGTGTTTTCAAGCTTCTACAGGATGTCTGCAGGGGATCCTACAGGAAGCTCGGGATTTCTACAGGAATTCTGCTAACTTCTACAGGATGTTCTGCAATCAGAGTTTTGGGTGATGGAGGAGTAAATGAGATGTATGGGTGGATAGGTAGGATGAGAGGGGAGCTTGTGATGGCTTATGGACAGAGAGATGAGATGGAGAGGGGGTGTGTAAAGCTGGTTGGTCGATAGAAGGGTAGAGGCAATGGAAGGCCGAAAAGATAAAACAACGTGGATAATAGAAGAGTTGGTGGACAAATGATCTAGCTAGGAGGTAAGGATATGGCTTAGGCACGGCTGAGAAGGATAAGGAAGTGATAGAGTGGTGTTGCGCAGTGTAAATGAAACAAATCACCTCTGTCTTGCAAAAAACCGAGAATTCGTCAACCTATTCTAACTGTTTTATTAAAAACCAAAGAACAGCAATGTAAGTTAAGAGAGAAATCGTGCATGGTGCTGAAACAAGGAGTTATTGCTCAAGATCTAAATGCATGTACACTTCTACAACTGAAATTATTGCGTTAAAGCTTGCATGAACATATAAAACTGCGTTTTTGGTGGTTGGCACGGTCTACACTCCCAATCTCTAAACAGAGGTGGAAGTGAGTGTACGATCAACCTTTTCTTGGAACTCTGATGAATTCTAATCCTCCTACTCTAATCTAAACTGCTGAAAGCACTTTATCCATAAAACTAACCTACTTAATCACATCAAGCAATTTGAATCAGCAAACTGTGTTTTCCAAATGCATGTCAAGGCAAAGAAATGAAATGCTGAAAGGAAAGACAAGTAACAATACAAAGAAAGGAGGCCTATTGCTCTCAGGTTGGGCCCAAACCTGAGAGATATAGCTCCTCTAAGAACTTAGGATTGAACTCAAATCTGCCTGCCTTTTATTAAAAGATCATAATCATAAGTCTAACAACATGCCAAAAATGGCTTACAAAGAGCAAAACAGAGCTATAGCTCGTGATTCAAAATCTGCAACAAAGGTTCAAAAGTCCCCATCGAAGGCTACAGCCTCAATATTTATACATTATGAGGGCCAAGCTGGCCTCCTAAATTAGTGGGGCTTGGCTGTCCAACTAAAAGTAAACTACTGTTCTTGTAGAATTCGTTGGCTGCCTTCTAGCTCGGTGGTGATAGATGTTGGAGCTCGGAGTTGGGGTGGAGATCACGAGGAAGGTCATTCAAGGTTGTGGACAACCTTCCTACAAACCCACAATGCCTCCTTGCCTCCATCTGCGTGGTTTTTGCTCCATTTAATGTCAAAAAACCTGAAATAAACATGTATTAGCCACATAGGCATAATGACTGCCCTCCTTCCTACAAATAACATGAATATACTAAGAAATGATGCATAAGTGATAAAAAATGAAGGGTTGAGCAAGGTAAGTAGGCCAAATGAGCCCAAAATGTTACCAAAATTTGGGGCTCATCATCACCCCCCAGCTAAAATATTTGCTCATCCTTGAGCAACTAGTCCAACTCTTCATCCTTCATTGCCTTTACTGCCACCCTTACATCCCAAGCCTCTGTAGTAGTGTCCTCCTTACTGATATGAAACACAGCCCTTCTGTTCACCTCTTCCCACTGTTCATTATCATCTTTCTCTATGCTGCCTTCCATCAATCCTAGCAGCATTTGTGGGCTTAGCTTAAGGCCAATCCAGCTGGCCTGGAGGTTTTGCATGGATTTCTTATAGAGGGCCACCCGTACCAGAGCTTCCCTCATCCGAGTTGGGGTATGATACTCTCGGATTTTCAGACTGTGGGCCAATGTATTCCATCTGCGGGTGCATGCTTGGACAACATTGTCTCCTAACAGTCTCTCCATGTCCTCAAAATGAGTTATGGCTTGCGCCTGTTGATCCATATATCTCAATGAAGCTTGAGGGTCAATGGAAAAATGTTGGTGTGCCGAGATTAGTGCAACTAGATCCCCTGGTTTTGCTCAAATTAGCAATGGCTCATTCAGCTCCCGGTTCATGACCGCTTTGGCTTCTGCTGCTCTTTTGTCCTCATGGTTTAGCCATGAGGCAAATGCCATTAATTTCATATCTCCCAAGGCCGTATTGGGATCCCATGAAACTACATTAGGCAGGGCCAAATTATGGAGGTAGAACTCCGCTAATTTGGCCTTATCCTCTGATGAGCTGGTGCTGCATACTTCAGTGAATTGTTGCGGGTCTTGGAGCTGAGAGATACCTCTTTGCGCCAATGTATTGATTTGAAATTGCAGCCATTGGTCTTTCAAGTACAGGCCATAGGATTTGGCCGATTGCCTACATTGGATAGCATCCATGTCCCCACTAGCCATGCAGGCCAATTGTGCCTCTTTCTGTTGCAGCTGTTCTCTGAGAGCTTGCACCTCAATTTGTGCTTGCTGTTCTACTTCCTGTAGATGTGTAGTTGGCTCCCCAAGACCGGTGTTCAGTTCCTTTTTGCCTTGCTGTTCTGTTGTGGTGTCCTTGGAGGATGTACCTGTCCCTGCCCTCAGCTCCTGTAGCTGCAATCTCAGCTTTTGGTTTTCTTCCTGTAGGAACACTCGTTGGCAATTTTCCACGTGTTTAGCCATGGATAATTCACTTCTGGCCTCCTTGAGCTGCTCCTGCAAGGGACCTATGTCCGCCACACCCTTTGACTTGGCTATTTTCATCCACGTGTGTGTACAGACTCTTTCTTCCTCCAATGCAAAAAAAAGTGGCACAGTAAATTTATGAGGTATAATTTTGCCAACCTCTAAAAGGTTGTAATATGAACTCAGACTTGGCTTAGGGTTGGGCTCTTGTATATGCTCTTTCTCCACTTCTTTTGGTGGCTCTACTTCGCCCTCCCTCGGTGGTGATGAGGGTGCTTCTCCTTCCATTCTCTCAGTTTCTTTAAGCCTGGCTAAGGTTTCCTGTAGAGCATCCTCAGCATCCTGTAGCCGAGCTTTTGTAGTCAATTGGTCTAACCTTTCTTTCCAAGTAGTTTTCTTCGGGCTCCCCCTCTCATAGGTGACTGATATCCTCGAGGGGGACCTCTCCTTGGGCGAAGTAGGGGCATCTTCGATAATGATTGGGCTGTTGGACGGAGGTTGTGGCTTGCCTGTCTTTATTCTCACACTTCTTCTAGCTTTAAAATATAGAGGGGTCTCCCTCTTTCTCTTCTCCTTTGGCTTAGGAGGTGTGCTGAGGGCGGCCAGCACAGCTGCTGCCTCCCTTGCAAGAATGTTATCTTTCTTCTCCTTGGGTTTCACTTTTTCAGGGCTTCCTGCAGAAGACCCTGTTTTAGTTAATTTCGGGCTTCCTGTAGAAGACCCTTTTTCAGTTAATTTCCGGCTTCCTGTAGAAGTCGGTTTCGGTTTTCCTGTAGAAACAGGTGTCACCGCTTTGGTTTGTTTTGATGCATGAGTTTTAATTTTTGACTTGGTTGCGGTTGCTGTCGAGGCACTTTTGCTGATGTGGACCTTCTCAGCCTTGTCCACTCTGCTTTGCAATATTTTCTCTCTTGCCGTCAAAATGGGTGTGTCATCCTTCTCTTTGGCACCCTTTTTCTCTTGTTTCTTCTCTTGCTTTTTCTTCTGCTCCGTGGTCATGGTCTTCTGGCCTTTTTCTTTCCTCCCTGCGGGCACTGACTCTTTCTCCTCACTGCTAGATGAACCGAGCTCTTCGGTCAGCATCTTTATATCACCATCCTTGGTCAAATTTCTGAAGGCTTCCCATGAGAGAGGAACCTTGTATGTGTGGAGCGCATCCTCCACGAGGAGTTTTATGAGTCCATGGTGGGCTACCTGGTCTGGTGTGCCTTCTTTCAACTTGGTGGCACACTCAATTAGAGACTGTAGTAGAAAGTAGGGGAGACTGAGTTTGTTTTCTACAGGTAGGTCCATCTGATGCCTTAATTCCGTGAGTAACCGAAAATGGTACCCATATACAATGTTAAAACGGCCTTCGTAGGTGATGTACTTCATAATCTGAAGGCTAACTTCACTCCACAGTGGCAGTAAACTGGTTCTACGAACCCCATTTTTATCTTCTGAGAATTCCTCCTCTGGTGGAAAGAAGTCTTTCTTAGCTTGTTGGCCCAATTTCCTTTCTTATTTATCCCATGGTGATCCCATTGGGAGCTCAGTAACTCAGCTGATGAATTGTCGGGTGAGTCTGAGACTCAAACCCCTGAAGTTAACGGTGGCCAATGTTTTGGATTTCGGCCTCAGAGCTTGCAAAAACTCCTCTGCCACCTCGTCGTCATAGCCCTGCAATTTGTCACAGAATGATATCCATTACGCTCGCGTGAAGAGCTCCACCACCTCAGGATTTTCTCTTAGCTTTGAGGAGTCAGTTGGTTCCCTTCTGATGAACCCACCCGGCATGGTGAAAAACCTGCGACGTTAACTGGAGGTGGCGGGTGCGGAAGAAAATTGGCTAATCTGGGACAGAGCGTAGAATTACGCCTCTGCCACGCATATAATTCACAAAAATTATCTCCCGACGACCTTAACATGGCTTAACTCACATCCTGTAGGACGACAATTCATGCAATAGCAGACAATATTTGCAAAATTTTCTTACGACCAGACTGTAGACGTCGATTCTGCCACCCTCAAAACCAAATGCATGGAAGGTTCAGGCTTACCTTTTGAATCCACCACATTTTTTCGTGAGGACCCAATTTCCTATAGAAACAGCTTTCCTGTAGAAGCAGCGCGCGAATTCCGAAGGATACTGCAGTGGGTCTGCGCTCTCTGTGCTGATTAACAGGCATTCGAACGACGAAAGACTTGGAGTGTTGAGCTGCAGAGGGATCCGGATGATCACTCGAGTTTCAAACGGTGAATGATAAATGCGTGGGGTGGAAATCTAGCCGATTAGATTTGAATTCGGTGGAATCCGTGGCGCGGGGGTGAGCTATCCCTGTCGGACCGTTGGACGACGTCACTCCATCATTCGTCTGCGAGTTCCCTTACCGCCGCATCATTCCCCACAGATCCGCCGCCGTCACTTCTGTTAAAACTCGTTTTTCCCCGACTGGATGGCTCTCACGTGTGCACTGCCCGTTCCTTTTTTCCACGACCACCATTCAAACATCCGACTAGACCACTGACTGGTCGACGTGGCCAGTCGAATGGCCATACGACCGCTCAACCCATTCACTTTACACTTCGCAAACATTTTCAAAGTAAAATTCATGCGATTCGACGGAAGAAAGGGTCGAGGCACTTACCTGTGCGGCCGCAACACAATTTTTCAGGCTCTTGGACGACGATGAGTGGATTTATTTGCTGCTGGTGGATTTGCACAGGCCCGGAGGTTCATATTCACAGGCCGCTGATGATGAGTTTGATGCTTCGGCTGCATGCGCCCGCGTGATCTTTGCATGTTGTAGGCGGTGAATTGGTGTGCACTCTAGTTGGCTAAACTGCTACGGGACTCTGGCAGGATGTCCTGTAGCAGTTTTTCCTCCTCGGGTGCATGTTGTACGGTGAAGACGGTGGCCCCACGATCATGCTCACAGGGCTCTTAGATAGCTAGGATGGGTATTGCACGACATCTCAACACTTTTTCATTAAAAAAAATTGCTTTCTCTTGAATCTCAATGATCTGCCTTGGTTGTGCAGGTATCTTCATTGCATGTCGACAGGGGTGGTAGAAAGATGTGACAGCAGTGTGTAAGGGTGAAAATAGTAGCTTGCATGCGTCCAAACCAATCCTTGGTCGTTAGATCTCCTCATACAATGAATTATGGGCCGTCCCGAACTTCTACAGGAAGTTTCCTGTAGAAATACAGAACTTCCTGTAGAAAGTTTGTACCTTCCTGTAGAAAGTCTGCACCTTCCTGTAGAAAATCTGCATCTTCCTGTAGAAGACTTAAGCTGTGATGAAATCGTGCCCATACCTTGGAGAAGATGAGTATTCTTGGAGGAGGTGCTGGTGAGGTTTCTTGGCAGCATGATAAGGATCCTTGACTTTGAGTTGAGAGACCTCCTCTTCTTCATAGAACACCTGCAACCTGCATGCATTTCCACATTATAAACTTGTTGTCCCTGTCTTCTTTTGCATATTGTTTTTTTTTTTTCTTTTTTTTTGAAAGATAGCAGGGGCCCCTCAATGAGGTTTTCACCCTTGCCATCTGCCTTAAGCGCCTCATAGAGGTTTTCACTCAAGGATCTTTTTTCAAATCTTTTTTCTTTTTTTTTTTGAAAGAAAATAGAGGTGCCTCAATGAGGTTTTCACCCCTACCACTTGCCTTGGGAGCCTCGGAAAGGTTTTCCCCCAAGGATCTTTTTTTTTTTTTTTTTTTAGATCTTTCAGGGTATGCCCAAAGCAGAGGCAGAACCCTTCTCTATGACCAACACTGATTTCTCCATAGTTTTGATGAATTCTTGTCTTGAGAGAGGTTTCCTGTAGATCTTCAGTCGATGCCCATTGACAAGCATGGGGATGGCTTCCTCATCAATGGTCTGAATACGAATAGATCCATTGTCATGACATTTTTCCACTGCATATGGTCCCAGCCATCTGGTTCTCAGCTTTCCCTTAAAATCTTTGTGCCTGGAGTCATACAACAGTGCCCAATCTCCTGGCTGGAATTTCTTGTCATTGAGGTGTTGGTCATGCCACACCTTTCTCTGAAGTTGAACCACTTCTGAGTGAAGGAGGGCCTGCATCCGGTGCTCGTCTAGTCCATTCAGCTGCAATAACCTTTCTTGTTGTGCATGGCTGAGATCTAGGTCCAGCTGAGCTGCCATCCTCAAAGTGTTGTATTCAAATTCAATGGACAGCAAAGCTTTCTTCCCATAGACCAGCTCATAAGGTGTGAAGCCGGTGGTGGTCTTCCAGGTGGTGTTGTAAGCCCATGTGGCCTCAAACATGCGATCTGCCCAATCCTTCCTACTGCTGCTCACCACCTTAGTCAAAATCCCTTCCAATGCTCTGTTGGTGACTTCCACTTGCCCATTTTCCTGTGGATGATAGGGGGTGGAAGTCCTATGCTTGATTTTGTGATGAGCTAGTAGGTCTTCAATTAAGTTGGATGTGAACTGGCTTCCTTGATCGGTGACCAACTCTCTTGGGTAGCCAAATTTGTAGAAGATGTTCTCTCTTAAGAACTCAGCCACCTTTTCTTCTGTTGCTGCTTTGATTGCTTTAGTCTCTGCCCACTTTGTCAGGTAGTCGGTGCACACAATGATGTAAGACCTTTGCCTCGAAGGAGGGTTTATTGGACCCACAAAGTCCATACCCCACTTCTCAAATGGCTCAAGAGTCACTTGAGGTTGGAGAGGCATCTCATCCCTTTGAGTCGGTTTCCCCATTCTTTGGCATCGGTCACATTGGCTGATATACCTTCTGACATCTTGATGAAGTGTGGGCCAATAGTAGCCTGCCTGCAGGATTTTGAAGGCAGTCCTCTTCAAGGATAATTTTAGGGGCGAATGTTCGCCCTTTGGCGAAATTAAGGGGTTTTAAATTTTTAGTGGGCGAATATTTTGTATCATAGTACATTTTTACAAATCACCTCAAATAGTCCACCTTATTTTAAGGGAGAGGGTAAAAAAGGTAAATTTAGCCCTTGAAATTAGGACTTACAACCTTCCATTTGCCCATTTTCAAGAATAGGTTTTATTTAAGTGAATCCATTCGCCCATTTTCAAGAATAGGTTTTATGTAAGTGAATCCTATGGGCCAAATACCATATTTATAAAAGAGGTATGGTAAATTAATAAAAATATAAATAAATGAGAGGTATGGTAAATAAAGAAAACTTTTTTTATATTTACTCCATAAGTCACCTTATATACATCTAAGGGTGTAAACAAATAAAAATATAAGTAAAGTGGAGGTATGGTAAATAAATAAAACGTTTTTTATATTTACTCCATAAGTCAGCTTATATACATGTAAGGGTGTAAACAAATAAAAATATAAGTAAAGTGGAGGTATGGTAAATAAATAAAATGTCTTTTTATACTTACTCAAAAGGTATGGTAAATAAATAAAAATATAAATAAACTAGACATATCGTAAATAAATAAAACCTCTTTTTATATTTGGTCCATAACCCTCGTTCTAGGCTCAAGAAAGAGGTTTTATTTAAGTGAATCCTAATGAGAGGTATGGTAAACAAATAAAACATTTTTTCATATTTACTCCATAAGTCACCTTATATTTACGAACACTCAAAAAATGGGTTATATTTAGGTGAAACCTATGGCCAAAATACTATGGGACAAATACCATGGACTAGATTGTTATTAATACCATGCAAAAAACCATTATTAACCCTAATATTAGAATTAATAAAAACAAAAATAGCACATGGTATTGACCCGTGGTATTCACCAAAATGGCACATGGTATTGACCCATGGTATTCACCTGGAATGTAGCCTATTTAAATGGGGGAATTAAACCAACATGTAGCCTATGCTAAGATTCACTAGGACTTTACAAAGTTTTATTATTTAGTGAAAGACTCGCCAAGATCTTACAAGATTTTATAATTGAGTAAAATATTCGCCATGCCTGGTGAGAGATTCACCAAAAAATTATATATACATATTATATTATTGATAAATCGCCTTCCATTTTTCCTATATACCATGGAGATTCGCCCATTTATTATATTTATAAATTTAGGGGGGGTTCTTAAAATTTTCCCTGGTCCTCTTTGCTGCAAAATGTCCTCCACAAGGCCCATCATGACAGGTGAGGAGGATATATAATACTTTGTCCTCCCTTACACAACGCCTTAAGATCTGATCAGGGCCAAGCTTGAACAGGTTGCCCCCGATCCAAGTAAATGAGGCACTTTTTCTGATGATTCTGCTCTTCTCTCTTGAAGATAGGTGTGGAGGGAACTGTGCTGAACAAGGTAGTTTGCTATATCAGCAAACCATGGAGAGAGTACTGAGATAGCAAACAGATGTTCATCGGGCATCTGGTCATCCACTATTCCATCCTCATCTGTAGACAAATCCAATCTAGATAAAAATTCAGCAACAACATTTTCTTTACCTGGTTTGTCAACAATGGTCAAATCAAACTGCTGCAACAAAAGTAACCATCTAATAATACGAGCATTCACATCTGGTTTATTCATTAAATATCTAATTCCAGCATGATCCGTATGTACAAAGGTTTGATAGCCAGTGATATAATGTCGGAACTTGTTCAGTGCATGGACCACATCCAAGAATTCTTTCTCGGTTACAGTGTAATTCAGTTCAGCTTTGGATAAGTTTTTGCTAACAAAGTAAATGGCATATGGAAGTTTTTTTTCAACTTGTCCTAAAGCTGCCCCTATGGCTTTGTTTGAGGCATCAGTGTGGATGTGGAAAGGTAAGGCCCAGTTTGGACCTCTCAAGATTGGGGCAGACACTAACTTGTCCTTTAATTCATTCAGAGCCCTCTGACAATCGTCAGTCCATTTAAACTCCACATATTTTGCCAACAGGCCAAACAATGGCGAGGCTAGCTTGCTGAAGTCTTTAATGAATCTCTTGTAATACCCTGCTAATCCTAAGAAACTCTGAACATCCCTTACCTTTTGGGGAGGTGGAACCTTCTTGATGAGATCAATTTTGTTAGGATCCACTTGTAACCCTTGACAAGAAATGGTATGGCCTAGCACGGTCCCTTCAGTCATCAGGAATTCACATTTTTCAAGACTAAGGGACAAGTTCATCTCAATGCATTTGGTTAGGACTTTTCCCAAATTGGACAATGCTTCTTGGAAGTTGGACCCATAAGGAGTGAAGTCATCCATATAGATTTCCACCGCATCATGGACCAGCTCCGAGAAGATGCTCAAGACAGCTCTCTGGAAGGTAGCAGGAGCATTGCATAGCCCAAAGGGAAGAACTCAGTAGGCAAAGGTACCCCAAGGACAAGTGAAGGTGGTCTTATCTTGGTCTTCTGGGCTGATTTGGATTTGGTTGTACCCGCTAAACCCATCTAGGAAAGAGAAGAACTTCTTTCCTGCCAGTCCATCCAACACTTGATCTATGAAAGGTAGAGGTAAATGGTCTTTCTTGGTAGCTTTGTTCAGTTCTCGGTAGTCCACACAGATTCTCCACTTCCCATTTTTCTTGGGAACCAACACCAGAGGGGACACCCACTCACTATCTGAGATGGGGTAAATGAATCCGACATCCAACAGTTTTTGCAATTCTTCCTTGACAATGTCCTTAAGGGTTGGATTCATTCTCCTCTGAGGTTGCCTAACCAGTTTACAATCCTCTTTGATGTATATGTGATGGGTACAGACCGAAGGATGGACTTCTTTCATCTCCTTATAGCTCCAAGCAAAAGCATCTAGATGACTGGCCAACAGGCTGCACAGCTCCTTTTCCTGGGAAGGAGATAGGGAGGAGCTGATCTTTAACGTTCTCTCAGGGCCGAACCCCACATTCTTGACTCTGGGAGTGACAGGGTTGGTGGCACAAAGGTCCACTAAGGTGCTGGCTTGGGCATCCTCCACCAATTTCTCTAAGGATAGTGCACTGGGAGGTGGATTCTGGATCAGGATCTCAATCAAGTCATCCTCGGTTGGGGGGTATCTTCTAGTGGTGTCTAGGGTGCACAAAGGTGCTGAGTACACCTCATCCTCTTCTCCTTCCTCCAACCAAAGTGGTAAGTCATGCTCTAAGGAGGGTTGGGCAGGAGGGTATAGGACTAGTTGCTTGGACATAAGACCATTTTTGATGGTCATGTTTCCTGCACGGCAACTTATGTAAGCATCTGCAGTGGCTAACCAAGGCCTTCCCAAAATGAGAGGGTATCTAGTAAGCTTTGCCTTTGGTTGCAGAACCAAGAAATCTGCAGGGTATTCCCAAGAGTCAACAGAGACCAAGACATCCTCCACAATCCCTTCGGGAGTCACAGTGGAGCGATCTGCTAGTTGCAAGACTGTTGAGGTCTTCCTCAAGGAACCCTGAAGGTTGAGTTTGAGCATGGTATCCCTGGTCATCACATTAATGGCAGCCCCCAGATCGATCAAGGTGTGAGGTATGATGGTGCCATTGATGTGGACATCTACTACAGGACTCCCAGGATCTAGATACTTTGGGCAGATGACTTGTCCTAACATAAGGTCAGACAGTTGTCCTAAGACATTGATGGTTGAAGCATCTCTCTTTCACCTGCCTGGGTGTTTGAAACACTTCTCCTTAACCAGTTTGTTGTATATTGGCACATCCTCGATGGCTTGGAGAAGTGGTATTTTCACACACAACTGCTTGAGCTCTCCCAGAAGCTCATCCTCCTCTGGGTTGGGTTGTGTGGTGGCTGTTAGTCTCTCAAGAAAGGGTGGAATAGCCTTTGGTTCACTTTCATGTTTGTCTTCCTCGTCCTCTGGGGGAGGAGGTTGGCGATCCGGAAGAGTCTTTCCAGATCGAAGATTGATCTCCTGGATCTCCACAGCATAGGTAGGGCATGATGTTTCCCCAGTGTACACCTAGTGGGTCTGTATATTGTTGGGGTTTGGGTTCGGTTGAGCAGGCATTTGAGGTTGCCTTGGAGGAGCAGGAGGTAATGGTTGAGGTTGAACTGGCGGTGGAGGCAAAATGGCAGGAGGAGTGTTGTACTGGGGCCTCCACCCCGACTGAGGTGCATTCCACTGAGGCTGTGGCTGGGCATGTGAGTGATATGAATGAGTAGCGGGGTGAGTAGGGTACTGAGGTGGATAAGACCATGGAGGAGGCATAGACCAAGAAGGATGAGCAGGGGGACCCCAGGAAGGCATAGGAGTAGATTGGTTGGGGCTGTAATAAGCTTGGGGTGCCCCTTGCATCCCCTATTGGTAAGGTCTAGGTCCTTGTGGCCTCCTTTGGTTGAGGAAATAGAGAGGTTCAGTGGGGGCTTATGTCCCTTGGTACATGGCTTTAAGCCCAGGTAAGGTTGGACATTTATTTGTGGGATGGTCCTCCTCACAAACGAAGCACACTTCAACCGAATGCAATGGGCATTCGTTCTTAGGGTGTCTCCTTGTGCATCTAGGGCAGAAGATAGCCAAGGCCCTCTCAGCTTCTTCCTTCTTCTGCTGGATCCTAAATGTATCAAGCTGCATGGCAATGGTCTGTCTGACCTCACTCTTGAGATATTCTAATTGATTTGGAAACTCATGTTTGGAGAAAGGAATACCAGCTGAGAGGAGGTTTCCTCTACCTCGTTTCCGGGCTGCCCTAGAGTGGTTCCTAAACACAGTCTTGATGTCCTCATAAGGAAATTGGTAAATATCTCCTCCAGCTAACATGTGAAGGGTATCTAAGAGGTCTTTAGGGACTCCTCGGAGCAGGACCAACTTGAGGGATTCAGGATCAAGTGTGCACCTGGCCCATTTATAGCTAAGTTGGAACCTCTCCTCATAATCCTCTAAGGACTCATCATTTCCCATGGTCATCCGAAAGATTTCTCCCTTGGTTTCCTTGGACCTACAGTACTCCCGGTACTTGGTATTGAAAGCTTGCTGCATCTGAGCCCAAGTGGTGATACTATTCCCAGGTAAGCCCATGAACCAACGTAATGCTGCATCCTTAAGAGTTGAAGGGAAGAGTTTTAGCTTCTGCTCATCTTCAGTATAGTCATAGGTTCGACAAAGGACAACAAACTCAAACAGGAAGGTATCAGGATCTTCAGTAGTCAGTCCATGGAAGTGAGGTAGAGCGGAGGGACTAATGTTTTTCATTTTCATGTCTCCATTGGTTTCTCGGATGGGGAAGGCACCTTCTATTCTCTCATCTTCTCCTCTATTTTCAGCCATAGCTTCAGATGGGATGGTCTCTAATTCTTCTTATGCTATAGGATCTTCGTATATCTCCGGAGGTTCACCTATAGGTTCTTCTGGATCACTATCACCGAAGAAGAGAGAAGGGTGACTCAGTGATGTGGTGGGGGTGTTGGGTAAGAATTTGCATGTTTTATCTCGATTCCTACGAGGCATGAAATGGAAAGACTTTTTTGATTGCTTTTATTTTTTTTCTTTGGTACCTGCAAAACTGAAACAGATTGATCTACAACTAACTATCTTGCTGAAATAAAAATGCAGAATTGAAATGAAAGCAGGAAAGAACTAATCTACTTTGCTCAAATGGAATTGCAGGAATGGAAATGCTAGTCTACGCTTGCAGAATTGAAATGCTAATCTACGCTTGCAAAATTGAAATTGCGGAATTGAAATGCTAATCTATGAAAGCAGGAAATGTCTATGCTACTTTTGCAGAATGGAAATGAAATAAACTACTTAGCAGAAGATTGTAGTGGAAAATAGAAGAAAAGCGGCAATCACCAATACTCTGACGCTTCCCCGACAACGGCGCCAAAAAGATGGTGGGCTCCAGTATTGTAGCAATAATGCTACAACTCCTGGAGCTTCCTTCTCTAATTTTATCAACCCGGTAGTTCGTAACAAACTTGGAAGCGACGGTGCTGTATGCACAAGTACTAGCTCTTGTCGCAGCTGTCACTTGGTCAGCTGGCACAAGTCCGCTAGGGCTCAAGCCAACTTCTATATGTTCTCAGAAGAAGATTTTTAAGTGATGAACGAAAGCTATCTCAAAGGAAATTAACCTACTTTGCAAGAATGAACTGAAAGCCAACATAACATGGAAACCCTAGTAAACCCTAATTTGACCAACTTAATCCTTACGATGCAATGGTGGGAATGCAACTTCTAAAAATGATGCCATTACTTCTAGTGAGATGAGATGCATGAGTCCAAACTACTTTCATCTGAAGAGAACATGTTTTTGTATTTTTGCTCAATTGGTTGGAGTTATTATGACTGTGCTTCTTACTGGGTCTTGACTGTGCAGGGGTAGTTCAAGGGGAGGAAGGCTTGGAAAAGGTCAGGAGGACTCTGAGAGGTTCCAGGGGATCCCTAACATCATTCCACAGAAGCTCACAATGTTCAAATGCCTGACAACTGTGTTTGCAAGCTTCTACAGGATGTCTGCAGGGGATCCTACAAGAAGCTCGGGATTTCTACAGGAAGTCTGCTAACTTCTACAGGATGTTCTGCAATCGGTTTTGGGTGATGGATGAGTAAATGAGCTGTATGGGTGGATAGGTAGGATGAGAGGGGAGCTTGTGATGGCTTATGGACAGAGAGATGAGATGGAGAGGGGGTGTGTAAAGCTGGTTGGTCGATAGAAGGGTAGAGGCAATGGAAGGCCGAAAAGATAAAATAATGTGGATAATAGAAGAGTTGGTGGACAAATGATCTAGCTGGGAGGTAAGGAGATGGCTTAGGCACGGATGAGAAGGATAAGGAAGTGATAGAGTGGTGCTGCGCAGTGTAAATGAAACAAATCACCTCTGTCTTGCACAAAACCGAGAATTCATCAACCTATTCTAACTGTTTTATTAAAAACCAAAGAACAGCAATGTAAGTTAAGAGAGAAATCGTGCATGGTGCTGAAACAAGGAGTTATTGCTCAAGATCTAAATGCATGTACACTTCTACAACTGAAATTATTGCGTGAAAGCTTGCATGAACATATAAAACTGCATTTTTGGTGGTTGGCACGGTCTACACTCCCAATCTCTAAATAGAGGTGGAAGTGAGTGTACGATCAACCTTTTCTTGGAACTCTGATGAATTCTAATCCTCCTACTCTAATCTGAACTGCTGAAAGCACTTTATCCATAAAACTAACCTACTTAATCACATCAAGCAATTCGAATCAGCAAACTGTGTTTTCCAAATGCAGGTCAAGGCAAAGAAATGAAATGTTGAAAGGAAAGACAAGTAACAATACAAAGAAAGGAGGCCTATTGCTCTCAGGTTGGGCCCAAACCTGAGAGCTATAGCTCCTCTAAGAACTCAGAATTGAACTCAAATCTGCCTGCCTTTTATTAAAAGATCATAATCATAAGTCTAACAACATGCCAAAAATGGCTTACAAAGAGCAAAACAGAGTTATAGCTCGTGATTCAAAATCTGCAACAAAGGTTCAAAAGTCCCCATCGAAGGCTACAGCCTCAATATTTATACATTATGAGGGCCAAGCTGGCCTCCTAAATTAGTGGGGCTTGGCTGTCCAACTAAAAGTAAACTATTGTTTCTGTAGAATCCGTTGGTTGCCTTCTAGGTCGGTGGTGATAGCTGTTTGAGCTCGGAGTTGGGGTGGAGATCACGAGGAAGGTCATTCAAGGCTGTGGACAACCTTCCTACAAACCCGTAATGCCACCTTGGCTGTCTCCTTGCCTCCATCTGCGTGGTTTTTGCTCCATTTAATGTCAAAAAACCTGAAATATACATGTACTAGCCATATAGGCATAATGACTGCCCTCCTTCCTACAAATAACATGAATATACTAAGAAATGATTCATAAGTGATAAAAAAATGAAGGGTTGAGCAAGGTAAGTAGGCCAAATGAGCCCAAAATGTTACCAAAATTTGGGGCTCATCAGTGGTACATTCTTTATGGGTTCCAGATTAGTGTCTTTGTTCAACAAGAAACAAAGTTCAATTTCATTATCTACAGCTGAAGCAGAATATGTGGCTACTACATCTTGCTACACAAAACTCCTTTGGATGATGCAAACATTACAAGACATTCAAATCACTTGTACTCCACCCATCTCCATTCTATGTGACAATACAAGTGCAATTAGTATTTCAAAGAATCCTGTCATGCATTCCAAAACCAAGCACATACCTATCAAATATCAGTTTCTCTGTGAACAAATGCTTGAACAAAAGGTCAAATTGGAGTATGTTCCCTCCAAAGAACAAGTTTCTAATATATTCACCAAACCACTGCCCAGAGAGACATTTGAATATCTTAAACAGAAGCTGGAAGTAGTTGATGCTTCATCTTGCTGTTGACACCTATCTATTTCAGAGAACAGTGGTTGTACGCAAGTTTCATGAAGCATATCCGCGCACATACACCGGTTTCTGTGGATACAGTCGCGTATACGCTGGTTGAAGAATATGAGTGGGCCAGAATCAGGATGAAAAGAGTCTAATATGGGTCTGACAGTGATCATCTGGCACAGGCTCAGGGGGAGCATATACTTCTAATTGTTGGCATTATCTTGCTACAATTTCACAATTGTTTCTGATTGAGGAGAAACAGGTGCAGGGGGAGATCATGGTTGCTGGTCTGGATGGTGATTGACAGATGTTGTTGATGATAGTTTTTGTTGACTATCATACTCTTGTTCTAGATATTTTGTCTCTATATCATGTATATCTTTTATTATCAAGGTCATGTAACAACCTATTTTGTTTCCCCACTATGCCTGGGATGGTTGATGTAATTTTCTTCTGTATAAACTTTGGTGTATCCCCACTTGGTTGGGTGGATGAGTCAATCTTGGTATATCCCCACTTGATTGGGAGATGGATGTATGTATGAGTCTTTGGTGATAGGAAGGTCATTTATGATGTATAGAGTCATGTTCTTCTTGTAGAACACCTTTTTGCAGACCTTGCTTACAGTCAGGGGGAGCATGAATAGCACACTTCAGCATATCAGAGATTTCAGCATGTACTCAAGGGGGAATAACCCTTTGCCCTTGATGACAAAGGGGGAGATTGACTTGGGGTTGCCATCAAGTCCAAAGGGGGAGATTGTTGGCATTATGTCACAGGTTTAGCGCTATGACACAGGTGTTGTCCTTGATCGCAACTCACTCAGATGACAAATCACAGTTCAGGCTCACAGAATGAATGAAAAAGAGATATACGCAGGTTCCCCTTAACCAAGTCGCGTATACAGGCGAGTTAGACGACCAGAAGGTGCGTATGCATATACACGCACTTTAATGCAAGGAAAAGTGTGTACAAGTTGGAAAACTTGGTTTTGGTCCATGGTATTTGGTCCCTGGTATTTTGACCCATGGTATTGATCCAAGGTATCTTGACCGAAGTGTTGACCCTAGGTATTTGGTCCAAGGTATTGCTTCTAAGTGGTTTTGGACCATGGTATTGAGTAAGGCCTAAGACTATAAAAGGAGGAGGAGATCATTAGGCAAAGGAACTCAAGAATTGAATATCTAATGAAGAGCAAGATCTAGAATACTGGTGATTGGGTTATGGTGCATAGCTAGATCTGAATCAAGGAGGAACCTGAGTGCTAGAAGAAGGATAAGTTCTATTGATGGGTCAAGATCTTAAGGCTTGAAGAGAAGTATCTTTGTGTGATTTTGATCTTTTATATTTGGCACATGTCTTGATCTGTAAATCTGATGATTTGGGTATAACTGATGTCTGAATAGTTGAAAAAGGGTAAATTATCTTTTACAGTTCTGTACGCAGGTTCAATATAGCAAAGGCATGTATACACACTAGTTCGGCAATTCAAAACAGCGTATACGCAGGTTTTCCTTCATATAGCAGCGTATGCACGCAGGTTCTACATATTGAAGTAGCGTACGTCTCATAAAATATGTTTTAGCTACTTCTGTTTACTGTTGCAGTGTTCTGGGTTCTAGTTGGGTTCTGGTACGGTTACTGTATTATGGTTACAGCATTCAGAGAAGTGATTGTTTGATTCAATTTTGGTTAGGGAGATTGATTGATTCAGATATATTTTGATGTTTGATTGATGCTATTGATGGATCCAGTCTGAAAATTTATGAAATGTGGTCCTTGGAAGAAAAGAGAAGGTTGTAACCTTCTGTAGGTCAGCACCTACGTACTACTACATCAACTCGTACAAGAGCTAAGGGGGTTGTAGCTCCCTTCCAGGAGAAGCTGGAGAACGAGAGAATGTTGTAGCCTTCTGCAGGTAGAAGCCTGTGTACTAGTATAAGACTGCACCAGTACAGAAATATTGTAAAAATAAGTTTCTTATTAAAAGAAGAAAGAGACGAATTGCAGCAGGTGGTTTTCACCCACATTGGGTTTCCACCTTATATCTTGTGTTCTTGTGTGTGATTGTCTGCTCTGTTTTTTACTGTACCTGTTACTGCTTATGATACACACATTAAAGATCAACTGCCTAAATCATAAGTTTGCAAGATGTACGTTGGTTGATCTAATCATAGTTGCATATATACGCAAGTTTCATTAACTGAAGTAGAAAAATATAAATCTGCTTATGGAAATGAAATATTATTAAATTGATAATACTGATTCACCCCCCCCCTCTCAGTATTATTTCCAACACCAACTTTTGGAAGGAGTGGTTTTCAGGTTTAGGTACAAAGTTGGCCTTCAGTACAACTTATCATCCATAGATAGATGGACAAACATAAAGGGTCAACAGGATATTGGAGGACATGTTGACGATGTATGTGATGCATCAACAATGAAAGTGAGAATAGTATCTTCCAATGATAGAATTTTATTACAATAATGGGTATCAATAATCTTTGAGGATGAGTGTGTTTGAGGCATTGTATGGGAAGATTTGCAATACTCCTATCATTTGGAATGATCTAGTTAACATGGCATTGACTGGACCGGACATGTTGGCATAAATGGAACAGAAAATGCAAGTAATCAAGAAGAATATGAAAGTAACACATGACAGGCAGAAAAGCTATGCAGATCCTAAAATGTTTTTTAAAGAGTTTTAGGTTGGGGTGCAGGTGCACTTTCTTATCAAGTCGAAGAATAGATCCTTGTGGATTGGATCATGTGCCAAGCTGGCACCCCAATTTTGGGGCCTTTTTTAGGATTCCCGAGAGGATTGGGCTAGTAGCCTATTGACTTTCACTACCTCTGACAATGAAAGTCCATGATTTTTTCCATATTTCATTGCTTAATAAGTATGTTAAATATGTTGATCATGTGATTTACTGGTCTGTATTGCAGGTGGATCCAGATGCTCATGCTCTAGAACTGAGAAATCGAGCAGGTTAAAGTGTAGTGGAACAACTTTGGGCCAAACGAAGCTACATGGGAGATGGTTGATCAAATGCGGGCTATGTATCCTTCTTTATCCACTGGTTGAGCAAAGGTTTGGCATATGTTTGGTACGTGTTTGGTATATGTTTTGGTATATGTTTGGTATATGTTTTGGTATATGTTTCGTATATGTTTTGGTGCATGTACATATATATATATATATATATGTAAGCAAATATCGCCACGAGCTGTGTTATAAATATCCAATAAGTGATATGGGTGTCATGTCATGTCGTTATGTTGTCATGTTGGTTTGCTTCTGAACAGATTGATCATTGTAAATAATGAAATGAGGTAAGTTGTAAAGCTCCATGGGCAATACATTTTGTTTACGGTAGTTTTGTGGTTGTAGATGTTGTTGAAAATTAAGGACGGTGTTCCCCCCAAGGGGGAGGGTTCTATAACAACACTCATTAAAAAATCCATGTAAAAATGAATAAAGGTAAAATAAGATCTTGGACATGAGACACACATTCCAAGCTGAATGTTGGGCAAAAACATAGTGATGGGGATCACTTGTGATTAATTAATGGCTAAGGAAATGGCAAAGGCTTTGGAAAGGCATACGACTTTTGTTGACATTTTATTTATGAAAATAATGGAAATTAGGAGAAAATGGAGGTGAAAGGTCACAGGTTGCGTGTGAGGAGGAAAATGAAGGAAAGTAATGGAAAATGAAGAAAATAGAGGCCTCGTTGATAAAAAAAGGCTTCTAATAATTAGTTGGTAGCTTTTGTCAGTTTAGTTTTGGAGCTCTCTCTCTATTCTCTCTCTATTATACTCTTGGATACTTATATTTTTCTTGGAGCACTCTTGGAGGTGTGTGGCATACTTGGAGTTTGGAGTAACAAGGCAAAGGAAGAGTAGGAAAACACAAGAGGACATCAGGATCAAAATATACAATGAGTTTTGATTGCAGGCACCGAGTTGCATGTATGTTTTCCTCACTAGTTTTGGCATGCATGACATATGCAGGTATTTTCTTGGTTATGATCTGTCGTTGGCATGGAGGATTGCCTAGATTGACAATGGATTTTCCTATCATTACCATTTTCTGGATAGCTATGGTGTTGTGGCTTCTTTTCTTTTGTTTTTTGGTTGGTTCTCATGTTCCTTTGGCTGTGGGTTGAGCTACTAGTTCCTGGAAGCCTTGGTTGGACAAACGCTCTTGAAGCCCTGTAAGATCTTGGGTTGAGTTACTAGTCCTTGAAGCCTTGGTTGGAAAAACACCCTCGAAGCCCTTGGTGGGTTGAGTTATTAGTCTTGGAATCCCTAGTTGGACAAACACTCTGGAAGCCCAACAACAACTATGGGTTGAGTTACTAGTCATAGAAGCCCTGGTTGGAACAAATTCTCTAGAGTTCTGGACAACTTGGGTAGAGATGAATCTGGTAATGGTTACTGATGTCCAACCGTGAGGTGGATTCACTAGTTGAGGGTTGAGGTGGTTTGGCCTCTAGAAGCCTTGGATGATTTTGATAGATTTGTTTGATGAGATCCCACATTCATGCTTGAAATATGGCACACAGGTGACTGACTGAAAGAAATATTTTGTTCAGCCTAGTCTACAGTCGGGTGGTTTATGGAATTCTCATACCTAGCCGACTTATGAAATCATCAATAAGATCTCTCTTTCTCCTTGGTATTTTATGGGTAAATATACTTACTTATATGTGGCTTATATGGCTATTATATCCTTGACATTTTTGTTGGTTATATGTTGATTATGAGTAAGTTTTATGACAGTGGAAATGTATGGCTCTCATCATGTTTTGGTTAATCATTGAATGTACAATGAATACATGGATTAATAGATGGTAATCCAGTTATTTTGATGATGCATCAATGCTTCTTAGTGATTCTCAGATAAGTATGAGACCCCTATGCACATATATGTTGTTTAAACCTGTAGAATGCATATTTGTGACATGTGCGATGAAATTCCTATAATGGCTAGTAGGCGTCCAATTAATTCCTTGTGGAAGTAATTGAATTTGTATCATTGTTCAGATGTTATCTTTCATTTTTGGAAGTTTCGTGTAGTTCTGGGCAGTGACCTGAGCCCTGGCCTTGAAAAGGTGGCACAAAATTTGGAGTCACGGGAACATAATTACCTGGGAAAGTCCCCATTAACATGCATGCCCATGTTTTGGGAGCGACTATAGGGTTCCATTCACACTCATGACAATGTTATGGGAGAGACTAATGTTTTAATGCAGTAAAAGGCCAGTTTGTCTCATGGGCTAGTTACCTAGAAGGTTTGGATGGCACCTAGGAGTTATGCAACATGTCTAGAAGGTTTTTGTAGTGTGATCCATCGGTTCCACTTCCTTAACTGACACATGGGGAGTTGAATCATATCATATTAATTCTTTGTCACATGTTTACGTCGGTTGACTAGTTACTTGGGTAGATGTTGGAGGAGGGTGTTACATTACCCAACAAAGTTTAGAAATGGGTTGAAAAACCTCTTACAAATATGTGGGATAGGTAGGAGGTGTGGAGCTATCAATATTGAGATACTACTCTTTCATTTAAGGATACCTAATCGGGATATCTAACCATTCTTTTTCTAGATTGATTTTATTGTGAATTAATTTTTACGCTGAAGGTGTTCCTATGATGGGTTCGGCTGAGAAAATTCATCCAATAATATAGGCTCAATTTTATCCACCTCCTTCCAATAATTTTTTACCAAGTGGAAAAACACAACAATTAGAAAGTTTTAGATAAATTATGCTTTTTTGGACCAGATTTCACTAAATGCACTTACTAGTTATTGGTGTAATTACCGCTTCTTTTGCCAAAATTTCATCGTGGCACTCTGATCAAACTACTCATTTGTATGTTGCAAGAAACCTCTTCGCATCGTCGACATGTGAAATGACATGGTGGAGCAATATTTGTAATTTTTTGGCTTGATAGATCTCCATGGCGACAAGATCTTCTTGAGACGTCATGTTGAGCTGGTGCAATTTCAACAGACCATTGTCAACTGCTATGTTGTTCGCCACAGTGTTGGGTTCACAACACTAACAATTGCTTATTTTTCCACTACAAATTTGTTTGCACATCAATTCTTTTTTGTATAACTACTAACCAACAATAATCACAACCCAATCTTGGGAGGGAAGGGTGTGATCATTATGAGAACAAAATAGATTTCATGATCAATGTCAAGACCAATGTTAGTGAATCTTCACACAATCAAACAAATTTCGACAGACCACTCCTGACTACTTTGTTTACCTTTGCAATTCTAGGTTCACAATGCTGCCAACTACTTGTATGTCCACTACAACTCTTTCCATACACTTACAGAAGCAGTTTCTCAAGATGCTTCTATTATAAGGTTTATTTTTATTCTTCTTCTTTGATGTTTTTATATTTCGTAAGAAAAGGGACTTCATAGTTTGCATTCCTTAATAATTGTAGGCTGCAACCTTCCTCTGAACATCAGTTTTATGCTAGGTGAATGAGGAATGGCTACAGGTGCAACGTTGCACGTTAATCAATTTCATATATGCAACTATGTAGCAAGTTACACCTTCTTCATGTTGAATATTCCACCCTTTGACCGAGTCAAACCTCACAATTTAGGTGGTGTATCTTACCATGACAACTTAATCTTGATCATAGATGACACTTGGGTTCAAATTGACTATGATGGAGTGCATCACAAAGATACAGTGTTTTATGGGATAGTGGATTGCATTTAAGTGCATGGAGGGTAGATATACTAGATGCAATTATGTGAAATGATGCAGACAAAAAAATAGCTATGCATCATTGATTATGATGGAGCACTGCATAAAGATAAGTTCTCTCTAGAATAGTGGATTGCGCTAAATCTTATGGAGGTAAAATATAGTAAGATATGATTATGTGTTGCGATGCAAACAAAAAAATCTTTGTGCTGATGACTATGATGGAGCATTGCACAGAGATATGGAGCTTTGTGCAGATATATAATGTTGTTTTCGTTGTCAAACGAGAGGGAAGCAACTTTTGTTTAAAATTAGGGTGAAAGAATGTGGCATTTAGGTTATGAAGGAACTTTGGACTGGGTTTTTTTCCTTCACAAGGAAGAGAGGCAAAGAACCGACACATCATCGCTATGAAGGGTTTAGCTTAGCTTTAGTTAAATGTGATTCAATTCCTTTATCCTTAAATATGGATTTGGAACATAAGAAATCTAACGAAGAAGTTAAGTCAAGTTGATAGTTAAGCAGAGAAGAATCAATGCAAGGAGAAGAAGAGTAAGGAGAGGATGGAGGACTCATATCACTTAATGGTGATCTCACTTCCACCTATTTTTGTTAACGACTTAGAAAAATCCCTCCTATAAGACACCTCATAGAGGCTCAATAAGAGATTCGTCCTTCGGGATGCCTTAGAGAGTTTCGAAAAGTGAACCCTCCTTCAATTCCATGATGATCTCATCCATGGTCTTTCCTGCCAGCAAAGGAGGTCGAAGTAGGATGCAATTTTTTTTTACACTGGTCTTCCATGCATCCCAAAGATAGCAAGAATAACAACACAGATTGATCAGTTCCCCTCAAAAGGCAAAGACCCATTTAATTCACCGAATTTCAGGTTTGGGAAGTCTAGCGTGACCGGGTGGTCTATAGGACGCTCTACAAGATGCTGACTTACCAACTACGCTGTGATTTTTTCAAGGTCCTTATTTTTCAAATTGATTCAATGATTTTATTTTTCAACATGATATTCTCAAATCTTCTATTCCTTCAGTGTCCCTTTACATCTTTAGGGGCAATTGCTAAATTTATTTCGTTTAGAGATATCTAACATTTTTTTCCTAATTTAATTTTTATTATAAATTTTCTTTTTTTATTACTTGTTTTTTATGATTAATTTATTTTTATTTATTTAGTAAAGAGAAAATCTCTTATTATCATTTTTAAAATTAAAAATAATCATTACCAAATTGAAATAGTTGAAATGGTTTAACATAAATCATATGTTTTGATATTGATTTGTCTTATTTCTTTCTACCATAATATCATATTGAATGGTTTTCCCTATATCAGCTAAACTAGTGTAAATAAAGGGAAATAATATCTAATGTGTGTACATTAATCACTTTTTTTATTATATTGAGAAATTTCGTAAATTATGATTAATATGATATGTTATGCAAATCCTTCAATATAAATTTTTATATTGATTAGTTGCAATGAGTCTATATGTTGCTTTCTACCTTTACCTTTCATCATAATATCAATTTGAACGATATTCCCACCTGGTATAAAATTGTGGAAAATAGTTAATCCAAGCATGCTCATCCTCAGGTGTAGTAACGTTTATTAACACTTTATATGATGACCAATTTGTTACATTAGTTTGATTTGTATAAATATATTATTGGTTTATTATAACAGGTAAATTTGTTACACTAATTTGATTTGTATAAATATATTATTGATTTATTACGCCGTAAGGTGTTTCTCTTTGAAATGAATTCCCTTATGTGCCATTGTGTACTATTTTGAGTTGTCAATTTGATGTGTTAGACAATTGGAATGATTCCCGCCATCAGATCATCATAGGTGGTTATGGATTTAGTTATTGTAATGACCCACAACGCTGTGAATCCAAAGAGAGGGAAAAATGGCGAAGGCACCGCTGGCGTTATAACATGACCAGATCGTATTTGGAGGGTGGCCGAATTGAATCTATTACATCGGTTGAAATTTTTAACTGTGAATTGTTTGCAGAAAACATGACCGTTGTTTGCTAGGGTGAAGTGATGAGACAGGTAGCTGAGTTATCGTTAGTATTTCGAAAGGTGTCAGTCATTGCAGCAGTGTATTTGCTGGGTCATGGAAGGTAGATTTATCCATTTGTTTTCAGTCATGACCCACGAGACACTGTACTTGATGCCCTTCATTTTGGTAAGGTGATGTACTAATTAATGGAGAATTTCTCTTTTTCTTGCGGCACCATTTTGGCTGATGTAGCAGATGTACTTTCATCTTCCACACTATTTTCATTTTAGTATTATGTAATTCGTAATTTTATATTATGATTTATCTCAGTATAATAGTTTGAATCCTGTAAACTATGTTAAAATGGTCATCAAAATGGCTCAGGAAAAAGTGAAAATTGATCAAAATAATTGAGATGAATTTGGTGTGAAAAATATTACAACCCCATTTCCTTTGGTTTTTTAAAAGGGTTAGTAAACACAAATGGTCTTATTTTCAAAGATAGTTTCTGCAAAATAAAAATATCGAGCCACATTGTGATATATCATTGTGACATGTGCTGGTAACTTTCTGATAAACACTCCTAGATGCGGGTGATCAATGAGTTTGGCAGTTCCAAGGTGGCGCTTCACATGGGCAGGTGTCAGCCCATGCGCGCCACCCAGTACCCCACAACATGTTTTAGCTGGTCGCATGCAGGATCTTTAATGCAGGTTTTAACTCCGGTCTTGTCCGCCTTAATACGCCTCCTGGTAACCTGAGCGATGGAGCTACATAACCCTGGAGCTCCTGCCACCTTTTCGCATTCCTTTGCAGTCGTTTGGCATACCACTGCAACACCGGCGCACTCCTTTGTGGTGTGGGGGATTGCTCAGGGGCATTCTTTCTCTGCGCCCAATTTAGACATTGTTCCAAGCCTGCGAGTGGTTTATAAGCATTGCACGCCAAATTTTGCGGCCTCCGTCCTGGTTAATTTCTCCTCTCCGGGTATCTGCACGCTAGTTCATCCTCTAAATCCGGCAATGCGGCGAGAGCGGCTTAGAATGAGCAGCAGACGAGGAGGCTCTCGCGGTCGGGCCACCACTCAGATGTCTGCCCCCATTTCCCCTTCTTCCTCCATCGAATTAGCACCTGAGCAACACCGCCTCCATGGCAATAGAGCTAGCCATGGCAGAGGGCATGGGAGAGGAAGCATTACATAATGTGGACATGAGGCGCATCCTACGGTCAGGTATCAGATAGCCTGCACACTCGCCAACTCCACTTTCATTGTCTCTGTTACTGTAGAGCATTGTGATAATCTCAGAGGTCTGGCAGAAGTAAATCTGGAAAATCCACCAGTTCAAGGGATAGTGCCCACAATTGATCTGCAACGCCCAGTTAGTTCCTCCTTAGCTACTCAAGCAGGCCTGGCGGGTCCAAGCGAGCCTGCTCAGGGAGTCCCAACCAGCTCGGTGGTCCCACTCTCAGATTCGGAAGACTCCCTACAATTTGGGTGCAGGGTAGAGGAAGAACCATACACCACGGACGATGATTGATCCGGTCAGGCATTCCGCTCTCGACAGCCTCGCAATTAGGCGTTTTACTCTGTCTTCGAATCTTGTTTTTCTGTATGTGTTCGGCTGTAGTCTGGGTCTCAAAGTATTTGTTTCGGAAATATGGGTCAGTATGTTTGTAAGTCCATGTTTAAGTGGTGTTCATCATCGTTATGATTGTCCGCCTCAGCATGTCTCTGTTATGCACTGTTTAGAGTCTTAGGAGAAGACGCAACAGAAGGAAGTCACCCAATTTTTTACTGTGTTCAATTTTGGCATGTGTAATTCTGGGCAAACTGTCAATCTCATGGCAAGATTTACAAGGCCACGGCCTTTTTGTAACTCTGATGTAACTTTTGACTTTTTTATACTATAATAGAAATGGAATGATTCAGAAAATAAATAAATAAATAAATAAAATAAAATAAAAAACTTTCTGACAAACACATGATAACCCTTAATATGCACTTCAATAAACATTTTTTTCTCTTCGGTACCGTGTGCTTTGTATTTCATGAATGATCACCATCTCTTCCTCATGATCGTTGATGTGATGTTATACTGAGATGCCTCTTTTGTGTTGATTTTTTCAATATTAAAAATCATATCACTTTTACTTTTCTAGTGCATATTAAAAACATAACTTAAAGAATTATGATTTTAAACGGGCAATAACCATTTGAAATGAGAGATAATTTGTGGACATTAGGTACTTTGTGAGTAAACATTACTTTGCTGTTTGAAATGTACCAATGTTGGGAAGAAACCAACAAAAGCGAGATTGTAGGTTGTGTGATAATTAACATAGTACTATTGCTATGTTCCATTGTGAATTCTTCTCGTATAAAACAATTCTGCTTGGTTTCTTAGTAGTTGCTTTGTTTATATCTTCCACTTGGTTTCTTAGTATTTGTTTTATTTAGATCTTCTATTCAAGTTTTTTTGCAATGACTTCTGTAAAATAGTCCTTTTATGATTTTATTAATGTTAGCAATGTGAGACGTATCTTGAATTAAATGTTTAATGCATATCATAAATTCATGCCATAGGTGACTACCAACCATATAAATTACAATCAATGGTTGGTAAATGTCCATAGGCATCAACCCATAATAACACACAATTAATTATTTTATCATACATCTCACATTTTCAAAATTGGAAAATCATAAAAGCTAACTAAATCATAATTTTATTTTAAATTATTATTATTATTAACTGTAAAAATAATTAATATATAAGTTAACCATATATACATATAACAAGATTCTTAACCAAGAAGACTTATCCCCACTTTACCATGGACATTCTTAATTTATATATAGGCTTTGTTACAATACCATGGGCCAATATCAAAATTTATCAATGTTGCATGCTCAAGAAATCATAATTTCATATGACACTTGTTCGTGGGACATATCTTTATTAATCAACCTAATTAAAAGGGAAACAATGACATAAATACTTTAGAGATAAAGAAGCACTATCACAAAATAGACACAATTAATTTTTTAATAATAATTATAGTTATTATAGTTATATAAAAAAAATTATAATTAAGCCAAGGTATGTCTATTTTGGAATATGTCTTTGATAATTTTGAATGGTGGATGGTAGGGAATTAATCTCATTGAATATTTTAGAATATTCTCAATAATATTTACAAATGAAAGGTTGACATTTATCCCCAAAGTAAGTTACCATCTTTCTATCATTTGAATTAAATTGATTAATTAAAAAAATGTCATATGGACAAGTGCCATATGAAATGATTTATAGTTTTTTGGCCATGTGATATTGATAAGCCATGATATTGGCTCATGATATTCTAACAAAGCTTACCTATTAATTAAGAATTTCTATGATAAAATGGGATGAATCTCCATGGTTAAGAATCTTGCTATATATATGTTTTTATATATGTTTATATGTATATATGTTTAACTTATATATTAATTTTTTTATCATCAATAATAATAACAGTAATAATTTAAAAATATATAGTTACGTCGTAAGGCGTTTCCCTCTTGCCTACCATCATTACTCTGGATCATTGGATCATGTGTTAGACGATTGGAGAATGCCCATCATCATAGTAAAGTTTGTTGCAAAGAAAAATTAAACCCTAACCATTTTCATTCTATCATCAAAGCAAAGTTCATGGAAGGAAAATATAAACCCTAACATTTTTCTTGTAAAATTTTTACAGAAATGTGCCAAAGTTTCCATGGTCACTCGTTCATTTTGTCCATAGCTCTATTCCATTGATGTCCCAACGAGATGCACTTATGTACTTCTATTACAACTCCAATTTTCTCATTTTCTGCACAACGATTGGTGTCTTTCGCCTAAAATCTTTCGGTTAGTACATTTGTGGTTGTTGGGAGTAATGGTTGGCCATTGTTTCACCTACTATAGACATCGTAAGACTAGTAGTAGGTGACAGGATTGGCAGAGGAACAAAAAATACTACTTCTTGGCTACCCATTGGAGAGAAAAGTTTACTGCATTAGCTTAGGCCATTTTGTTTTTTAGCGCCTTGCTGGAAGGAGGGAATGGGGATTTGCTATATTGGAATGCATGTACAGCTATAGTGATGACATTGGCACCTTTGATTGACCACTCACTTGGATTTCGAAAATGGGTTGACAAAGCCTTAGTTGTTCTGGTGACTGCTTGCCCATGTGCATTGGTTATCACAACTCCAGTGGCCACAACTTGTGGATCAGCCCGTGCTATTAAAACATGCCTCCTCATCAAAGCTAGGAGGTATCTGGAAGCCCAGGGGAGGCTTAAGGTGATAGCATTTGATACAACTGGTACACTCGCATAAGGAATATTCAGGGTGGTAGATGTAAATTTTGTTGAGTCTGAAACCATTGATGAGCAAAAATCAATATCTTGGTAAGTCATTATTTCAGGGGAATCCGATTAAGAAAACTAACCATGGAATTTTCTTTCTTTGCAATTTTTTTGTAATAATTTTGTAATAATCATATATCTAATAATTGGTTTGGATGTTCATATAATTGATATAAATTTTGTATAATGTAAGTGATTTATTTTTATTTTCTAGCTTTGAATGACATTTTCTTTACTAATTTTTATATTCAATGATCTTCTATATGTCGCTATTATTTTTGAATTTATGCCTTACGACGTTTCCTTTGTAACATTTGGTGCAATTTCTAGTTATACCAGGTTGACATGTAAGCTCAAATGTGATCGTTCCACACATCAAACAATTTTACTTTATATTGCACTTCATACTATATGGATACGACGAGAAACAATTATTGTCACCATTGTTGAAAGAGATTCAAGAATCCTATGAAAAACTATAAATATAACAAGTACCATATGTAGTAGTTAGTCTTTGCTATTTAGTTTAAATATAGTTAAACTAAAGTAAAAATATTGAATTTAAATTAATGTTAAGCTTTAGAATCCCATCAATTTAGATTTTATTGATTGGTAAATTGAGGTATTTTGTTTATTGTAATTATGTATTATTTGCAAGTACGTACAACTTTGTTGTTAATTTAATTTGTTGAAATATGAATTCATCGACCATAACCTATTTTCATGATTAAGTTAAAGATTGATTTCATTAAAATGTTTATCCTAAAAATATTATGCTAAATTTATACTCTCTTTAATCTATATACTTTATTATAGTGTTCTAAAATTACTTATACATGATTTGTTAGTGACTAAATATATAGTAATTGTATTAGTTATATTATTGGAAGATAAAAATATGAAGAGGATTATAAATGCGCGCACGCAACAGCTTGAGCTATGTAGACCTAGCTGCCTCCCTGACCATGCAGGCCTCTCTCGGCAGCCTCCTGCTGCTAAGTTTCTCTGACCATGCAACCCTCTGAGGAGGGCAACCCTCCTTCACCCAACCATCAAGGAAACGAAGAAAATGAAGAAGCATTCACATCCCTGATTGCTGCGAATGGAGCTCCAAGGAACAAGCCAACAATCAACAAATTTGTCAAGAAGCTCAAGGATATACTAGAGATCTCTCTCCCACCTGCTCTCCCTTGAAGAGCAACTCTTTCATTGGCAGAAAGCGAACTTGTTGGAAAGTTCATGGGGTTATGGTCGTCACCCAAATCAGTACAAAAATGGGTTGAAAGAAATTGGAATGCAACCACCCAGGGGAAGATAACAATACAATTTTGTGGAAGGGGGTATTACACTTTTCTTTTTGAATCAAAGGAAGACAGAGATCTGATATTCAGAAACGGTCCATACTTCATGGATTCTAGAGGTTTATATCTAAATAGGTGGACACTAGATTTCGATCTAGAAATGGATGTCCCAAGCGCAGTCCCAGTCTGGGTCAGACTTCCACATCTTCCACTACATTGTTGGGGAGATGACTCAGTCAAAGCTATTGGAAATGCAATGGGTAAGAATATAGACAAATTCGAACCTAAGGACAACATGCACGCATGTGCCAGAATATGTGTGGAAGTAGACCTTGTGAAAGGTCTCCCAGAGGCTATAAAGATCAAGGTCAATTAGTGGACGCATATACAGTAGTTGGACTACGAGAATATACCATTTAAATGCAAGGTATGTCATGAGTATGGTCATTTTGCTAATAGGTGTCCTAAAAAAAAGAGAATGAAAATGTAGAAGAACAAGAGAACACATGGGAACAAGTAAAAAGGAAAAAACCCATCAATAAGCAGCCAATATCAAATGCCTCCCAGCCCCAAGAACTAAATGAAACTACTTCTCAGCCCTCATCGAAGGTTATCCCCCCTATCCACACATCTCTGAACCCCTTCAGGCCCTTGGAAGACCCTATTGATCCACCCTCTCCCAGATCCCCAACATCGAACCCATCCTCCCTTGCTCTCATACCCTCCTCCTCTATCCCTATCTCCACCCCACCCCCTCCCTCAGTGGACCGCATACTAACCAGAAATCAAGCTAAAGAAAACCCCCAAACTTGGGATCAACAAAAAAAAGTGGGAAGGAAATCAAACAAGGAAATCAGAGATGAGGTAGCGGCGAAAGAAATGGCACTAGGAACTCAACAACCAACGGAATCCTTCCTTGGGAAAAATATAGGAAATAATGAAAAAAATTAGCAAAGAGGAAAGGGAGGATCACATCAACACAACAGTAAATAATGATAGTGGTCTCTTGGAATTGTCGTGGCCTTGGCACCACTTTCAAAGCCAATGCAGCTAGAGACATTTTATTCAATGAAAATCCAGACATTTATATGATCCAAGAGACCAAAACAAGCAAACAAGAAACTAAAAAATTGATCCAAAAAATAAGAAATTATGAAGGAACAGTGCTAGAGGCCACAGGAGCTTCAGGAGGTATATGCACCATATGGGACAAAAGGAAATGGGAACTAATAAATCAAAAAATCAGCAGTCACTGGATTAGAACAGATTTGAGAGATCTCAACACAAAGGAACTATATAGCATTATGAATGTATATTCCCCAAATCACTACAGAGAAAAAGAGCACTGTTGGAAATCGATTAAAGAAGAACTAGCAGAAAGACAAAATGGGAAATTAATTCTTGGAGGAGATCTAAATCTGATAAGGAACACTGAAGAAAAATTTGGCAGGAATTATCATCCAGATTCGTCAAGAGAAGCCCTTGAAGAAATAATGGAACAATATAAACTTATTGACATTCCACCAAGCAATGGAAAGTACACTTGGAGTAATAAGAGAATTGGCAAGAATAATATCAAGGAAAGGTTGGATAGAATCTTAGTACAAGAAAACATAGTAGCTGAATTCACTCTTGTGAAAAGCAAGATCGTCCATACAACAGCTTCAGATCATAAGCCGGTGGCTTTAAGCATGGGGAATCTGGAAAATCAAGGCCCGCTCCCCTTCAGATATAATTCGAGTTGGGACAACAAGGAAGAATTTGAAAAACAAATCAAAGAGAGCTAGAAAAAAAGTGTCATTGGGTCTCCTCAGTATGTTTGGGAAACAAAGCTAAAGAATTTAAGGTTGCATTTAAAAACTTGGGCAAGAGAAAATGATATACGAGACAAAGCCAGGAAAATAGAATTACAACAAAAAATGGACAGCATTCACAAGGAAAAAGAAAACAAAGAAGAAATCCAACAAGATTATCTACAAGAAAAGGAAGTCTTTTTGGAAATCTATAAGCAAAATAGGAAAGAAGAAGAAGAATGTAGAATGAAATCCAGATGTCTTTGGCTGAAATCAGGAGATAAAAACACAGCTTTTTTTCATAATTCAATGAAAATAAGGAGGGCAAGAAATCAGATTGAACAGATTCAAGTAGATGGGAATGAGATAAAAGGAGTTGAAGAAATAAAAATAGCAGCTCACAACTACTTCAAAGATCTACTTACAACAAGCGACCAACAGGCAGTTAATGAAGAATTTTTACAGCACATAAATAAAAAAATAAGTGATCAGCAAAATGCAGAAATAAATAAAGAGATCACTGAGGAAGAAGTTAGGGAAGCGGTCTGGTGCCTTCACCCTGACAAAGCTCCTGGGCCAGATGGGTTTACAATGGCTTTTTATAGACAACATTGGGATATTATTAAAAAAGATCTTATGAGAATGATAAAAAATGTCTTTCAAAAAAAAAATTGGAGGAAACACAAAATCTTCCTATCTGGCACTCATACCCAAAGAGTCCAATCCAGTAACATTCAACAGATACAGACCAATCTCTCTTTGCAATTCTTCTTATAAGATAATCACCAAAATTCTTGCAAATAGAATTAAGAAATTTCTTCCGGAAATCATATCTGAAAATCAAGGCGGATTTGTTCCCAAGCGGCAAATCACAGATAATGTGATCATTGTTCAGGAAGCTATTCACAGTAGTATTCAAAGGAAAGAGAAAGGAATGATAGTAAAGCTAGATATGGCAAATGCTTTTGATAGAGTTAATCATAATTATCTAGCAGCAGTACTCAAAAAATTTGGTTTCTCAATAGATATTATAGAGACTATCTAGGTGTGCATATCAACCCCATGGATAGCTCCTCTAATAAATGGAAGGCCCAGTAAATTTTTTCAGAGCACAAGAGGGCTACAACAAGGTTGTCCTCTATCCCCTTTCCTATATATCATGATGGTAGAATGTTATGAAACCAGCTCAAGAAAAGATAGAAAAGATAGATCAACGCCTTAGAATTCAGCCTCTTCGAGGGGGCAACCTCCTTTACATTACATAAATGAACAATTTTTGGATGATACAAATGAAAAGACCTCCTTTCTATATATAGCAGTCTAAGGGGTTATAACATAATTAGAGCCGACATAACAATAATAATGTAAGGGCACAATAATAACAATAGTGGGCTTCTATGGGGCACAATAGTAACAATATGGGCACTACATGGGTACATCAATATAATAAGTGGGTTATACTAATAACAATAAGGGGTTACACTAGTAGTATAGGGGCCTAACATGCCCCTCTCCTTCAAAAAGCATTGTCCTCAACGCTTGAGTAGTTCTTAATGCTTTTGTATAAAATTCTTGTCCTCCCATGTGGAATATTCAGCGGGTAAGTTCTTCCACTTGATGAGATACTCTGAAATTGATCGATTTCGTAGCTGTCGGGTTCTTTCTTCTGTGACTGCTCCAGGTTCCAATATGATTTTTCCTTCCTCTTCAATTTCTGGCAATATTGCTTGAATTGGGATCTTTTGCAACTTTTGAATAAGTGGCCATACTTCTTCGTCCTTCTTCCATTCATCCCTTGTTTCGTTTATCCAATCTGGTTGGATAATATAAATAGCACAAAACAATGCTTCCACATCGTCATCCTTGAAGAGTCTTCCCATTTGGTAAGGTCGCCATTTTTTAAGTGCATGTAGTATTGCCAACATTTCCTTCTCATAAATAGCTTGCTTGAGATGTAGCAGTAAAAATACCCAATCACCTACATCAAAACATTTTTCACTACAATGTTGATCTACCTATTGTTTCGTTTGATTTTGCACCGAAGTGGTGTTATCCTTTAAAAGTTGCAGAACTTGTTGTTGATGCTCGATGTGATCTTTCACTGCTTGAACATTTTTCTTCTTGAAATGTCCTTCTATCTCTAGAGTAAGAGGAGTGGTAATTTCTTCCAATCCTTTACAAGATATGGTAGGATTCATTTCTTGATGCTTGATGTGATCTTTCACTTCTTGAACATTTTTCTTCTTGATATGTCCTTCTATCTTGATAGTTTGAGGAGTGGTAATTTTGAACAATGAATTATAAGATATGGTTGGATTCATTTCTTCTTTCTCGATGTGATCTTTCACTTCTTGCGCCTTTTTCTTCTTGATATGTCCTTCTATCTTGAGAGTTTGAGGAGTGGTAATTCTTGCCAATGCTTTACAAGATATGGTCTGATTCATTTCTTCTTTCTCTGGGGTGGGGTCCTGGCGTATATCTTCTTCTTTTGATGTTTCTTGATCCTTTTCTTCCTCCTCTTCATATTCTATGTAAAATAATTTCTTCTCAGCACACTTATGACCTTTAGTGCATTTGCTATCACAATTGTAACAAAGCCCATTTTCTCTTTTTTCTTCCAATTGTTGTGGTGTAACCCTTGTAGGTTGTGGAAGGCTAGGAGAAAGAACACTTCCACCTTTATAGTTGTGAGGGGTATGCTTCCTGGTTTCCATAATTTTTCTTTCCAATATGTCACAAAGCCCTTTTACTCTGTCCAATTGTTGTGGTGTTTCTCTAAAGAAGGTGTTGCTCTTTGTATCCTCATAATGTGCTATCATTTCCTCCGTGAAAATTGACCACGTAACAAGTTGTTTACGAGAACAAAGCCATTTGTACCATAAAAATTGATCTGGTTCTAAATATGAAGATGCAATACATACCTTTTGTAACAGTTGTACACCATTTAGATCAAAATATTGCTCCATCTGAAGTATCCAATTTACCGGATCCTTGCCATCAAACTTCCTCATCTTGCTTTTTCTTGATTTTAGGAGCTCTACCTTGAAACATTTGTAACTCTATATTTTTGGATCTTTAAGTTCTGAAATTGAAACTTGTAGTAGCCTTCTGTGTCCTCTTTCCAATGCCACTAGTCTGATCCAAATTGGATTCTCCGAGAAAGAGTTATGCACAATCTCCCGTAGTGACCTAATTGTAGACTAGTTCAGTAGAGCGAACTTTTATGAAGTGCCACGTGACATTGTTTCAAGATTTGACTCTAAAAGATATATAAAAGAAAACTAAAGTTCGTCCTCTTTCTGTACCTTCTTACGAAATTTCAATCCGATGCTCACAAAGAAAGTTATGACGATTTTCCCCAGGTCACCTGTTTTGATTTTAATTCAAGAGTCTGCAAAAAGACCAACTTCCTCAGATCATATCTCCGAAAATATCACGCAAAAAGCTCTGAAATTCAGACCCAAGGTTCAACGCGATTTATTCTCAAATGGGTTTTTTTTTGCGACTTCTAAAACATCACAGAAAAAAAG
Source organism: Pinus tabuliformis (assembly GCA_031772625.1). Classification (NCBI taxonomy): domain Eukaryota; kingdom Viridiplantae; phylum Streptophyta; class Pinopsida; order Pinales; family Pinaceae; genus Pinus; species Pinus tabuliformis. The sequence continues at coordinate 1,261,096,976 of CM062805.1, forward strand.
TTATAGCGAAAATTCCACGATGACCTGTTTGGAGCAGCAAAACCCTAGAATCCAAAGCTCTGATACCAAATGTTATGAAACCAGCTCAAGAAAAGATAGAAAAGATAGATCAATGCCTTAGAATTCAGCTTCTTCGAGGGGGCAACCTCCTTTACATTACATAAATGAAAAATTCTTGGATGATACAAATGAAAAGACCTCCTTTCTATATATAGGAGTCTAAGGGGTTATAACATAATCAGAGCCGACATAACAATAATAATGTAAGGGCACAATAATAACAATAGTGGGCTTCTATGGGGCACAATAGTAACAATATGGGCACTACATGGGTACATCAATATAATAAGTGGGTTATACTAATAACACTAAGGGGTTACACTAGTAGTATAGGGGCCTAACATAGAAACATTAAGTGCAGCGCTAGAAAGCCAGATAAAGGAAAAAAAGTAACAGGTATACAGATAGCAAGAGGGGTCAAAGATATAAATCACTCACTTTTTGTAGATGACACCCTTCTTATGGGAGGGGCATCAAGCATAATAGCCAGAAGATTTAAAAGAGTGTTGGATGATTTTCTCCAAGCCTCAGGAGGAATGTTAAATAACACCAAATGCAGAATATATAGTTGGAACACTTCTCCAAGAGTTATGCAACACATATCACAAATACTGGAAATTCCAATACAAATAAGATGGACCCATTTTACTTATCTTGGGCTACCCTTAGCAAAGGAAAATGTAAAAGCAGAATTATGGAGCAAGCAAGTGGAAAAAATGAAGGATAAAATTCAGAATTGGGGAGTGATGTGGCTTAATTTGGCAGGAAGAGTGATCATGATTAAGGCACTCCTTTCGGCCCTTCCCATTTATCAATATGCGATTATTCTGGCCCTGGCAAGTGCTCACAAGAAAATGGAAATAATAATAAGAAGCTTCCTATGGCAAGGAGGTAAACAAGAGAACAAAAAATTCAGCCTAGTCCGTTGGGAGCAAGTCACTCTCCCCTATGAAAAAGGAGGTATAGCAATTCGCTTGCCAGGTCAAATGAACATTGCTTTAGGGACAAAAATAATTTGGAGAATGATTAGTGGAAAAGAATAATGGTGGAAAAAAATACTAGCAATGAAATATTTAAATTATCATAGAACAAAATTGATAACTGAACCTATTCTAGTCAGGCCTTGCACACAAGTCTGGAAACTTGTAAAAAAGATAATTCCTCTTATTAGAGATCAAATTTCTAAAAATCCAGGGAATGGAAAAACAGTTGCAATCTGGGAGGATCGAATAATGGGAAGAGATCCTCTAAATCTCCAATGGAATCTAAGAGGAATTCATTGTTGGATGAAAGGGAGAAGGATAAATATCTTATACTCAATCTCTAAATGGGATTAGGATAACTAACTTAGATGGAAAACACCAACCATCCCAAAAATATTAAAAAGTCAATGGAGAAACTAAAATCTCATCTATCAGGGGCAGCTCCCATAAATAGAGAGGATCATGACGACTTTGTATGGGACCCAAATGGAGGGGAATACACGGTGAAATCAGGGTATAATCTCCTCCAAGAACAACAAAATCAACAAGAATGGAGCCTTTGGAAGGCAACCTGGAAAACAGAATGTCTTCCCAAAATCAAAGTTTTCATTTGGACTCTACTCAAAGGTAAAATCCTAACCTATGAAAATTAAAAAAAAAAAAGGAATACAAGGGCCTTCTAGGTGTGCCATGTGTCAATTGGAGGAAGAAACAATCCAACGCCTTTTCAAGAACTGTAGGGTGGCTACAGAATGTTGGACCCAAATAACAAGCCCACTGGAAATAAGCATAATTTTTTCAAATTAGTTGTCAGCACTTCATGAAACTTGGGAGAAGAGTTACCCGTATTCAAAGAGAAACAAGACCACAATAAGCAAGATCTAGAAATGCCTCCCCTCAATTCTGTGTTGGCAGATTTGGTTAGCCAGAAACAAATGCATTTTCAAAGAATAAAAACCAAGTATAGGCAAGATTCTTTCAAAAACTTGGAGCCTAGTATCAAAAATATTAAGCACCAACGAAATATCAAATATGGATTAGAACAGCCTACAGCAAGAAGAAAAAGATTGGTATAGCAAAGAAATTTTAGGAAAAAAATAGAAGCTACAGCAAAAAAGAAAAAAGATCCCATAGCCAAGAGTTGGAAATCAAGATTGGATGACAAAGAATTTGAAGAATGGATGAAAAAACAAAAAAAGAGTCAATTTTTTTTTCGATGGGGCTTCAAAAAAAAACCAGGAAAAGTAGGGGCAGGAGGAGTAATTACATATTCAAATGGGAAACAAATAATAACATATGAATGGAGCCTCGGAGAAATGACAAACAACAGGGCGGAAGCATACAACCTACTTTTGGGTACAAGGCTGTTAAAAAGACTTGTGATCAAGGATCCTATAATTATAGGAGACTCGGCAATCATTATAGCAGCAATGGAAAATGAAAAGGATTTCAATAGTGTTGCCATTAATAAAATTTGTCAGAGGATCAGATAAAATATAAAAAGTTTGGGAAACATAACTTTCAAGCATGTATTGAGAAATCAAAACAAGGAAGCAGATAACTATGCTAATAAAGCTCTTGAAAGACCAATTGGGACTGTAAAAGAAAACAATGAAGTCTATGTTGAAAACATACCATGATTTACACAATTAAGATGAGGACTAAGAAAGGAGAAAGAGGAAAAAAACATAACAAAAAGGAAAAAAAGGATTATCAAATCTTCACTCCCAGATTTAGATTGTCTGCAGAACACAATGAAGATTTGATAGCAGTTGATCTCATGTGAAATCTGCAAGGATCGGAGCATAAAATCTATTTAATCTCAAAAAAGCTTCAAAGCACATATGATAAGGAATGCAGACATCCTTCACCACTGAGCAAAGACGGTAATGGTCATATCAAACACAAGCAGCAGGATCGAAATTGTCACACAAGGGCAAGGTTTACTACAACGGGTAGTTGTACAAGCATGAAGGCGATCAACATCATGATTTTTACCCACAGCAGTAGGTTATCCCTTCATTCTGAGATCAATAAATTGGTCAAAGAGCTCAGTAATCTTCACCATTTAGAAATTTTAGCCTATCCATACTCAGGCCATCTCATAAGTAATCCCCTCTCTCGTAGTCAGCTTGAAGCTCTCAGCCTGAAGCATTCAGTAGTCCGCCATACTCTCCCTCTCGACTCATCATTACGTATACCCAGGCCCAAACTCCACCAGTGGAGGATATATTCATTGTCATCCGCTCCACAGTGCTCTCCCTCAACTGATCACTCCTCTGGTATTTCTTACGCATATAATCCAAGCACTCAACACTCTGTATTAGCCTCTCCTCATATCATCGTTGCCTTCCTCTGTTTAATACTCAGGCTATCTCACCTTCCCAACGTCCTCAAGCCTCAAGTCCTTTGTCTAAGAATTACCTTCATATTGAAAGCAGCCTCCCCTCCCCAATGTCCCCAAGCCTCAGGTCTTCTGAAGTCATTCTTTCCTTTTAAGTTTTACATCTTGTTTAACCAACATCTCCCGGCCAAGCCTAGAATTTGATGTCCCACCGGACGTATTTCATATTTTAAGATGTATTTGATAGTTGCTGTAAATTTTTAACTGTCAAATTTGACGTGCTTCATAAATCAGAAACCTTCATTTTGATGTTTAATTTAGGATCTGTCCCATCAAAATTTATAATACCTGTCTTTAAGTTAAAAACACCAAAGTCAGAATAAGCCCCAGGTCATAATGCAAATGCATACTATACCTCTGGCTCACATGGCAATGGAGCCTCACACACTTTCATAGATTTGAATCATATAAAAAATTATCTCGCTATAGTCCTTTCGTAGATTTTAACATTATGAAGGGAGATCTCTCCCTACGAAACTAAGAACAACTACATTGTAATCTAGGTGTTACATTCAAGGAACCGACCAACCAGTCTATGTCAAGAATGTGAATTCAGCGATCAAACTGTAATCTAGTACGTGATTGAAAAATACTAAAAATATACATGCATTTTTTGGTGTGTATAACACTAAGAAGGGGTGGTGGTCTTGTTTTTGTTCCTTAGGCTTCCCTCAATTGTTCACACTCTCCCTCTTTTTTGATTCCGCCATCTTCCAACATCAATGAAGAAGTGCGATCGAGAAATAAAAGCAGTTGAGGAATAACTAGTGATGTGAAGGGAAATTGCAGTGTTTATTTCGAAAACATCTTTGTCGAGGCTTATTAGAAGTCACACCAAATCAAAAATAATGGTAGGGCTCCCTGCTACGAAAAAGTTGGGCTCAAGAAGGGCCCTGGATGCCCGAAGAAAATCAGAAGCTCGTTACTTACATATTGTAGCATAGCCATGGAAGTTGGAGGGCTCTGCAGCAAAAAGTTGGGCGTTGAGATAAGAAAGAGCTAGAGATTACATTGGGCTAACTATCTAAGACCAAATATCAAGGGGAAAAATTCAATGTACAAGAAGAGAAGACTATTATTCAACTTCATGCTCTACTAGGAAATACATGGTCTGCCATTGCTACTCACCTTCCCAAGAAAAGACAACAAAATAACAGTGAAAAGGGGTAAGCAAAAGGTGGACCTTAAACTCATTCAAAACAGTGGTCACTGTCATGCTATTTTCTTGCTTTTCTTGAAAAGCAAGGATAGTTATTGATTTGAGGCTCTTGCGATCTATATTATGTGTGGTGTTGTCTTCCGGAGTCATTGCATAAAAAATTTTGGAATTGATGTTTCGAATTATTCTCAGTGGTTCATGAACCATGAAATATGGTTTGAAACGTCGGTTCCAAAAATTTGTATGCAATAACTCCGGAAGACAACACCACAACCAAAAATAAATCGCTAAAAATAAATATTGGAGCTTTCTACTGAACTTTCCCTCATCATTTACTTCAAAATTGACAAGATTTACCAGTTTTCAAGTCCCAAGTAAGTTGCCTTCTTCAACCAGTTTCAATCTCATTCAGTTGTTGTTTTTTTTATTTCTTTCTTAGTATTTGTTTTATGTGAAATAATTGTTGTGAAATTATACACGCTTGTCAAAATGAATTTTTCTGAGGCCCGTCTTTTATAGGAATAATATATCATGTCACGTTAAAAAAATGTCTTAAATATTAGAAAAATAGCTTGTGATTTATTCCATAATGAAGTGCTCAATTACCATTTTGAAAAGCCTATGCTTATTTTGATTTTTATTTTTTTTGAGTGCCCTAACTTATTTTGACTAAAAATAGCTTGTGATTTATTGCATAATGAAGCGCTCAATTACCCTTTTGAACAACCCAGGCTTATTTTGACTATTTTTGTTTTTTTGAGTGCCTGGCTTATTTTGACTAATTTTGTATTTTGATTTTTTAACTAAATGTTGTGAAATCAACTTCATTTTTACCGTAGTGAATTTCTCTTTTAAAAAAATAATTATATAGTTATTTAGCTAAACTTTTCTTACAATAGAAATAATTATCGAAGATGTTATAAACTCATATTTATTTAACATACCTATTTAGATTGTCAACAACTTCTAATATAATTGTATTTGGAGGGATTCAACTCGTACTAAGTACATGAATAGAATAAGTGATGGTATTGTCTAGAGCAATGTTCAATAAGAAGGATTTATTTGTGTAATTGGTTGGGTTGTATATTTCGTCTATGATGTGGACAATAATGTGAATCTAATTTTTTAAGATGAGGAAATCATAGGCTCATATTTAAGATATTATGAAAATGATTAGTTAACAATGTTCAAATGCAGATGATGAGTTGATTACCTCATAGATAGATTGCAGAGTTTACCTCGTCTTGACATTTTTCAACGTCATGTTTGAGGAATAATGTGTTCCAAATATGTGTAATGGATATCAAATTAGTTGAAAGGATATACAAATATTTTAAAAAATATTTAGCTATCATTATTGGATTTATTATGGTTCTGGTTGAAAGTGCACTTACAAGGATTAAAGTTATCTTGGTATAAATAAAGAGTTCAGTAAATAAAATATGTAGTGAGTAAATAAAGATGTGTGCCCATCTCTAAATAAAATATTTGGTGAAAATAAGTTATTAAGAAATAGTTAAACATGTAATTATATGCTTAATAACTTTGACATATGTAGTAGATAATTGGATTTAAATAAATTATAAAAAGGGATAGTAGTTAAATTCTTGATATTTAAAAAAAATAACTTCGTCTCATTTACTTGCAGTTGAGAATCCTCATCATCTTAACTATATGGTTTTCTTTAGTTTCTTTCACATGTCAAAATTTATGTACATAATCAAAATTATTAACTCCCCAAGGCTAAAAAGCTTTATAAAATCTTTAAAATATTGTTGTATTGGAAACACATATGCTATCTTAGGAAGAAACAAGGCACTCTAAGAGGGAGATTAAAGGAAGTGGAGACATGGTGAAACACATATGCTGAGAAGAAACAAGGCACTCTCATAGGGAGATTAAAGGAAGTTGAGATGAAGGAATAGTTGTAAGAGAATTTCTAGATAAGGGGAAGTCGACACTCACAAATTTAAGTAGAATGTAAAATGAAAGGCATGAAAAATGCAAAACGTCACCAAATTTTCATTTGACGGGCAAAGGGGATTTGAAATTCCAGGCGTGAGTGGGGTGAATATTTATAAAAATGATAATAGATTAGTTTTTTTTTGTTTTGTGGTTGCTTGGAAAATATTACAAATATTTGTTTTTTTTAATGTGAGTTATGGATATTTAGTGAGTGGGATGAATATTTATAAAAATGATAATAGATTAGTTTATTTGTTTTGTGGTTACTGGGAAATATTACAAATATTTGTTTTTTTAATTGTGAGTTAAGTGAGAGATGATATTTACAAAAATGTTAATGGATTATATGTTGTGTTGTCGATATTCTGACAAAGAGTGGTTGGAGATTATATTTTCAAATTTAGTAGAGATTTTTTGTACTCATATTATGCATGGTATGATTATTTTTATAAGATGGTTGAGTTGCATCATTTAAATAATGTATTTTTCCACTTTCAGACTACAACACTATTATACTCAATATCTTGAAAATAATTAAAAGTCAATGAATAATAATCCATTTCAAGGTTTTATCACATGTAACACCCTTAATTTCAAAGCTTTGTGGACAGAACTTTTTGAAGGAAGAGCCCCCAAGGTTAGCTCAATTGGTCGAGTCCCCATCATTAAAGCACATTTGTTGTTGAAAGGTCACAAGTTCAATTCTCTCGACACTCTTGGGGTCAAGCTTCATGGTTGAGCCTGAAGGAAGTGATCCCTTTGGGTGGATCTTCCTAGTACAAATATTCTATAGATGTAGCGGTTACTGATCTTCAGGATTCATGAACCACACGTAAAAAAATAATAAATAGATAAATAAATAAATAAAAATAAAAATACAACTTTTTAAAGGAAGGTACTATGATATGACCTTGGGGGGATACATGGGATTTGAATATATATGATATAACCTCTAGTGGGGGGCATATATGGGGTTAAATGTGTATGTAATAGGGTTATACTAATAATAAAGGGGTCACGTATGCAATGTGCGAATAGTTATATATGGAGATCATGTAATCATTATCAAGGTCATGTCATTTGGATGTATGAAACTATTTGTGTATTTTAACTAAATTTTCCAACTCTTTAATGAGTTATTGTGTAACTTATTTCTCTTATCTATCTTGGAGTTGTACTCCATGCTCACATTGATGCACATGTTGTTTACTTTTGGTTTCTTATGATATTTTAAAGATTTGGTTCATAACAAAAACATGATGAATTAACCAAGTTTAGACAATGCCTCAAAAGGTTGGTTATGAATAGAGATTGTATGTAGAGTGTGGATTTGCTCAGTAAAAGGTTGGAAGTGGATAAGAATAAGGCAATCACAACTAAACAGGCTTTGTTACATCCACACTTCCGGTGTTGATCAACTTCCATAGGAAAAACCACATACTTGAAAACAAATTATGCATACGAAAAGGTGGGTGGAATGAAGCCTTAAATGTCTATCACACAAGATTGGGGGATAAATATCAAACATAACCAAAGATATGAAAGGAAATATATTATTATTGGATACATGATAATGTTGTTCATTAGCATATTGATTATAGACCCTTCTTGTGCTAATAAGAGGTTAAACTAGAGTTTCCCATGAGAATTATTTATGGGGAAACATGGTGGCTATGTTTGATATCTAGTTTATCGAGTGATATTTGATCATACCCTTTGATATGGTCTATTATCCTGTCACCATGGGGTTTTTAAGTGTGTTATTAATTAGCAAAATGTATTTGTGTTTATGAATAATAAAGGAGAGACTCCATATTATTACTTTGTTGTGATAGGCACTTCACAATGTTGACCACTATCTTACAACATTCATTCATTAAGGGGATTTTAAAATTGTGAAAACTAGAGTCAATATATTGTAATTATTGGGATAGGGGATGTGGGATAAGAGGAGTCTATAAACATTTGGGGGTATAAAAAGGGGTATTTGGTAAAAATAGAGGATATATACTAAATATGTGGGTTATTTTTATTAGAAATATCTATTGGGAGTGGGTTTCAACAAAAGTATTCTTGGAGGCTTTTATTAATATCTAGTGATATTAGAGGTGTTCTTTAATGTCCCATGAATGCATTTTCTAGAACACCAGCTAATTAAGTGGAGACCTTGTGCTTATTGTTTCTTAGAAAAAATTTCATATAGGTGGTAATTATGAAAAATGTTCTAGCAATAATTGATGAAAATAAGAACCTATTAAATTTGTTTAGAAAACCTACGTATACAAATCTCTAGAGAAAAGAAATTTTGGGGGAAATATTTATTTGGATTCTCATATATGAGCATGGGTAATTATGAGAATGTTAGGGTTTCTAAAGGGTCATGTCCTTCCTCGGAGATACATGAAAATTTAAGCTAGATGTTTCTTTTGATTAAGGGGGAGTTGGTGGGAAGTGATAAGGTTGTAAAGAGGGCCTCACTTCCACTACAATGCATTAATGACATAGCATTTATATACATTCAATGTCAATGTTAGTAGTATTGGGAATGTAAGAATAATCCAAGAAAGGGGGTGACAATCAAGATTTTTGAATCCAATTTTCCTCTAAAATCACCACTAAGGTCAATGAGAAGGGGAGGTTAGGCAATACACAGTGTGGCGAGGAAGGGGTGGTAAAGACGAGAAGGTAACCTAAATGTGTAAAATGGAGAGTACAATGAATTATATTAACATTTTGTAAAGATGTGGTGATGAAGCATGTGCAACTCTATCAAGAAGCAACATTGATGGGAAAATTTCATGGTAGAGTTATCTCTAAAAAATCAATGATCTTGTGGGTGAGAAAAGAAATGGAAACAACAACTTTGGTTATGCTTCTATTTCCCATTCATTCGCTAGTTGTTAGATTACTTCTAACTTTCAAATAATAACAGACAAAGAAAACAACATGGAGGAGAAATGGTATTGGTATAGTTCAATCTCATCCCTTAAAAATTGGACCCCTATGTATGATCCAATGAGAGAGAAGGATAGTATCCATTTATTATGGATGAAAATGCATTCTCTTCCATTGGATTTGTGGTTAGAGATGGACTTAACTATGATAGGAAATAAGTTGCGTAGTATGTTGGATGTAGACGAAATGCATTCCCTATATAGGGCTTCTATTGATATATAGGTAATGAATTGTTCATATTGTCAAGATATTGATTATGTAAATATCCCTTTTAGGTGCTCTATATTTCATATGTATGGCCACCTCAAGTAAACATTTCCTAAAAAATATATGCCTAACAAGTTGATGATGTATAAGTGAGAATGGAGAACACTAAACATATGCACCTCCAACTAGAGGAGGTGAAGAGGTATACTTATAATCCATTTTTATTGAAAGTTTAGTCAAATTTTGTAGAACTCACTTCAATTATTGTTGAAACAATACAGTAAGACTTGGCTAGTGCCAAACGTCTAGCCTCTAGCCACAAAAAAGAGTAGTTAGGGATACTTCTATATTTCAAATAACAAAGGACAAAGAAAACATCATGGATGGGAAATGGTATTCATATAGTTCAATCTCATCCCTTAAAAATTGGATGCCAATGTATGATCCAATAAGAGAGAAGGATAGTGTCCATTTATTATGGATGAAAATGCATTCTCTTCCATTGGAGTTGTGGTTAGAGATGGACTTAAATATGAGATAAAATAGGTTAGGTAGGATGTTGGATGTAGAGGAAGAAACACATTCCCTAGATAGGACTTCTACCGTGGAAATTTGTGTGGAAGTGAACATGGGAGATGGTTTGCGTGAGTGTACTAATATCTAGGTAATGAATTGTTCATATTGTCAAGATAATGATTATGTAAATATCCCTTTTAGGTTTTCACATTTCATATGTATGGCCACCTCTAGCAAACATGCCCTAAAAAATATATGCCTAACAAGTTGATGATGTATAAGTGAGAATGGACACTGAACATGTGCACTTCTAACTAGAGAAGGTGAAGAGGAATACTTTTAATCCATTTTTATTGAAAGGTTAGTCAAATTTTGTAGAACTCACTTCAATTATTATTGAAACGATATTGTAAGACTTGGCTAGTGCCCAACATCTAGCATGTAGTCCCAAAAAAGAGTAATTAAGGAGCCCGCGTCAAAATGTAAAAGTAGAGTGGAAAAACTCCCTCTACCTAGAGGAAGGCCTTAACTTTTGTGGATGTAATTAACATAAATAAAAATCCTCATAGGAGGCCCCTCCTTTAATGGATTCAGAAAGCATAAATGAACAAGTGTATCCATGAAGCTAAAATGGGTACAAGTAACACATGGAGATTAATGTCGTAATATGTTCAAGTGTGCCTGTGTTTTCTCTCTGAATCCCTTATACTTGTTGGTATCTTCAAAGTATTTTTGAAGGTTTCCTAGATGTCCCCAAGTCACTATATGGGGAATTCCAAGATAAAGCTTGATATAAAGGAACTATGACTTATCCAAAGAATGACCAAGATTTTGTCCTAGGGATTTTTCATAAGCATCCAACCTTGCCTTTGGGGAGTCCCCAAAAAATTATTAGCAATATTGCATCAAAATTCCTCAATTGTTTGCCCCTAGAAAAATTTGGGATTGCTCCAATATCGATTTGCAAATAATTTGAGAAAATACAAACATGCTTGATAACAACTACTTCTTTATTATTAGGGAAGCTATGAGCTAGCTTTTGTAGAGCTTCCAAGGAAATCTTAATGACCAAATGTGAACCTTTTAAATCATGGACTCAAGGACTTCCCCACCAAAAACTTATGGCTACTCCATGAAAAACCCATAAAAGTCAAATGCGGACCTTTTAAAGCAAGGAAAAGTTAAGGACTTCCTCATTGACTATTAAGGCGACTCTATGGAATACCTAGATAAGTAATATGGTGGCGCTTGACATTAACTGGACTATGAATTTGAATGTCCAACTTGCATTACCCTTAAGGAAAATCCATTTAAAAGTACACTCCACATAAAACTTTGAATGAATTTAGATGTATTTAAATGTGGAGATTTTATTACAAAAGCAATGGGATGTTCTATGGCATACTTAGAGTTAAGAAAGAAAGACCCACCAACTATTCAGGTTATCATAAAATTAGAGAATTATATGCTAAGTAGAAGTTATTACATGATCCAAGAATACAAATTGTTACAATTATCATCATCAAAATTTCTATTCCAAATACTTTTGATGAAAATGGAAACTATGGAACATCTTAAAAAATGTACTCTTCAACCAACACACACAGTATTATAATTAACTAATACATCTAAGGTAAGACCTAGGGGTGTAATATAAGAAATTATTGTCTCCTTGGAATGCCCTATAGACTTCATAATTCTTCAACCCAATTCTAATTTAGGAGGACATTCCTTAATTTTAATAAGGTCTTGGATGCCAATAGTGATGCATTTATTAGCTACCAATTAGGAAATATGACCTTTACAAAAGGTACATAAGTCAAATAAGTCACACTTTATCCCCCTACCAAAACTATAAATGAATTATAACATGTATTATGTATTCATGTAGATACAAGCATTCATCATAACTATATATAGGATAATGTTGAACTTGTTAGGCAGCATCAGAGAAGAATGAGTCCAATTTTAAAAGATATAGTGAAAGAAGAACTTTAGAAATAGTAAATTTTATCTACTCTATCTCGAATATCAAATGGATTTCACCATTGGTAATTGTTCCCAAAAAGAATGAAAAATCATGAATGTGCGATGACTATTTAAAATTAAATAAAGCAAAATTAAAAGACCATTTTCATTTTCCTTTCATTGACTAAGTTCTAGATACATTAGTACGAAATAAATGTTGGCATTATGGTTCAAGTGTTGTCCTTGATGGCAACTCACTCAGTGGATGGTACAGGTGCTCAGAAGTTGGTACAGGTGATGGCAACTTAATCAGAAGACAGATCTCAGTACAGCATGCCAAGGAAACTCATACACGCTGTTTCGTTAAGACCAAGTCGCGTGTACACGCAAGTTCGATTCAGAAAAAGTGCGTGTATGTGGAAAGGTTCCTTTGGTTCATGGTGGTTAGACCTTGGAAGTTGTGCCTATGATTTCGGACCATTATGTCTCGACGGGCGTGTCGATCCCTAGTTTTAAAGTTGATGGTATTGTGTTACTATGGTTTTGGCTCTTGGTATTGAGAAAGGCCTAAGGCTATATAAGGAGAAGAAGATCATTAGGCAAAGATCATCTTTCGACAAGGCATGAATATCTAAGAGAGAAAGAGATCTGATATGCAGGTTCTGAGTTGGTTGATCTAAGCCAAGGAGAGATCACATCGGTTAATGGAAGACTAGATCTAAGGATAGATCGGGATCTAATGGTTTGAAATGCACTATCATGATATGGTTGATTATGCGTATTTCTAGATCTGCATATTGTCGCAATGTTACGTTCTGAGTCTAACTAATATCTGGTACAGCTGCAAGTTGAGAAAGTTTATTTTTAGATCTGTACGCAGGTTGGCTTCGGTAAAAGGGCGTGTATACGCGGTTTATGCTCATTAAAGTAGCGTATATCTTTTGAAGCTTGATTTTGGTTTACAGTGGGGTCTGACTGTTATTACAGAGTTCTGTAGTCTGCTCTGTGTTCTGGTAACTGGTGATTGACAGGGTTCAGTGGTTCAGTGATTCAAAGTTGGGTTGTTTTATGCTTCAATGATCTGTTGTGAAAATTGAATGAATTGTGGTCTTCAGATTGTAATGTTGTGCTTCAGGAATATCCAAGTCTGAAAATGTATGAAAAGTGATACCTGGAAGAAGGAAGATTGTAGGTCAGCACCTACGTACTAGTATCTTGGCTAGTACAAAAGCAAAGGGGGTTGGAGCTCCCTTCCAAGGAAGTTTGGAGAACGAGAGAAGGTTGAAGCCTTCTGCAGGTTGTAGCCTGCGTACTGGTATAAGGCTGCACCAGTACAAAAGATTGTAAACTGAAGTTTCATATTAAGAAAGATAGAGACAACTTGCAGCAGGTGGTTTTCACCCACATTGGGTTTCCACCTTATATCTTGGTGTTCATGTGTGTGGCTTTTTATCTGTTCTGTTATACTGCACATGTTTACTGTTAATATGATGAATAATGTCCTGATGCACTTAATTGAAGAATAAGCCAACTAAATTGTGAGTTTTCTGCTTATACGCTGTTTTACTTCGTCACAGTAGCGTGTACACGCTGGTTCACTTAACTGAAGTAGCGTATATGCTTTTGGGCATTTAAAAGTTTGATTAATCTGATAATACTGATTCACCCCCCCTCTCAGTATTATTTTCAACAATTGGTATCGGAGCAGGTCCTTCAGAGAAGCTTGATCGCTTGAAGGAAGATCATTCATCATGAGCAACTACGAGAAAGAAGCATCAATCAGGCCACCGGTTTTTGATGGAACAAATTTCAATTATTGGAAGGTAAGAGTTACTGCATATCTTCAATCTCTTGGTACAGAAGTTTGGGACATTGTAGAAAAAGGCTATGCTTTTCCTTCAGCTACTCCTACAGATCCAGATGAAAAAAAGGCATATGAAACAAATGCAAAAGCAGTCGCTACCCTATTAGGAAGTATATCTCAAACAGAATTCATGAAGGTCATGCACTTCAAATCAGCAAAAGAAATATGGGACAAAATGATCACTAGCTATGAAGGAGATGAACAGGTAAAGGAAGCTAAACTTCAAACACTCAGGATTCAATATGAGACTCTCAGGATGTATAATGATGAAAGTGTGGCTAATTATTTTCTCCGGGTAGATGAGATTGTTAATTGTATGAAAAACTTGGGTGAAGAAATAAGAGAAACTATAGTAGTTCAAAAAGTTCTAAGATCTTTATCCCCCAAGTTTGAATCTAAAGTATCTGCAATAGAAGAAAAAGAAAATCTCCGTGTTCTCACTATGTCTCAGCTACATGGAATTCTAACCGCTTATGAAATGAGAAAGGGAGGTCCATCTGACAGAAGGGAAGCTGCTTTTAAGGCATCAGGAAAAGAAGATTACTATGAAGCAAGCCATGTTCCAGAAGAAGAGGAAGAAGAATCAAATTTTGTCAGAAATCTTCAAAGGGGTTCTGGAAGGTTCAGAGGTAAGCTACCTTTCAAATGTTTTGCTTGTGGGAAAGTAGGTCATTATGCTGCAAAATGTCCTTATAAGGATAAAGGAAAAGAACCTGCTAGATGGAACAAGAAACAAAGTGCAAATAGGAAAAGCTACTACACCCATGAAGATAGTGATGGCTTATCAAACAGTGATGAAGATGAACAAGGTAATAAATATAAGCTGTTAATGGCATTTGAAGATGATGATTATGAGGATGCTATAGATGTGGATAATCTCTATAATGAAATCACTAGACTCAAGAGAAGCATAGAAGAAAGGAATGTGATTATTGATACTTTGCAATTTCAGATTGATGAAAAGGAAAAACATCTTGAAAAACTAGAAGGTGAAATTGTTGGTCTCAGAAAAGAAATTGAGAAAACAAAAACTATTAATCTTAAATTTGTCAAAGGATCTGAAACCTTGGATGAGATTATTAGTGTGCAGCGGTCTCCTCTAAACAAAACAGGTTTGGGCTATAATGGAGAAACCTCTCAAGCATCCACCTCAAAAAGTTATCTTGATGCAGCAAGAGGAAATGAGCGGAAGAACAATGAAGATAATCAGGTAAAGCAGGGACGAGTTACAAACAGAAACTATCAGGGACAATCCTCCTTAAGGATGAACAAAAGCTACAACCAACCACAGGTAAAATCTTCTCAGTTTGGCTCAAGAATAGATGAAAATAGAAATTACAATCAGTTGGCTGGTAGATTCAATAACCGCAGAAGCTTCTTCAATGGACAATGCTTTTCTTGCCACAACTTTGGTCACAGAGCAGCTCAATGTGTTGCATATAAAACAATCATGACTAGGGAAGCTCAAAAACAAAGAAGTATGACAGGGCAACTTTTCGGTGCTTGAAAATGAAGTTGAATGTTCTATTTGCAATAATTTTGGTCATAAAGACTCTGAATGCAGGAGCAGGTTTCAGGAGAAAAAGGAACAAGCCACAAGCACCAAAACATGGAGAATAAAGGAACCTCAAACAGAAAGATGTGGGATAGCATTTTATGCAGAAGGACAGGAAAATCTATGGTACATTGACAGTGGATGTTCGAAACATATGACAGGTGATAAAGAAAAACTTGAATCTTATTCTACTTTAGAAAAGGGAAAGAAAGTCTCTTTTGGAAATGATACTCCTGCTACTATAAAAGGAAAAGGTATTGCTCCCTTAAAAGAAAAGGTCAAGGCTGGAAATGTTTTGTATGTTGATGGATTGAAACATAATCTTCTAAGTGTCAGCCAGATGTGTGATCAAAAAACAGAGGTTATTTTCAGATCGAATGGATGTCTTGTTCGTGATCTTGATACAGGTAAAACAGTTCTCAAAGGCAAAAGAACTCCAAATAATCTGTACATATTTGAAGAAGAACAACAACAATGCTATCTTAGCAAGGATGAAGAGCACTGGTTATGGCATCGAAGGTTGGGACATCTAAGCTTCTCACAAATAAGGAAAGCATGCAAATATCAGGCAGTTCGCGATCTTCCAGATATCAAAATTCCAGACAACACCATATGCAAATCTTGTCAGTTTGGAAAGCAGACCAGAACTAACTTTCCAGAGAAGGAAGGATCAGCTAGCTTGCCTCTTGAGCTAGTCCATACAGATGTATGTGGTCCATTTAGGAAAAGGTCACCTCGAGGAGAAGAATATCTGATATTATTCATTGATGATTTCTCAAGGTTTGTTTGGTTAGGGCTTATGAAGCACAAAGATGAAGCATTCGAAAAATTCAAATCCTTCAAAGCATTGGCCGAAAATGAATCAGGACACAAAATCAAGTGCCTCAGATCTGACAGAGGTGGGGAGTTCACATCAAATGAATTTTTTGATTTCTGCGATGAACATGGGATAAGAAGAGAATTCTCTACAGCTAGAACTCCTCAGCAAAATGGGGTTGTGGAAAGAATGAACAGAACTATCCAACAAATGGCTCGTGCTATGCTCGATGAATCAGGTACTCCTGCAACCTTCTGGGGAGAAGCCGCACATGCTGCTGTTATCATTCTTAACAAAACAAATGTCCGAGTAAACAGCACTCAAACACCTCATGAGCTTTGGAGTGGTAAAACTCCTTCCGTGAAGCATTTCAAAATCTTTGGGAGCAAATGTTATATTAAGAACACTGATGAGCAACTTGGCAAACTTGAACCTAGAGCAGATGAGGGCATTCTTCTTGGTTATTCTCCACATAGCAAAGCATACAAGTGCTACAATAAAAGACTTGGCAGAATTGTTGACAGTATTGATATAGTGGTTGATGAGAAGGGATATATTCCTAGGCAAGTTCATCATGAAGAAGATGAAGGTTACTCTCAAAGGCGAAATGATGAAGAAGAAGAACCTCAAGAAGAAGAAGAATCTCAAGAAGAACCAGAGGAGCAGACAAGAATAGAAGAGAAGACTCCATCCAGATATGTCCAAAAGAATCATCCAGAAACTCAGATTGTGGGGCAGAAAGAAGCAGGAGTACAAACAAGAAGGACACTTGCAGAAGCTTCAAGCTACTTGGCTCTACTCTCCTCCATTGAACCACAAAATGTGAAAGAAGCATGCAAAGATGAATGTTGGGTCAAAGCAATGGATGAAGAACTTGAGCAAATCGAAAGGAACAACACTTGGGAATTGGTTCCTAGACCAAAAAATAAGAATGTAATAGGAACAAAATGGGTCTTCAAGAATAAGTTAAATGAAAATGGAGAAGTAATTAGAAACAAGGCCAGACTTGTTTGTAAAGGGTATGCACAGCAAGAAGGAATAGATTTTGAAGAGACCTTTGCTCCTGTGGCAAGACTAGAGGCCATCCGAATGTTCCTTGCTCTCTCAAGCTTTCAAAACTTCAAGGTATTTCAAATGGACGTGAAATCAGCCTTCCTGAATGGAGACTTAGAAGAAGAAGTATATATTGAGCAGCCAGATGGGTTCATTCTTGGGAATGATCCAAACCTTGTATGCAGATTGAAAAAGGCTCTCTATGGGCTCAAACAAGCCCCAAGGGCTTGGTACTATCGGTTGGACAAATATCTTCACCAACAAGGCTTTTCAAAAGGATCAGCAGATAGCAATCTCTATATAAAAGTTGAAAATAACAAATTGCTAATTCTTGTTGTTTATGTAGATGATATTATTTTTGGCAGCAATGAAGAAACTATGAGTCAAAACTTTGCCTTGGTTATGCAGAAGGAGTTCGAAATGTCACTTCTTGGAGAATTGACATATTTTCTTGGATTGCAAATCCAACAAAATGAAGGAGGTATCTTCTTGTCTCAAACCAAATACCTCAAGCAGATCTTGAAGAAGTATGGCATGGAAGAATCAAAACCAGTATGTACACCCATGGTTACAGGATGCAGCCTCAGTGCAAATGATGAATCAGCAGCAGTTCACCAACCCACTTATAGATCCATGATTGGGAGTTTGCTTTATTTGGCAGGTACTCGACCAGATATTACTCATGCAGTAGGGATGGTTGGAAGATTTCAAGCCAACCCAAAGGAAACCCATCTTCAGGCAGTCAAAAGAATCTTCAAATATCTTCAAGGGACCCAAAACTATGGCTTATGGTATCCTAGAAATACAGATCTCACTCTTCATGCTTACACAGATGCAGATTGGGCTGGAAGTGTGGATGATAGGAAAAGCACAAGTGGAGGTGCTTTCTTCATGGGTTCCAGATTAGTGTCTTGGTTCAGCAAGAAGCAAAGTTCGATTGCCTTATCTACAGCTGAAGCAGAATATGTGGCTGCAGCATCTTGTTGCACACAACTTCTTTGGATGATGCAGACCTTGCAGGACTTTCAAATCACTTGCACTCCACCTGTCTCTATCTTATGTGATAATACAAGTGCAATCAGCATTTCAAAGAATCCAGTCATGCACTCAAAGACCAAGCACATACCAATCAAGTACCATTTTCTTCGGGAACAAGTGCTTGAGCAGAAGGTCAAATTGGAGTATGTTCCTTCTAAGGAGCAAGTTGCTGATATTCTCACAAAACCACTGCCCAGGGAAACTTTTGAATATCTCAGACAAAAGCTGGGAGTAGTTGATGCTTCATCCTGTTGTTGAAATTTGTTTTGTTCTACAGAAAAGTTGGTATACGCAGGTTACGGAAGGGATATGAGCGTATACACGCGGATTTATGGTGAGTAAGTCGCGTGTATGCTGGACGCTTGTTGCAGAAAGAATATCCGCGTACATACGCTGTTTTATACAGGATAAAACGCGTATATGAAGTTCTGAACAGCAAAGGAAAACTCTGAAGTTCTGAACAGCAATAGGAATGTCAGAAGTATTCAGGCACAGTTTCAGGGAGTGCAACAGGCACAGGTTCAGGGGGAGCAGCTCAAAAGTCTCATAAAGCATTGTTGGCATTCAGATGTTTTGGTTGTTGGTTTAAGAAGAAGGAGCTCAGAAAGCAATTCTAGTTGCTGATCTAACAAGATGTTTATCCGATGCTGCTGGTGTCTTTTCTAAATCTTGGTCTAGATCTGTTGTCTCTATGTCTTTCTTGTCTCTTTTATGGTGTCAAGGTCATGTAACGGCCTTTGTTGGTTTCCCCACTATGCCTGGGATGAATGATGAAATGTTCATGTATTATCATGTGTCTTCACATGGTTAGGTGGATGAGTCAATATTGGTATATCCCCACTAGATTGGGTGATGAATGTATGTTGAGTCTTTTGATGATAGGAAGGTCTTCTTTAATGTATAAGTCTTTGTTCTTCTTGAAGAACATCTTTTGCAGATCTTGCCTACAGTCAAGGGGAGCATGAACAGCACTTGGTAAGCAGGACGGATAGATTGGTACACTTTGGCATACACAAAGGGGGAGCACACTTGGAGATTTCAGCATGTACTCAGGGGGAGTATGGACAGCAGTATGGACAGCAGAAGGAATACCAAGGAAGAGAATATTTTGGTCCACCCTTTGCCCTTGATGTCAAAGGGGGAGAGTGACTTGGTGTGGTGGTTGCCATCAAGTCCAAAGGGGGAGATTGTTGGCATTATGGTTCAAGTGTTGTCCTTGATGGCAACTCACTCAGTGGATGGTACAGGTGCTCAGAAGTTGGTACAGGTGATGGCAACTTAATCAGAAGACAGATCTCAGTACAGCATGCCAAGGAAACTCATACACGCTGTTTCGTTAAGACCAAGTCGCGTGTACACGCAAGTTCGATTCAGAAAAAGTGCGTGTATGTGGAAAGGTTCCTTTGGTTCATGGTGGTTAGACCTTGGAAGTTGTGCCTATGATTTCGGACCATTATGTCTCGACGGGCGTGTCGATCCCTAGTTTTAAAGTTGATGGTATTGTGTTACTATGGTTTTGGCTCTTGGTATTGAGAAAGGCCTAAGGCTATATAAGGAGAAGAAGATCATTAGGCAAAGATCATCTTTCGACAAGGCATGAATATCTAAGAGAGAAAGAGATCTGATATGCAGGTTCTGAGTTGGTTGATCTAAGCCAAGGAGAGATCACATCGGTTAATGGAAGACTAGATCTAAGGATAGATCGGGATCTAATGGTTTGAAATGCACTATCATGATATGGTTGATTATGCGTATTTCTAGATCTGCATATTGTCGCAATGTTACGTTCTGAGTCTAACTAATATCTGGTACAGCTGCAAGTTGAGAAAGTTTATTTTTAGATCTGTACGCAGGTTGGCTTCGGTAAAAGGGCGTGTATACGCGGTTTCTGCTCATTAAAGTAGCGTATATCTTTTGAAGCTTGATTTTGGTTTACAGTGGGGTCTGACTGTTATTACAGAGTTCTGTAGTCTGCTCTGTGTTCTGGTAACTGGTGATTGACAGGGTTCAGTGGTTCAGTGATTCAAAGTTGGGTTGTTTTATGCTTCAATGATCTGTTGTGAAAATTGAATGAATTGTGGTCTTCAGATTGTAATGTTGTGCTTCAGGAATATCCAAGTCTGAAAATGTATGAAAAGTGATACCTGGAAGAAGGAAGATTGTAGGTCAGCACCTACGTACTAGTATCTTGGCTAGTACAAAAGCAAAGGGGGTTGGAGCTCCCTTCCAAGGAAGTTTGGAGAACGAGAGAAGGTTGAAGCCTTCTGCAGGTTGTAGCCTGCGTACTGGTATAAGGCTGCACCAGTACAAAAGATTGTAAACTGAAGTTTCATATTAAGAAAGATAGAGACAACTTGCAGCAGGTGGTTTTCACCCACATTGGGTTTCCACCTTATATCTTGGTGTTCATGTGTGTGGCTTTTTATCTGTTCTGTTATACTGCACATGTTTACTGTTAATATGATGAATAATGTCCTGATGCACTTAATTGAAGAATAAGCCAACTAAATTGTGAGTTTTCTGCTTATATGCTGTTTTACTTCGTCACAGTAGCGTGTACACGCTGGTTCACTTAACTGAAGTAGCGTATATGCTTTTGGGCATTTAAAAGTTTGATTAATCTGATAATACTGATTCACCCCCCCTCTCAGTATTATTTTCAACAATAAATATTATTTTATCTCAATGGATTCAATGGGTATAATCAAATTCAAATAGCTCTAGATGATCAAGACAAAAAAAACCTTTACATGTTCATGGGGAATGTATGCATATAAGCTATAACCCTTAGACTATGTAATGCACCTGCCACATTTAAATGGCAGAATTAGTTACTTTCCTAAACTAATATATGTTTGTTTAGAGATATACATGTATGATTTCTAGTATATGGAAATTATTTAGTGAGGAAGCCTTAAATAATATGCAAAAAATCCTAATCAAATGTAATGAAATAGGTCTTGCACCAAGTAGTGGAAAATGTTTTGTGTTGCTAATTGAACAAATTGTTCTTTGCCACCATGCTTCTCTTGCAAGAATAAAAGTCAAGCTAACCAAAATTGAAGTGATTACTAAATTACCAATACCATCCACTCAAAGGGATGTAAGAACTTTTTTTGGGCATGCAAGCTACTACTAAAATTCCGTAGAAAATTTTAGTAAAACAGCCTTGCCATTGTTCAAATTACTCACAAAAGATGGTGAGTTTTCTTGAAATGTTGATTGTCATATTACTTTCAATATTCTAAGGGAAAAATTTTCTATAACACCAGTGCTAAGGGGATCAAATTGGACCCTACCATTTCATATGTACATGGATGCATTTGCTTCAGCAGTAGGAGAAGTTTTAAGACAACCTATGCCATTTATTTCTTTAAAAACTTAACTCTTACTGAACTTAATTATATGGTTACTAAGAAAGAAATGTTGGTAGTTAATCATGCTATTAATAAATTTTAGCACTATATTACTGGTTACGAATTTTTTGTTCACATTTATCACTCTATCATTAGGTGTCGCATGATTAAACTAATAACAAATGGAAGGACAACAAGGTGGATTTGTTACTAAATAAATTCAATATTGCGATTTTAGATTGACTTGGAAGAGAAAATATGGTTGCAAGTTTTCTTTCTTGTATCATTAATCATAATGAGATCATTTATGTAAAATATAATTTCCCTGATGAAAAATTATTTCTTGTATCTATTCAATCTCCAAGGTTTATTTATTTAGCTAATTATCTATCCATAGGAAAACTAAAATCACAATTTTCACTAAGAGAGAAGAAAAAGATTATTAGACAAAGTGTCAAATATTCATGGATTCAATGGGACCTTTCTACACAACACTAGATTTGATTAGTAGTAGATGTGTTAGGGAGGAGTGAAATGTTATATATTTTTAAAGATTGTCATGAATAAGCATGTGGTGGACATTGTGTAGATAAAAGGACTACTTACAAAATAATTCACTTAGGATACTAGTGGCCAACTCTTTTCTGAGATGCCAAAAACCTATGTCAAGATTTGTGATAGTTATCAAGGAATGGGTCATCCAATAGCAGTAGATAAAATGATTTTTAAATCAGAGGTTCTTGTTGAACCTTTTGAAAAATGGGCATTAGACTTTATAGGGGCTATTAATCCCTTGTTAAAGAAGAAGACATACATATTACTATATATTGATTATGTTACCAAATGTTTGGAGGAAAAAGATTTACCAAAAGCAATTGAATAGTCATTAGTAGATATTTTGTTTGAGGACATTTATGTTTGATTTGGAGTTCCAAGGGAAAATATTACTTACCATAGAGCATTTAATTTACATTCAACTTGGTTTATGTAATTATCCAACAATATAATATCAAGCATTGAAATTTTCCTCTTTATCACACATAGGGAAATGGCTAAGTGGAGTCTACAAACAAGGTCCTAGAAGAAATTTCATCCAAGACAATTCAACTCCATTGAAAGGATTGAGTAGAAAATATTCCAAAAAACTTTTTGGGAATATAAAGCAATGTGGAGAAATGTTATTGGTTTCACACTGTATGAATTGATGTATGGTAAGCAAGTCCATACATAACTAGGGGATGTGGGATAGGAGGATTTTATAAATATTTGGGGGTATAAAAAGGGGTATTCGGTAAAAATAGAGAATATATACTAAATATTGGAGTTATTTTATTAGAAAGATGTATTGAGAGTGGGGTTCAACAAAAGGATTTTGGGAGGTTTTTATTAATATCTAGTTAAATTAGATGTTTTCTTTAATATCCCATGAATGTAGGTGCTATGGCATAGGTTGATTAAGTGGAGACCTTGTTCTTATTATTTCTTATATATGCTTTCATATAGGTGGTAATCATGGAAAATATTTTAGCAATAATCAATTAAAATAAGGGCCTATCAAATCCATCTAGAAAACCTGAGTATGCAAATCTCTAGAGAAAAGAAATTTTGGGGGAAAGAGTTATTTGGATTCTCATATATGACTATGGGTAATGATGAGAATTTTAGGGTTTCTAAATGGTCATGTCCTTCCTTGGATATAGATGACAGTTTAGGCTAGAAGTTCCTTATGTTAAGGGGGAGTTGGTGGGAAATTATAAGGTTGTAAGGAGGACCTCACTTCCACTACAATCCATTAATGACATAGAATTTGTAGCCATTCAATGTCAATTTTGGTGGTGTTGGGAATGTTAGAAGAATCCAAAAAAGGGGGGTGAGAATCAAGATTTTTCAATCCAGTTTTCCTCTAAAATTACCACTAAGTTCAATAAGAATGGGAGGGTGGGAAGCACACAGTGTGGTGAGGAAGAGTTGGTAAAGAGAAGAAGGTAGCATAAATGTGTGAAGTGAAGAGTAGAAGGAATGATGTTAATATTGGGTAAAGATATGGTGAGGAAGCATGTGCAACTCTATCAAGAAGAAACATTGATGGAAAATTTTCATGGCAGAGTTATCTCTAAAAAATCAATGAGCATGTGGGTGAGAAAATGAATGGAAACAACAAATTTGGCTATGCTCCTATTTTACATTCATTCGCTAGGGGTTAGATTACTTCTATCTTTCAAATAATAAAGGACAAATAAAACATCATGGAGGGGAAATGGTATTGGTATAGTTCAATCTCATCCCTTAAAAATTGGACCCCTATGTATGATCCAATGAGAGAGAAGGATAGTATCCATTTATTATGGATGAAAATGCATTCACTTACATTAGAGTTGTGGTTAGAGATGGAGTTAACTATGATATGACATAGGTTGGGTATGATGTTGGATGTAGATGAAGAAACACATTCTCTAGATAGGACTTGTATGGTGAAAATTTGTGTGGAATTGAACATGGGAGATGGTTTGAATGAATGTACTAATATCTAGGTAATGAATTGTTCATATTGTTAAGATATTGATTATGTAAATATCCCTTTTAGGTGCTTTATATTTCATTTGTATGGACACCTGAAGAAAACATGCCCTAAAAAATATATGCCTAATAAGTTAATGATGTATAAGTGAGAATGGAAGACACTAAACCTTTGCACTTCCAACTAGAGCAGGTGCGGAGGAATTATTTTAATCCCTTTTTATTGAAAGGTTAGTCAAATTTTATAGAACTCACTTCAATTATTGTTGAAACAATATTGCAATAATTGGCTACTAGCCTCTAGTCCCAAAAAAGTGTAGTTAGGGAGCTTGAGTCAAAATGTAAAAGTAGAGTTGGTAATTCACTTGGTGGACCCACTCCCTTTACCAAGAAGAAGACCTTAACCTTTGTGGATGTAATTAACATAAAGAAAAATCTTCATAGGTGGCCCCTCCTTTTGTGGCTTTAGACACCATAAATGAACATGTGTCAAAGGAAAGTTATCCTTCTTAATAATATGCCCTCAAGAAAGTGGGTGAAGGTTCCAAAGTCCCATGGCTTTTTTTCATATTGAGTAATAGGATTAACTTCTATGAGTGGAAAACATCATTCCAATTAGATATAGGTAACCCATAGGTATCCATAAAGTTAAAGTGGTTACAAGTAACACGCGAAGATCAATGAAAAAATATGTCCTAGTGTTCCTATGTTTTCTCTCTAAATCCCTTGTACTTGTTGGTCTCTTCAAAGTATTTTTGAACACTTCTAAGAGGTTCCCCAAGTCATTATATCGAGAATTCCAAGATAGAGCTTGAGATAAAGGAACTATGATTGATGCAAAGAATGACACCGGGCTTTTGTATTGGGGATTTTTTATAAGCATCCAACCTTGCCTCTCGGGAGTCCCCAAAGAATTATTAGCAATATTGCATCAAATTTCCTCAAGTCTCGATTTGCTCTAGTATTGATTTGTAGATAATATGAGAAAATACCAACATGCTTGGTAAACAAATCTGCTTTATTATTGGGGAAGCTATGAGCTAATTTTGTAGACCTTCCAAGGAAATCTCAATGACCAAATGTGAACCTTTTAAAGTATGGAGTCGAGGACTTCCCCACCAAAAATTTAGGGCTACTCCATGGAACACCCACAAAAGTAAAATGTGAAACTTTAAAGCAAGGAAAAGTCAAGGACTACCTTTTTTACTATTATGACTACTCCATGGAATACTTAAACAAGTAATAAAGTGACACTTGGCATTAACTAGACAATGAATTTGAATGTTCAACTCGCATTATCCTTAAGGAAAATCCATGTAAAAGTACATTCCACATAAAACTATGGATGAATTTAGATGCATTTAAATGTGGAGGTTTTATTACAAAAGAAATGGGGTGTTCTATGGCACACTTAGAGTTAAGAAAGAAAGACCCACCAACTATTCAAGTTATCAGAAAATTAGCAAATTTTATACTAAGTAGAGTTATTACAAAAAAATGTGTTGATCCAGGAATACCAATTGTTACAATTATCATCATCAAAAATTATATTCCAAATACTTGAATAAATTTAGGTGTAGCTATCATTGTAATGAAAATGGAAACTATGGAACATCTAAAAATATGTACTCTTCAACCAACACACATTGTATTAGAATTATCTAATAGATCTAAGGTAATGCCTAGGGGCGTAATATAAGAAATTATTTTCTCCTTGGAATACCCTATAGACTTCCTAATTCTTCAACCCAATTCTAATTTAGGAGGACATTCTTTAATTTTAATAATACCTTGGATGGCAATAGTGATGAATTTATTAGATACCAATTAGTAAATATGACCTTTACAAAAGGTACATAAGCAAACAAGTCACGCTTTATCCCCCCTACAAAAATTGGAAATGAATTAGAACATGTATCATGGCTTGATGAGATTGATTCTGATGGAGAAGTAATTCAACCTATTTTAACAATTGCATAGGCCATGAATATAAAATAAAATACTAATGAAAATCTACTCAATCATTTTATCTATAATCTTGATTTTATAGGGCAGACATCATTCTTTAAGGAACTTTATGTTGATCATCTTTTGGGACAATTTTCTTAGGAAATGTGTATTATGTATACTTTAACATCTTTGTTTTAGTCCATACTTCCTATAAATTCTATATACCAATCATGTAGTTAAAGCATTGAAATCTACGCTCAAAAATATTTAAATATTAGTTTTTCCTTAGATAAGTCATATAAAGAACAATTAACTCAGATGTTACAGCAATACTCCAATGCATTTTCCTAGGATTATATGGATAAGAAGGGTTTTCATCTAGATACAAGCATTCATCATAACTATATACAAGATAATGTTGAACTTGTACAGTCGTAGAGAAGAATGAATCAAATTTAAAAGAAATAGTGAAAGAAGAACTTCAAAAATAGTGAAATTTATCTACTTTATCTCAAATACCAAATGAATTTTACCATTTGTAATTATTCCCAAAAAGAACAAAAAACCATGAATGTGTGTTACCTATTTAGAATTAAATAAACGAAACTTAAAACATTGTTTTCATTTTCCTTTCATTTACTAGGTTCTAGATACCTTAGAAGGAAAGAAATATTTTTTATCTTGATGGCAATGGATATAATCAAATTCAAATATCTCTAAAAGATCAAGACAAAAATACATTTACATGTTCATGGGGAATGTATGCCTATAAGGTATAACCATTAGACTATGTAATGCACTTGCCACATTTCAAAGGGAAGTATTACTTATTTTTCTCGACTAATATATGATCTTTTAGAGATGTACATGGATGATTTTCTAGTATATGTAAATTATTTTGAGAAAGCATTCAAAAATATGCAAAAAGTCCTAATCAAATGCTGAGAAATAGATATGGCACTAAGTAATGAAAATTGTTTTGTGTTGCTAGTTGAATAAATTGTTCTTGGCCACCATGTTTCTCTTACATGAATCAAATTCAAGCTAACCAAAATCAAAGTGATTACTAAATTACCAATCCCATTTATTCAAAGGGATGTAAGAATTTTTTTGGGATATTAACACAAATTTTATAGAAAATTTTAGTAAAATAGCCTTTCCATTATTCAAATTACTCATAAAAGATGTTGAGTTTTCCAAAAATATTGATTGTCATATTACTTTCAATATTCTCAAGGAAAAACTTTCTATAGCACGAGTGCTAAGGGGACTAGACTAGACCCTACCATTTCATATATCCATGGATGCATCTGACTCGGTAGTAGGAAAAGTTTTAGGACAACATATACCATTTATTTCATTAAAATCTTAACTCCTACTGAACTTAATTATATGGTTATTAAGAAATAAATGTTGGCAGTTATTCATGTTATTACTAAATTTTAGCACTATATTACTAGTTACAAAGTTTATGTCCACATTGATCACTATATCATTAGGTGTCTCGTGATTAATCTAATAACAAATGGAAGGATAATAAGGTGGATTTATGACTAAATAAATTCAATATTATGATTTTAGATCGACCTGGAAAAAAAATATATAGTTTCCTATTTTCTTTCCTGTATCATTAAGCCTAATGAGACCATTTTTCTAAAATATAATTTCCATGACAAAAAATTATTTCTTATATCTATTCAATCTCCAATGCTTATTGATTTAGCTAGGAAGTTTCATTTAGGTTTGAAGCCCCTATTTTCCCACCATGCTTATGCATCAAGAGCCATATTTTCCAATGCACAAAACCTACTCAAGGTACCTTTGTCCCACCTAGATTTTAATGAACCCCAACCATAACCTTAAGAAACACTCTTGATGTGCCCCTAGGACACATTCAGTTTTATGTCATATTTTATCATATATTCATGGATCTTATATCCCTCTAGCAAACCAAAAACACACTATATGGGTCATGTTTGGTGGTTCAAGCATACAATCATGGCATTATATAATATTAGAAGCTTTATGGTTTGTAGGTTTTTCATGTTGCTTAAGCTTGAGATGCTACATTCAAGGCGTGAGGATCGTGTTGTCCTCCATTGACCTTCATTAGACCTTGAGACCCATTCTTAGTTCACAACTAACTTGGTGACCATATCCCACTTGGAGGTGGATGATCTACTTTAGAGTTCATATACATTGGTTTATGGACTTTCCCATTTTGATTAAGCATAATAAACTAAAATTAGTAGTAAAGGCTCTTGTTTCTCTCCCTCAACTATGATTAAGGACTTGAGACACAACCATGATGGAAAAAAGATGTAATGATTTCCACTATGACCTCAAATATTAAATACTCCATATATGGTCAATGTTTCCTTTTTGACTATGTTTGTGCATCAATACCTTTTTCTAGTGCAGCAAATTTAGTCATGGTGCCTAAATCATTAGAATCCTACAAGAATC
This sequence comes from Pinus tabuliformis, assembly GCA_031772625.1. Lineage (NCBI taxonomy): Eukaryota > Viridiplantae > Streptophyta > Pinopsida > Pinales > Pinaceae > Pinus > Pinus tabuliformis. The sequence goes on from CM062805.1 coordinate 1,261,125,812, forward strand.
CTATTGGGTTCAAGAATTTGCACATCTTTATCACCTTTTTATTTACCTTTTTGTCTATTTTGTTCTCAATAGTCACATCCTTTCCATATATTATCCCATCTATTGATTTAGGCATGCCAAATCTTTATGTCACTCTAATGCACTAAGTGTTTTTGGTGTTTTACTCATAGTATGTTGAGGAATATGTCTATAGGATGAACCAGTTGATCCAATATGTTGCTACTTCATCATTTTTACGATGTTGTTGCTCCAGGACGTCATAATATTGTTACTCCACTTTTTTATTACTTTAAGGAACCTAGATACCACTACTTCCAAAGCCTTGGTGATATTTAGGGTTGTCTGCATGTGTGTTATTACTCGACAAGGTCAACACAGTTCATTGTGACAACAAGGATTTGACTCTTCCTAAACAAAATGGCCAATTTGGCCACAATGGTTATGATCACCATTTTTTTGTTATTTTCTAATTAAAGTGGCTTATTGTGGCAACAAACTTATTTGTATACAATTTGTTGTAATTAGTTATTAGAAAACTTTGGTTAAATTTATTTGAATAGCTTGAGAATCGAAAAATTCTCAAGGTTGTTCATGTTTAGTTTAATACCAAGATTAGATGTAAGGGAAAAACCTATAAAATGGGGTCTACCTACCCCAGGAATGGAGGCTAGCATTATTTTTCTTAGACTATGCATTTGTATCTTTTCTTTATAATTAATGCAAGACTTAGCAAGTCTGTGGCTTATTCTATGATTTTTTGTGTTAGCCTATAGGCTGTGAGATTTTCTCTAGCTCCTTAACAAGGAAAGGCCTCCTCTTTAGCATGGATTGTTGTGACTATAGAGGTAGCTTCGCTTCTTCACTTAATTAGCTTGTGCGTTTTTCAATTATATTTCTAGAATTTAATTTGGTTTTTGTTATAGATTTCATGTATAGCATAGTACCATTACTATTACACATGATAGTTTATAGGAATTCTTGAATGTATGTCATTGTTAGTCAAACATAGCCATCATAGATCTTTTCCAAATCATTTTGGTGTTGTTTATTATGTAAAATTGTTATGAATTGTTGTGATTTGTTACTATTACAAAGAGTGTCAATTGGATTTTTGTTACAGATTGATAATTATTTCTTTTTGTTACTTGATTCTTGTTACAAATCACTATTATTAATTATTATTGTAGGTCACTATTACATATTGTTGTTACACATAGTTTATACAGTTTAATATCGATATCCTTTATTGGTCCCAACCCAACATTATTAATGCAATTTCAGTAGTAACATTTCATTTTAAAGTGGTTATGTTGTTTGAATGATTTCATTCGTAGTTTGGTGATATTGGAGATTGATTTCATATTGGTTGTGTTGTTAAGTGATTTCATTTGTGCAAGGACCTGGTCGTGTTGAGTGTTATTTCCTTTCTGCAATAGTGACTAAGTGTTGTTTCCTTCCTACAAAGCATGGTTTTCATTTCCAGAATTGTGTGTAGAGAGCTCTTATTTTCATGCATGTGTGGTTTTCAGTAGTGAGATTTGTAATTCTAGGATTGAGAGAAGAGTGATTTTAAGTAAGAATTGAGATTTGATCTCACTATGAATGTCTTAGGTAATGATAGAGATTCACTAGAAAGTAATTCATTCAGTTTCACTAGCTATTCTAAGGCAACATATGTTGTTGTATGCACTATGGTATCAACATGGGATGTTGGTCATAGAATGGGGGGTGGGGGGTGGGGTAGTGGGGGTGCATAGGGCTAGGTAATGAAACCATATCAAATGACACAATTGTGGCCACGACATGGGGACTATTTGGTGGTGTATTGGTGCAACCGCTATGGATGAATGGGATGACAAAGGTGGTAGGGGTGGGAAGCCATAAAGATCCATCAATTGTACAAGAGATGGAAGCACCCCATGGCATAAAAGTGGTATCCTAAGAGTCAAGGCAAGGTGGCCAAATATCGGACTTTCCTAACAACTTGAGACAAATGATGTGCAGAAAGTGGGTGGTTGTGAAGCATATGATGGTGATAATATCAATCTAGAATACAATGAGACAACCTACATACACATGTACATAATATTTTAATTATTTCGCCAAAATAAGATAATAAAATTCACATCTAAACAAGATTTAGCTTGACACATGATACCTGATAAGGGGGTGATAGGTCCAATTCCAGCAGCTATGTCTTTAAGAGAGCATCGGCCTCTATCTTGATAACGTTATCATCAAGAGATTTGTAGTTGATTTCCATTTTTAAACTTTATGGCAGCTGTTTATAATCCTGTAGCACTGAAAGTATGGATGTTGCAGAGCTTCTTTAGCTGTTATTCTTTTGTTTCCATCCACTTGTAACATTTGTTTCAGCAAATCCACACCTTCTAGACACCCAAGGGATAGAAATTATAACGAGCGTATAAAGATGCATGCTCTCATGTCTGTGTTTGTTTTCTTCAATCCAATTTACTTTCTGAATATTTTGTTTTAAAAGATTAAACACAACATTAACAAAAAAAAACTTATGGAATGCATTTCATTCCCTTAGTAAATCCATCATATCTCAAATTAGCTGATGAGTTCCAAGTATGAGAATTATGCTTGCAAAAATTATTCCTTCTGTGTAGTGAGATTTACACAAGGGTATGCTTCCAATTAACGAGATAATTTCTATTTGAGGGGAATTGTGGGCCAAAAGAATAGAGTTCTTTTCAAAGAACCAAATCTAATGTTATTGTCAACACCCATTCATTATCTATGGCTGTAGCAGTGAATTTTTGCAACTATGGAAGCAATATTGAGTACTTGACCAGAGTTGTACTTTAGTAGATTCGATATGTAATGCAATGCTTGATTCCATTGGTGTTCTGAGGACAAGGAAGGACTGGTGGATGCTTCCAAGTCTTCCAGTTAGATTGAAAGCAATTAGGAACAACTCCAATGCTTAGCCAGAGTTACTCTAGCAAAAAGGAATTAGAATTCAGTTTATGATATGATTGGAGAGTCTAGGATGGAAATTACCTGAGGTTTTGCATAAAGAGAATGATGGACAGGACCTGCTTCTAAATGGTACCAATGCCCCAATGTCTATCTACTAATATGTTGCTGTAACCAGAATTTTTTTGCAAAGATATAGAAGGCATAACTGAATTTGGCTTAGTGTTATAGCCTTGTAGTCCTGAAAGTATTCCCACTAGTTAAATAGTAGAGCATTGATAAATCAATCAAAAACATGATAAAAATGAAAGCCTCTTCACCAATTGCCACAGGGAATTTTTGGAAGGATAAGAGTTTGGCAGTAGAAAAAAAAGGTAATCAAGTTGGAGTTGTTCAAATTCCAACTTGGGAGAAAATGCTAGAACCCTTCTAATATGCAGCTTATGAATTTATGAAGAATTTGAACAGTGTTTTCTAGTTGTTGCTCTACCCGCATTGCGGTCTATGATAAATCTCTCTCTTTGGATGAGTTGAGTGGGCTAGGGAAGCAGATCTAGTACGCATCGACACCACTGGGCTGGTTCAGTTCATTGCATGTGGAAAGTCTGAACTTGTCTGCCACCTACTGAAAAATCTTACATAATAAAAAGAGAATAGCAACTCTAGAAGCTCAACTCCTGTATATACCGCAATGGAATAATACGGATATGATTGGACTAATATTCATCCACCTTTTGCATCCCAACTGGATGATTTAATTAATTCACACGATCATGTCTTCCAATATAAATCAATGGCAATGAAAAGTTTAATATGGTAGTTGTAGATTGATGCGACCTACTATCATAAAAATGTGTTTAAGACGACCTCAAGCCCTCTAAATGTGTGATGTGTGTGACGTGCAAGGGTTAATCTAGTGCCCTCGTGATCCTAGACTTTAGATTCATTAGCGTGGTGGAAGATTGAGCATGGAATTTATTAAGATGAAGAAGTGTAATGAGTATGTTACGCTATGTTGAATTGTTGATGGGACATTTATATACATAGTTGATTTTAGTGGATGTCTAGTGAGTACAATGAATATTTTAGTGGATGTTTAGTGAGTACAATCTGTGGTCTCTTCACCCTTCAACTCCTCATGTTCACAGTCGCTTTTGGCACCTCTACTCAGTTTGAATTCACGACTTCCTCTTTGTTGGACATTTTTTCTGTTAAAATCCCAAAAAACAAAAATAAACTTAACACAGAGACAATGCTCTGTTTTCAATACAGGATCTTTAATAAAAAAAAAAAATGTTACAAAATTGTCTTCCTCTATAGAGGGGTTACATCAGGAACGCTCCAGTTCCAGAATCTGTTTTAACTATCTTAGCACTACTGTGCATTTACAGATAATTGCAAAGCTCTCAGATTCTTCAAAGATTTCTCACTTTGTCTAACTTGTCTACTGAACTGCTGTTCATTACACATTATATATGTTGAAAAACATATCTGATTCCAAATGATAACATAGAAGAAAATATCCTACCTGCATTTAACAACCGCAGTAAATAGCTTTGATTACTCGGTTGAAAATATCCTATCTACATTCAATGCAGACTTATCACAATATCGCACCATCGCAGAGCGAAATGCCAATTTTACGATGTGCCGAAGCGATATCCATATATGCGATGCATTTTAATCTATGCCTGAAAAACATTACAAAACATGGGAAAGTTGGCCGCTGGCGGAACTTAAATTTTATACATCACAATGCCATATGCCCGTCGGGTCTGGCTATCAGATCGCAAACATAACTGTGCGAAGGGCCTACCACCTTTTGAAAGCACCGATGCGATATCGCAATGCTACCGCCAATACACCGATGTTCCAACCCGCCGATACGCCGACTCGCTGATTCGCCCATCGGCGATCGCTCATCGGCGGGGTCTTGAGTGTCGCCGCCTGCAATTTTGTTTCATGAAGGTTCCAGAGTGTTTTTGCCTCCTGATAGTGCATTTCCATGAAGTAAGAAATCGTTGATCGTGCACAGCAGTTGGAATTAATATTCCAACACTCCCCTTTAATTTCAACTGTTGGGCGTTCAATCATACCCAGACATTTCCTGAAATGATCAAAACTTTTCTTTGCCAATGGTTTTGTGAAGATGTCAGCTAACTGATCCTCTGTTCTGCAGTGCTGCAAAACAATCTCACCATTGTTAACCAATTCACGTATGAAGTGAAATTTGGTGTCTATGTGCTTTGTTCTTTTATGAAAAATAGAGTTTTTAGACAATGCTATTGCTGAGCTATTGTCACAGTAAATGGTTGTGCCCTTTTCTTGTTCATGACACAAGTCTCTGAGAACTCTTCTCAGCCACACTGCTTGGCATGCTGCTGCTGTTGCTGCCACATACTCTGCCTTTGTTGTTGACAAAGACACAACTGGTTGCTTCTTGGAAGCCCATGAAATGGCTCCCGATCCCATATGAAACACATATCCAGATGTGCTTTTCCTATCATCAACACTTCCAGCCCAATCACTGTCAGTGTAACCTGTCAACATGAAACTTTCAGAAGAGGAGTATAAAATACCAAACCCCTTCGTTCCATTCACATACCTTAGAATCCTCTTGGTTGCCTGCCAATGAGTCTCTTTCGGTCTTTCCATAAATTTGGAGATTAAGCTCACAGCGTGCATAATGTCCGGCCTAGTTGCAGTTAAGTACATAAGGCTGCCAACTATGCTTTTGTACAATTTTGGATCAAAATCCTTGCTGCTGTCTTCTTTTGTCAATTTCAACCCCATTACAGTCGGAGTCACAACTGCTTTGTTGTTCTGCATGTTAAATCTCTTTAACACTGCTTCTACATATTTAACTTGAGAAATGAAAACACCATTTTCACTTTGGTCTACTTCAATTCCAAGAAAATATCTTAAGAAGCCCAAGTCAGTCATTTCAAATTCACTCTTCACGATTGCTTTAAAATCAGCGATGAGAGAAGCATCATTGCTAGTAAAAATCAAATCATCTACATATAAAACAACAATAAGAATCTTACCGTCATTATCCTTTATGTAGAGTGTGGGTTCACCATCACACTTATCAAACCCATTGTCAATCAGATAAGCATCTATTCTGCTATACCATGCTCTTGGAGCTTGCTTCAGCCCATAAAGAGCCTTCTTCAGTTTGCAGACTTTATGCTCTTGGCCTTCAACTTCATAGCCCGGAGGTTGTTCAACATAAACCTCTTCTTTTAACACCCCATTCAGGAATGCAGATTTAACATCCATCTGATAAATCTTTCATTTGTGTTGTGTTGCAATAGACAACACTGTTCTGACTGTTTCCATCCTTGCTACTGGTGAAAAGGTTTCATCATAGTCTTTGCCTTGTTGCTGCTTGTAGCCTTTCACAACAAGTCTTGCTTTGTGCCTGTCAATCTTGCCTTCAGCATTGCTTTTGGTCTTATAGACCCACGTAACTCCAATGGAATTTTTTTCTTTAGGGAGGTCCACTAACTCCCATGTTTTACTCTTCTCAATTGCACCAATTTCTTCATTCATTGCTTCAATCCATTTATCTTCATTTACAGCATCTTCAAAATGAATTGGGTCATCAACATGACAATACAAAGCGAATAATGAATTCAGACCGGTATTGTTACTTACCTCTCCTTGTTCATAAATCTCATTCAGATTTCTAAATCTTGGTCTTCTTGGTGTGCTTGGAGTTCCATCCGAACTTGAGGGTATTTCTGATCCCTGTGGTGTGCTTGGAGAAGCACTTCCTTGACTTCTTAAGGCTGTTCGAATTCCAGCTTGTGGTGTGGTTTTTTGTACTTGCTGTGGTGGAGGAGGAGCCACCAAGGAAGGATTATTTGCTGCTGTCCCTTCCTCTTCTTCTTCGTGAGACACAATTGTCTTCACATTCACTGTCTTCTCTAAGCTTCCATCCCAAGCTTCATCTTCAATGAACTGCGCATCTCTGCTTACTATCAATTTCTTGGTGGATGGATTATAGAGTGTGTATGCTTTTGACTCATCACAATAGCCAATAAAGACACACTTCTCCCCCTTACTTTCAAGCTTCTTTCTTAGCTGATCCAGTACATGTGCATATGCTACACAACCGAATACTCTCATGTGAGTGACATCTTGCTTTTGACCACTCCATGCTTCTTCTGGTATTTTGTTCATGATAGCTTTGGTTGGGCATCTATTCAAGATGTAAACTGTGCAAGTGACAGCTTCTGCCCAATAATCATGCGGTAAGTGCTTTTCCTTTAGCATACTTCTGACCATGTCAAGAATGGTCCTATTCTTCCTTTCGGCAACACCGTTTTGCTGAGGTGTATACCTCGCGGTGAACTGTTTTTGTATGCCATTCTCTCTACAAAAACGCAGAAAGTCTTTGGAGATGTACTCTCCTCCTCTATCTGTTCTGAGTACTTTGATATAATGCCCACACTGCTTTTCAACAAGAGTTTTGAAGTGGCGGAATTTCTCAAACACTTCACTCTTTTGTTTCAACATATACACCCATGTCTTTCTGGTGTAATCATCAATTAAAGTTAAAACATATTTATTTCCGGAAAATGATGGTATTTTCATTGGTCCACACACATCAGAGTGAACAATTTCCAAGGGTGCTTTTGCCCTTATACTCTTTCCTGCTGGAAAGCTTTCTTTGTGTTGCTTGCCCAAGATGCAGCCTTCACAAAGGCTGTCCGGTTTCTCAATCAACGGCAATCCCTTTACCATTCCCTTTCTGTGCAACAGATTCAAGCCTCCGAAATTGAGATGTCCAAATCTCAAATGCCACAACCAATTCACATCTTTCACTTGTTCCTGAAAGACTTCTTGTGTTACAGCCGCAATAGTTCTTCCTTCCTTCAAATCTGCCCTGAGTTTGAGAGGAAACATTCTATTGCTGGTCATCTACACCTGTGCAATGATCTTCTTACTTGGAGGTATGTCTCTGATTGTACACGTATCATCTTTGAAGAACACGTTGTAACCTTTGTCTATGAGCTGTCCAATGCTCAAAAGATTACATTTCAGACCAGGTACATAGTATACCTCTGGCACAATCATTTGTTCTCCATTCTTTGCTCGAATACTAACTCTGCCCTTACCCTTGACAGATATCTTACTATCAGTTCCTGTTGTTACCTCAGATTTCACATTTTCATCCAGATTGGCAAACATTTCAATATTTCCAGTCATGTGATTACTACAACCTGAGTCTAAGAACCAAAAATCTTCTTGTTTGTCTTGTGCTATGTTACATGTTAACAACACATTCTTTGGGTTATTATCTTCTTCATTTGCAAAATTAGCATTCTGCCTATTATTCATGTCACTTTGTTTTTTCTTACATTCATTGGCATAGTTCCCATATTTCTTACAATAATGACATTATACTTGGGATTTGTCATACCTTTGTCCATGAGCTTGTTGTTTGCTTAAACCTTCATCTTGGTTCTGATTGCAACTCCTTCCGCTTGTGCTTGCAGGATTGTTTCTGCCTCTGTTTTGGCTTCTTCCACGACCTCTGCTATTTGCTCTGCCTCGACCTCTTCTTTGGTCAAAAGACATCTGAGTCTTGAATGCTTGCTCAAATGAGGAATCTGTTCCTCTACTCAGTCTGTGTTCATGAGACAAAAATGAAGCACTCAGCTCATCTACCGTGAACTGTGAGAGATCTTTTGTTTCTTCTATTGCTACCACAATAGATTCAAACCTTGAGGGTAAACTTCTCAAGATCTTCTCTACAATCCTTCTTTCTTCAAGAATCTCACCATGAGATCTTATCTAGGTTATCAGCCCAATAACCTGAGTGAAGAATGAATCTATTGTTTCAGATTCCTTCATGCTGAGTGTTTCAAAGTCTCTCCTCAACATCTGCAACTTTGCAGTATTCACCTTCTCCATGCCTTGATAGGTAGTTTTGAGAATATCCCATGCCTCCTTGGATTTTGTTGCTGCTGCAATCCGCGGAAAAACACTTTCATGTATTGATTGGAAGAGAAAAAAGAGGGCTTTGGCATCCTTCTTCCTGTCGCTCTTCAACTGGTCTCTTTCTGCTACTGTCAAAGCAGCCAATGCTGTTGCATCTGTCGGTTCAGCATAGCCAAATTCAACCAGCTCCCATATTCCTTGAGAAGCAAACAATGCTTTCAATGTTATGGACCAATAATTGTAGTTTTTCCCATTAAACTGTGGCAGTTGGGGATTTGTCAAACCAGTTCCAGCATCTGCCATCTTAACATGTATAAATAAAGAAGAGATACTGACTATATAATAAAAAGCAAAAAAAACTTTCTCTGCTTGATAAGCTTCTTACAGCTCCTACAGTGAAAAACAAACTCCGTTTTTGAATCACTGAGTGCCTAGACTAGCTCTGATACCACTGTTGGACATTTTTTCTGTTAAAATCCCAAAAAACAAAAATAAACTTAACACAGAGACAATGCTCTGATTTCAATACAGGATCTTTAATAAAAAAAAAGATTGTTACAGAATTGTCTTCCTCTACAGAGGGGTTACATCAGGAACGCTCCAGTTCCAGAATCTGTTTTAACTATCTTAGCACTGCTGTGCGTTTACAGATAATTGCAAAGCTCTCAGATTCTTCAAAGATTTCTCACTCTGTCTAACTTGTCTACTGAACTGTTGTTCATTACACATTATATATGTTGAAAAACATATCTGATTCCAAACGATAAGATAGAAGAAAATATCCTACCTGCATTTACCAACCGCAGTAAATAGCTTTGATTACTCGGTTGAAAATATCCTATCTACATTCAATGCAGACTTATCACAATATCGCACCATCGCATAGCGAAATGCCAATTTTACGATGTGCCGAAGCGATATCCATATATGCGATGCATTTTAATCTATGCTTGAAAAACATTACAAAACATGGGAAAGTTGGCCGCTGGCGGAACTTAAATTTTATACAGCACAATGCCATATGCCCGTCGGGTCCGGCTATCAGATCGCAAACATAACTGTGCGAAGGGCCTGCCACCTTTTGAAAGCGCCGATGCGATATCGGCGATGCGATATCGCAATGCTACCGCCGATACGCCGATGTTCCAACCCGCCGATATGCCGACTCGCCGATACGCCGATTCGCCCATCGGCGATCGCTCATCGGCGGGGTCTTGAGTGTCGCTGCCTGCGATTTTGTTTCATGAAGGTTCTGGAGTGTTTTTGCCTCCCGATAGTGCATTTCCATGAAGTAAGAAATCGTTGATCGTGCACAGCAGTTGGAATTAATATTCCAACACTCTTTGCCCATGTCTCAAGCATCTCCATTCTCATTTTGATCCTCTGCATCTTTGGTTTCAAGGTATTCCTCAGCCTCAACCCTAGGTTTCCCATGGAGTATCATCTGAGGGTTTCTCGTTCAGCGCTCCAACATCCACAGCAAAACACCGTCGTTCCGGTCATTTCCGAGTGCGCTTCAAAATTGTCATAATCGCCTCTCCTTTTTTGCTTCCATGAACCTCGCAGCGCCAAGCCAGCGACTGATCCAATATTTTCTCCACGATCCATCAATTTCAGGTTCCTCCACAATGTCGATGCACACAAACAGTGCTCGACACAGTCCACACGACACTAGATCATCCATTGGTGCAGCTCTTAAAGAATGATCTTTTTTTCAGCACGCAAAAAGCAAAATTTATATTAATGTCGCAATGGAAAATTACAAAGAGAAACAGTGTTCCGGCAAAACATTACCAATGTCCTAAAACACATAAGCTACATGTTGTTAATGCAGGTACATCTAGCCTTAGTGAGAAAATAACATAATGTTCTGTTCATTGAAGAAATAATATAATGGTTGTAAAACATGAACTGAAAATGGAATTGACAAAAATTATAGCACATGAAGAAGAAAAACACCATCTACGAAGAGAATAAATTTGTAGGACACTGTTTAATGCCCAGTGGCTAGGCAGTGGATTACCATCAAACAAGATTAAGAACAAAACACAGAAACTGCCTGGTGAAAGTCTATATCTTTGGAAGAAGAAGGTCCTTGTTATGAAACCAACTCACAAAAAAATAGAAAAGATAGATCAATGCCTTAGAATTCAACCTCTTCGAAGGGGGAAACCTCCTTTACATTACATAAATGAACAATTCTTAAATGATTCAAATGAAAAAACCTCATTTTTATATATAGGAGTCTAAAGGGTCACAATATAACCAAGCCGATCTAACAATAATAATATAAAGGCACAAAAATACCAATAGAGGGATTTTATAAGGCACAGTAATATGAGGACAATAGAGGCACAACAATATTAATAAGGGATACAACTACAATAGTAATGAGGGAATCACTAGTATTATAAGGACCCAACATGCCCCTCTCCTTCAAAAAAGTGTTTTCCTCAACACTTGAGTAGTTCTGGATTCTTTTGTATAAAATTCTCATCCTCCCATGTGGAACCTTCAGCGGATAAGTTCTTCCACTTTATGAGATACTCTAAAATTAATCGATTTCGTAGCTGTCGAGTTCTTGTTTCTATAACTTCTTCTGGTTCCAATATAATTTTGTTTTCCTCGTCAAGTTTTGGCAATAATGTTTGAACTGGGAGCTTGTCACCTATAACCTTCTTTAAATATGAAACATGGAAAACTGGGTGTACTCGAGAAACTGAAGGAAGATCCAATTTGTATGCCATATTACCAATCTTTTGCAACACCTTGTATGGACCATAATACTTTGGTGATAATTTTTTATCCTTCTTAGCTTGCTTGAGGGACATTTGTTTATATGGTTGTAGCCATAGGAATACCCAGTGACCTACATCAAAACTTCTTTCGCTGCAATGTTGATCTGCCTGTTGTTTCATTCTATTCTGTGCCAACACGAGGTTATCCTTTAAGAGTTGGAGAACTTGTTGTTGATGCTTGAAGTGATGTTCCACTACTTGAACCTTAGAATTTTCTCTTAAATATGATGTGATGGATGGTGGCTGATATGCATAAAGTGCCATAAATGGGGTCATTCTTGTTGTAGTATGGAAGGAAGTGTTATACCACCATTCAGCCAGAGGCAACCATTTGACGCATTGTGTCTGTTTATCAGATACAAAGCAACGAAGATATCCTTCCAAACATTTGTTTACTATCTCAGTTTACCGATCAGATTGAGGATGATAAGGTAAGCTATGAGCTAACTGAGTACCCAGACAAGAAAATAATTTTGTCCAAAAATTTCCAGTGAAAATGGGATCTCTGTCACTTACAATAATCTTTGGGTTTCCATGTAGCTTTTGAATTTTTTCCATAAATGCAATAGCAACTGTATTGGCTTTTAATGGATATGATAATGCACAAAAATGTGCATACTTGGTAAGTCTATCAATTACCACCATGATGACACTCTTTCCTTCAGAGTTGGGTAAACCTATGATAAAATCCATTGAAACCTCCTCCCAACGTTGGCTTGGAATGGATAAAGGTTGTAATACACCTGGGGTCTTAATTTTTTCAACTTTATTTTGTTGGAAAACCAAACATTCCGCCACAAACTTTTGAATATCCGATTTAAGGCCAACCCAAAAAAATTCCTTCTTGACACTGTGGTAAGTTTTTAAAAATCTTGAGTGCCCTCCTAAGGGAGAAGTGTGCAATTCCATAAAAATCTTTTGTTTGAGATGGGAATTCTTACAAAGGTATAAGTGATCTTTGTACCATAACGAATCATTTTTGTAGCTAAATGTATCATATGTACTGGAATCTTGTTGTAACTTTCGAATAAGTGCCCCACTTCTTCGTCATTCTTCCGTTCCTCCCTTGCTTCATTTATCCAATCTGGTTGGACAATAGAAATGGCGCACAACAATGATTCCACATCCTCAACCTTTCTTGAGAGTGCATCTGCCACAACATTTTGCTTCCTTTTTTTGTAGATGATTTCAAAGTCATAACCCAACATCTTTGTGACCCATTTTTGTTGCTCTTCAGAGGATAATCTTTGTTCTAAAAATTATTTAAGGCTATCATGATCCGTTTTTACCTTGAAGTGTTTTCCCATTAGGTAAGGTCACCATTTTTTAAGTGCATGTAGTATTGGACGACTTTCGAAAGTAATGGGTCTTTCATCTTGCATTAAAACGGCACCAATTCCATTTCCCGAAGCATCACATTCCACAATAAAGGTTTTTGTGAAGTCCGGTGTAGCTAAGACTTGTGCTTGGCACATTGCCTCTTTAAGATGTTCGAAGGCCTTTGTTGCTTTTGGAGTCCATGAAAATTCATCCTTCTTCAATAACGTTGTTAGAGGTGCCGATATTCTCCCATAATTCTTAACAAACTTGCGATAATACCCTGTCAACCCGAGAAATCCTTGCAGATGCTTTATGGATGTGGGGATTTTCTATTCCGTAATGGCTTTAATTTTGCTAGGGTCTACCTTAACACCTTCATGAGATACAATATGACCTAGATATTCCACCTCTTGTACTCCAAAGAAACATTTGGAGATTTTTTCATATAATTGTTTCTCCTCCAATAGTTGTAGCACCATGTCAACATGTTCAACATGATCCTTCCAAGACTTGTTGTAGATTAGTATATCATCAAAAATACTAACACAAATTTTCTAAGAAAGGGTTTGAAAATTGAATTCATCAAACCTTGAAATGTAGAAGGTGCATTGATAAGGCCAAAAGGCATGACCAAAAATTCATAATGACCCTCGTGTGTTCTAAATGTTGTTTTCGGAATGTCTTCAATCTTCATTCTTATTTGATGATATCATGAACGAAGATCCAACTTGGTGAAGTAAATTGGTCCATGCAATTCATCTAATAATTCGTCAATGACAGGAATGGGAAATTTATCTTTAATAGTGAGCTTGTTGAGCTCCCTATAATCCAGACACATGTGCCATGATCCATCCTTCTTGTGCACCAATACTACTGGAGCAGAGAAAGAACTTTGACTAGGTTGAATTATACCAGCCTCAAGCATTTCTGCAACTATACGTTCAATTTCACTCTTTTGGGCATAAGGATATCTATACGGCCTGATGTTTGGAGGAACACTCTTTGGAATCAAATGAATAGCATGATCTTGATCACAAATAGGTGGGAGACCTTAGGGAGTCTCAAATACCTTAGAATGATTGTCCAATACTTTTTGGAGATCTGGAGAAATAGGTGATTTCGATGTGGAAACATCTAGCGAACATAATTGTGCAATTACACCTCTTTGTTCCTTTTTTAGAAGCTTTGTCATACCTTTAGAGCTGATTATCTTCCCAGGTTTCCCTGCAATACCCCTTAATTCAACTTCCTTTCCATCCGCAGAAAATTTCATGAAAAGTTCTTGAAAATTAAAAGCTATTGTACCCAAGGATTGTAGCCATTGGACTCCTAGTACAACATCAGCACCTCCCATTGGAATGGAAAGCATTGGGCTATTCAATACATATTCTCCCATTGATAGCTTGATATTATGGCACTTTCTAGAGCAATTTATGGTTCCTCCGCTTGCAACCATTACTTGACACTCTAGTGCTGGATATAAGAAGCAATTCAATTCATTTGCTATCTTACAATGAATAAAATTGTGAGTACTTCCTGAATCAATCAACACTATTACCTTTTGCTTCTTGATATGTCCTTCTATCTTGATAGTTTGAGGAGTGGTAATTCCAACCAATGCATTACAGGATATGGTCGGATTCATTTCTTCTTTACCTAGGGTTTTTTTCTAGAGTATATCTTATTCTTTTTACATTTCTTGTTCCTTTTCTTCCTCCTCTTCATAATCTATGTAGAATAATTTCTTCTTGTTACACTAAAAAATGTCACCATGGCTATTTACAGTTAGTATGGCTCTATCAACAGTCATGCTATCCTCCTGGGCAAGTCTTATGCCTCTGCTCTCCATGTCAAACTCCAAAAAGAGAGAAAGTCTTTGTAAATGTGTTTATCTTTGGGTACGCAGATTCTCTCGGCCTTACCTGCGTATACGCACCTAATGTTCACAAAAATTGCGTACTTGTACGCTCTGTATGTAAAGGGGCAGGTGCGTACCCCTGTAAAGGTCAAAGGGCGCAAGTTTTACTCCAAAAAAGTTACTTGTGGTCATTTCTAGAGGTTTCTAGAAGTATGTTTGACGTGTATGAAGCGCCTCCAGATGGTTCATGTACCCCTACCAAAGAGGAACTTATCCCATCAATAAGGAAGCTATCCCATCCAAAGAGGGGATTATCCCTTTGATGGTGGACCTAATTAACTTCCTCTTGAGCACTATAAATACAGGCATTGGGCCGGAAGGAGGAGAGGTTGAAAGCTAAACATTTCTAAGGGTAGATGCTGCTAGAATTAGGACTCCCATTTAGAAGCTTGTGAGGAGAGATTGCCATCTTTGCTTGTTCTATTTGGAAGTGGGTGAGCTTTGTCAAAGTAAAGGAGAACTCTTGATGGACCCTGGGAGGGACTTGCACAACACCAAGGCTCAGGTTGTAATTGTTCCTTTTGTTTCCTATTAATGCAAATGATTCCATTCTTCTCAATAACTTGTTATTTATGAGTTGTTTCATGTACTCCTTGGTCTATGTGTTAAATATGTTTTATTTTATGAGATTATCAAGTGCTATTTAATCGTTTGATTGTTAGTGAATGCAGGTTTCGAAGTGAAGGAGGAGCTCATCTGGATCAGCGAGGCTGGACTGCTACAACAGCGTTGGACTACAGGTAGGATCTAAACACTTGATTTCTTATATAGTTAATGCATGTTTAGAGAAGGATTGCTCTTGATTGTCTTGTTTGTCACTAGAGAGTCTTAGGCTCCTAGGGAGGTTGGTTGTGTCCGCACTATCGACTCTTTCCGCCTGACAAAATGGCGACTCCACTGGGGAACATGTGATATATTATCTTAGTAGGACATTAAACCCCACTGAGCTAAAATATTCGCATGTGGAGAAATTGGCCCTGGCAGCCGTTCAAGCTGTCCAGCGTTTTCGTCACTACATTCTTCTCTGTAAAACTACAGTTATTTCGGATTGCAACCCTAGGATTTATATTTTGACTAAACAACTGCTAGGGGGCAAGTACTCTAAATGGATCGTTATTCTGCAAGAGTTCGACTTGGAGTTTGAGAAGTCCAAGTCTAAGAAATCCTTAGTTTTTGCGGAATTGATGTGTGATTTCCCGTGTGCTGACACAGAAACTGTGGCAGAGGAGTCCATTGCGGACGAATATTTGTTTCTTATCAGTACTTTAGATCCGTGGTACGGGGATATAATCATCTATCTCCAAACCCAAACCTTTCGGCCTGAAGCTTCAAAGTCGGAACGTCAAAGAATTCGGTTTCAATCCCAGCAATACAGAATTATTGGAGATACACTTTATCGCCGGGGGGCAGACTTAGTTTTTCGACGTTGTTTAACACACGAAGAGGCTGAGAGGGTTTTGAATGATTGTCACTCTGGAGCATGTGGCGGTCATATGTCTGGGTATGCCACAGCTCAGAAGGTGTTGCGCGCTAGCTATTTCTGGCCGTCCATGTTTAAAGATTGTATCATTGCGGTCTGAAAGTGCCACAACTGTCAAGTGTTTGATCGCAAGATGCGCGCACCACCTACTCCTCTCCATCCTATAATTGCCGTTGGTCCTTTCGCCAAATGGGGTATCGATTTTATTACTTGTAACCCTCACTCGGTCGGGGGGCATGCGTATGTCATCCTCACGGTTGATTATTTTACTAAATGGGCCGAGGCGATGCCTACATTCAACGCAAGCGGCAAAACAGCTGCAGTTTTCATATTCAATCACATTATAACTAGGTTTGGTGTCCCACAAGCGATCATCACTGACCATGGGAGCCATTTTCGAAACATCATGATGACTAAGCTTACAAGCCAGCTTGGTTTGCGCCACTATAGCTCTACTCCTTATTATCCGCAAGCCAACCGTTTGGTTGAGTCTATCAACAAAGTTTTGGTTATCATGATCCGACGAATCATTGGTATTCATCGGTCGAATTGGCACAACATGTTATTCTCGGCGCTATGGGCATACCGAACTTCAGTGAAAACTTCAACAGGGTTCACTCCTTTCCAGCTAGTTTATGGCTTGGAAGCTGTGTTACCCATTGAATGCGAAATCCCATCACTTCAAATGGCTGTCGAATTACTCCCAGCTACTTCCGAAGAGGAGAAACGTTTATTATACTTAGCTCAATTAGATGAGACTCGACGTGACGCTGCATTGGCAATCGAGACTCACGCGAAGCGAATGAAAGCTCAGTATGATAGAAATGTGACCCCTCGGAGTTTTTCAGAGGGAGACCTAGTGCTATTATATGATCAAGCTAACGATAAGCTAGGTGCTGGAAAATTCGTTCCTATGTGGCATGTACCCTACATTATAAAGCGAAAGCTAGCAAAAGGGGCCTATGCGCTGGTAGATTTTGATGGGGACTCTTTGGGTAAACCCAGAAATGGACTTACCTAAAGAGGTATTATGCTTAAATGGTGGGTATGGAGATTTTTAGTTAGGTTAGGTTTTCTTTCTAGCTAGTATGTTTGTTAGTTTAGATAGTGTGCTTAGCTTAGAAAGTGTGTTTTTCGTCGTTATTCTGGCTTATCTTGGTTTTCCTCTTGATATTGCAGATGTCGACGCCTCTCCAAACGTACATTGGATTTGCCGATGGTGCTTGTCGTAGTACACGGAATATCTCTTCCGCAGCTTGGGTTATCTATTCGCCCTCTGACGAGTTAGTTTCTATGCATGGGGTGAGCCTCGGTCAAATGACGAACAACATTGCAGAATACAGTGCAGTGGTTGAATTATTGTCTGAATCTATTTCATTTGGAATTTGACGTTTGATAGTGAAGTTAGATTCTGAACTCGTTGTATTACAGCTTAATAGAGTATATGCCATTAGAAATCCTGTGTTATTAAGGTTGTTTTTGAGAGTGCATCTCTTGGAACGTGAATTTGATTACATTGAATATCAGCATATTCCAAGGTCTTTAAATACATTAGCAGATGCAATTGCTTCTCGAATGTTGGACAGACATTTACGATAATCATGCAAGTAAATTTAAAAAACGCTTCATCACATATCTTAAACAAAATGAGCCGGTAATAATGATATATATATATATATATATATATAGGAGTGTGTCAAAAATATACATCGTCTTCGATCATAGGTTGAAAAACACCTTATGATCGGCAAAAATGATAAGTACAAAAAGCCAAAAATGTCATATGTGTCTACAAAAGTGACTAGCCAATCACTGGTGGTGCTCTCTATACGAGACCACTGCCCGCGCTACCCTACACAAGAACCTCCTAAAAGGTCCTGGGACTGCAACCACATAGCGCTGAAGTCGAATGGGAATGTCATCTATGGTGGTCTCTGGTATATCTGCCGTCAGACGCTCTAGATCTTGTTCCAGCTCGGCTAAGGTCTCTACGGCCGCATCCTGTGGGGTTGGTGCTGGTACAGCTGGTGCTCTCCTCTCAAAAGCCCGGAGGTTGGCTGGACGCCGTGGACCTACATCTACATTTTGAAAATTTGTGCTTTCAGTTTTGAGGCGATATATAAAAACAAAAAAATATACATAATTTGAAAACTCGTGAAAAATGAAATACCTCTGTCGTCCCACTGTTCTCCCTGTGGAAGAACCATGTCCGGATCATTCCGAAAATCCATTCCGGCATAAGGAAAGTCCTGAATAGCAAAGACCTGGCTCTCTAGCCAGTGAAAGTAACCATCAGGAAATCGAACAACCGTTGCGCCCTCATCAGGATGCCAGGCCATTACCGCAACCCATCTCGTCAACTTAGGCTCCCAAGGAGCCCCAACTGGAACTGTAAGATGCTGGGGGACCAGCATTGGAACTCTCTCTAGGGAAAAGCTCATGACTAAAGGCCCATATCCAAAGGTCTTCAGTTGTCCTCTCTTTGCCCTGGTTAGTTGGCCCTTCAAATTAGCCAACACAGCATCGCACCAGTTGAAAATGGTGCCTTGGAAGCAGTCTATAGCCATCCGCATTTGGGACCCGGTGGCTTGGTGCAAAGCGGCCGTGCCGCAAAGTCTGGTAACAGTAAAGGCTATCACCATAAGTTCAGGTCGGGATATGTACTTGATTTCTATCCCCTTCTCATGGTTTTGATTGTTGCACCACTCTAGCCGGAGACTAGCAAGGGATTGGCCACCCGGCCTAGTCCCGAATAGAGAAAGTTGCTCGCCCCTGTTAGGCAAGCCAGTGAGAAAATATATGTCGGAGGGCTCTATCTTGAGCTAGTGCTCTCCGATGTAGAAACATTGCTCCTGAATGTTCCACCTTTCAACCAGCCACTCAAGAAATGGCACCTGGCCCCTCATGCCAGGTATGGCCCAATATTTGTACAATCTGCATGCTTTTAATGCATCAATGGAAGGTTGATGACCTATCGCGGCCAAATCAACGTCCTCGTGCTCTCTTTCACGCCAATCAAGCATGGTGTGCTCCCTGCACATCATAAAACATCAATTAGGATCCATAAAATTTAAAAAAATTGGTCTATTTTGGAGGTATGAGGGTTTCAATTTGTGTTTTGCGGGATACGCACCCCGGCCTTTAGGGACAGAGCGTCCGGACGCAGCTTCCCTTAAGGCCGGGTGCGTACACGCAGGTCAGCAGTGCATGACCTGCGTACCCCGAAGTGCGCATCTTGAAACCCCAAGACCCCCAAAAAATCAAATAAAAGCTTAAAAATGAATTCTAAACGGATGGAAATCAAGAGAGGGGTGTTGTAGAATACCTGGTGAAACAGCGTTCGATTCTGACAGTCGGATTCTCCGCAATCTCCACGGGAAGTTTCTTGTCAAAAGCCCTTTTCTCAACCTCAACAGTAAAATGGTAAAAATGACATGGTAAGAAGTCTTTTTATAGGTTTTTTGGATGAATGAATGCTAAGTTTGTTTATTTTTCACCATGAAAGGACATTTTTCAATGTATTTTTTACCCATCTTAAATAGGTATGAGTAATGTGTCGTTTTTGTGCAGGACAAAAGGACTTTAGAGTAAAATCATCATTTTTCATGAACCAAAACATCAGAGTCATCTTTTAATCCCTTTTCTGACTCCTAAAATATGAAAATATTGCCGAGCGTTTCTTTTACACTCGTTAAAACGGAATTAAAAGACGGTCCCCTTATAGCTCTTTTCTGACCGTAAAAACAGGAAAAGATTGCCGGGTTTTTGTCGTTTCAAACTCGATATGGAAATAAAACGACGTGTCCTTGATCGCTTTTTACTTTTCAGGTCAGAGACACTAATCATGAAAGTACTCCTTGGTCGCAAGATCAAGCGGTTCTCCCAGGTATTATTTTATACTTTTTCGGGCTTGGGGGACACAAATTTACGAAAAAGTTCAACCTGGAGTCTTCTTAAGTTTTTCAGACTCTCTAAAATTGAAAAATGCCGAGTGTCTCCTATACTGGGCTCGTTAAAATTTCACAGTAAAGGACCTGTTCAATTACAAACAAGAACGAACCACTCCTTCCTAGGGTTCGAATCAAAACTAGATTGGACTCATCCGAAGGATGAGCTTATAATCAAGCATATGTTATCCTCCTCAAGCTTGTTAAAAATACAGAGGTACTTGCCAGAAATGGTGGGGGAAAAGAGAGAAGAATGAACCTATTTGTTATCCTTTGTTACAAAAGAACCTTATCACCACTCTTGAACACGACACTTTCCGTTCACCTGGGTTGGGAAATCCTTTGCCTTAAAAGTTGATCAAACCACTTTGAAAGTCTTCAGCCGGGTTCCAGGGATTAACTTTGAGTCATTCGTCACCAAGCCATCTGTTGTGTCGTTATGTGTTCAAGAGGTCTGCAAACAAAACTTTCATCTGCAAAATACTTGTCATCCATTTGACCATCCCTGAGTCAGTCCTTACAGCAACATTTCTTCAACTTGAACAATGATTTCGTGTTGTGGGCTTGCCTGCAACGGGTCGCTTTCTATCGACATCAGCACATTATCTAGAGAGATGACTTAGAAATCGTCAGTACCTTGAAGTCTGCATGCATCAATGGCAGGTTTCTCGCCTTTGATGTCGGTTTACATCATTGACTTTCGATCGAAGGATTCCGTGAAATGTTCGACATCAACTCATTTCATTCACATCTCATGGATTGTACTGGGTACTTTGAGAACCATTGACATTACTGGTGGTCTCTCTCACACTTGTTAACAGTTTACATCATCGACTGGTAATCAAGTGGTTTCTACCATGTTCGACATCAACTCATTCATTCGCATGGCTAGAATCGTACCAATTCGGGAAGTAGAAATGAAGACCCTGGATCTAGTTTCCACCATCCAAGCTGCGAGGAGTTTTGTATTCATTATCTAAGTAGACTAATCATAAACAGATGGTTGCGCCCATACTGTGTCTACAAAAGTCTATGATTATGATGTACTGCAAGATCGTTCCTGTATCAGAGTAGTTAGTCTGTTAGTTAAAGTTTTGATCTGAGTATGGGAATGCCTACCTCAGCGATGATATAATCTTATACATGTATTTTGTGTTGAAAATTGTAGGTTCTGACCACGCTCTCCACGAGATAATCCTTGAAATGATAAAGCGCTTCACCCTTCCTAGATAATACAAAACCCTAATCTACTACAGGCTTCACACTTTAGGGGGCAATCTGTTACACTAAAAAATGTCACCATGGCTATTTACAGTTAGTATGGCTCTATCAACAGTCATGCTATCCTCCTGGGAAAGTCTTATGCCTCTGCTCTCCATGTCAAACTCCAAAAAGAGAGAAAGTCTTTGTAAATGTGTTTATCTCTGGGTACGCAGATTCTCTCGGCCTTACCTGCGTATACGCACCTAATGTTCACAAAAACTGAGTACTTGTATGCTCTGTATGTAAAGGGGCAGGTGCGTACCCTTGTAAAGGTCAAAGGGCGCAAGTTTTACTCCAAAAAAGTTACTTGTGGTCATTTCTATAGGTTTCTAGAAGTATGTTTGACGTGTATGAAGCGCCTCCAGATGGTTCATGTACCCCTACCAAAGAGGAACTTATCCCATCAATAAGGGAGCTATCCCATCCAAAGAGGGGATTATCCCTTTGATGGTGGACCTGATTAACTTCCTCTTGAGCACTATAAATACAGGCATTGGGCCAGAAGGAGGAGAGGTTGAAAGCTAAACATTTCTAAGGGTAGATGCTGTTGGAATTAGGACTCCCATTTAGAAGCTTGTGAGGAGAGATTGCCATCTTTGCTTATTCTATTTGGAAGTGGGTGAGCTTTGTCAAAGTAAAGGAGAACTCTTGATGGACCCTGGGAGGGACTTGCACAACACCAAGGCTCAGGTTGTAATTGTTCCTTTTGTTTCCTATTAATGCAAATGATTCCATTCTTCTCAATAACTTGTTATTTATGAGTTGTTTCATGTACTCCTTGGTCTATGTGTTAAATATGTTTTATTTTATGAGATTATCAAGTGTTATTTAATCGTTTGATTGTTATTGAATGCAGGTTTCGAAGTGAAGGAGGAGCTCATCTGGATCAGGGAGGCTGGACTGCTACAACAGCGTTGGACTACAGGTAGGATCTAAACACTTGATTTCTTATATAGTTAATGCATGTTTAGAGAAGGATTGCTCTTGTTTGTCTTGTTTGTCACTAGAGAGTCTTAGGCTCCTAGGGAGGTTGGTTGTGTCCGCACTATCGACTCTTTCCGCCTGACACTTCTCGGCACACTTATGACCTTTAGTGTATTTTCTATCACAACTATAACAAATCCCTTTTGCTCTTTTTTCTTCCAATTGTTGTGGTGTCAACCTTATAGGTTGTGGAAGGCTAGGGGCCACAACACTTCCATCTTTATAGTTGTGAGTGGTAGGCTTCCTGGTTGCCATAATTTTGCTTTCCATTTTTCTTGCTAACCTGAATGTCTTCTCTAATGAATCAGGTTCCCAAAGGCAAACATCATGTTGGATATTATCCTTTAAAGTACCTATGAACATATCAATCCTATGCTCCTCTGGAATATCTTTTACCCTTATGTTCAATTTTTGGAAGTCCTCAATGTGCTCCATCATTGAACCCTTTTGTTTGAGACTTATCAATTGGCTAAAAAAGGTGTTTCTTTTTGTATCCTCATAATGTGTTGTCAATTCTTCTGTAAAAATTTCCCAAGTGACAATTTCTTTACGAGATCAAAGCCATCGATACCATACAAACTAATTTGGTTCCAAATATGATGTTGCAATACGTACCTTTTGTGTGTTTTATGCATTATGGAGATAAAAAAATTGCTCCATTTGTAGTATCCATGTTACAGGATCCTTGCCATCAAACTTCCTCATATCGATTTTTAGAATATGGTGGGTCTTCAATCCAACATTAAAGTCTATGAAATCATGATTAACATTTTTTTTGTTCTCATCATGAGTTTCCTTTACTACCCTTTCACCTTCTTGTAGCAACTTGTTCAAATTTATCTTCAATTCTTCCATCTTATTGTCCATACCATTCATCTTAGCTTCCATCTTAGCGTCCATGCCATTCATCTTAGCTTCCATCTTATCTTCCATGCCATTCATCTTAGCTTCCACGTCATTCATCTTAGCTTCATTTACCTTTCGTGATAGTGAAATTTGTTGTACTTGGACTTGTAATTTTGATATATCATGTTGCATTGCTTCCTTTTCTACACGAGTCATGCTAGAGCTTTCAGGTAGTTTACTAGGTGTTCCCATTTTATTTTTTCGGGGCATTAATTAATGCTAATAATTCTTCACTATTCCCTTTGAATCCCGAAAACTAATTTTTCAAACCAATATTATGCAAAATTAAAAAAAATACACACCTTTTTTCACTTTGTAGGAGCTCGATATTGAATCTGATGTATCTCTGTAATTTCGGATCATCCAGTTCTGAAATTGCAACCTGCAGTAGCCCTTTGTGTCATTTTTCCAATGCCATAGTTTGATCGAATTTAGATTCCCCAAGAAAGAGTTATGCACAATATCCCAAGATGACCTGGTTATATACATTTTCAGAAGAGAGAACTTGTATGAAGTGCCATGTGTCACTGTTTTGACCTTTGAGTCTAAAAAATATACACAGGAAACTACATTTCGTCCTCTTGTAACTTCTTATGAAATTGTAATCTGATGCTCAAAACAAAGTTATGACAATTTTCCCAAGGTCACATGTTTGGAATGGAATTTAGGAGTCTGCAAAAAGACCAACTTCCTCAGATAATATCTCCGCAAATATTGCGCGAAAAGCTTTGAAATTTCGACCTGAGATTCAACACGATTTCGTCTCAAATGGGTTTTTTTTTTGCTTTTGAAAATTCGCAGAAAACAAGTTATAGTAAAATGCCATGATGACCTATTTGAAGCAGCGAAACCCTAGAATCCAAAGCTCCGATACCAAATGTTATGAAACTAGCTCACAAAAAGATAGAAAATATAGATCAACGCCTTAGAATTCAGCCTCTTCGAGGGGGCAACCTTCTTTACATTACACAAATGAACAATTCTTGGATGATTCAAATGAAAAAACCTCATTTCTATATATAAGAGTCTAAAGGGTCACAATATAACAAAGCCAGCCTAACAATAATAATATAAAGGCACAAAAATAGCAATAGAGGGATTCTATGGGGCATAGTAGTAACAATATGGGGACAATAGGGGCACAACAATATTAATAATGGATACAACTACAATATTAATGGGGGAATCACTAGTATTATAGGGACCCAATAGTCCTCCATGACATAGACATTGTTCTCCCAAAAGATTTCCATGTGCCATTTACCAAGTTCTTGGGACAAACCTTTTTTGATAACCTGTCAGCTTGTTGGTTATGTGATCTTCCTATGTGCTGGATTGAGTAGCCATTTTGTTGTTGCCAGTAGATCTCGATTCCCTTCATCCAATCCGTTAAAAGAGGGTTGTTTAGGATGTCTTTCCTAAAACATGATCTATTATGATCTTGGAATCTCCATATACATGTAATATGGGGATTTTTAAGAAGTTGTTGAACCATAATAGACCCAAAAGTGTCATTGTTTCTGCTTTATTGTTGGTGCCATTCCCTCCATTCCAGTAAAGACTATAGTTTAGTTGTTCATTAATGGATATCCATACCCCACATGCACACACACCTTCTTGTGAAACTCCATCAAAGAGATCCATTGGATATTCTAGCATTGGTTTCCTTTGCCCACCGGTTTTGACACTTGGATGTTTGGGCTAGGGAAGAAAGACATTGTAGTTTGAAATAATTTTGTGAAAGACTTGCTGAAACTCCTCTTTCTTGTTTTGGAACAAGAAGTTGTTCCTCCATTTCCAAATTGTCCATAGACATATTAAGGGAATGGGTCTCTAGGAAGACTTCTGTACACTCCACCATTCCAGTGAGTCCTTAATGGAAGAATGTGTTATGAAGTAGAAACCAAAAAAATTAGATAAGTTTTTCCATACCTGGGTGGAGAGCTTGCATTGCAGGAAGATATGTTCGTTGTTTTCAGCTTCAGCTTTGCAGATAATACAAATACTTGGCCCTTGCCACTGTCTCTTTTACAAATTCTCCCAGGTGAGATTTTTGTTATGAAAGACTAGCCACAAGAAAATTATGATTTTACTTGGAATTCCCATTTTCCAGAAGGCTGTGGGAAATTGCCGACCTGTTTGAATAGTTGTTGTTCTGGAAAAGGAAAAATATGTATCAGCTACACTTATGCTATCAGTCCTCATCTTACCTTTCCATGTGAGATAATCTCAGGTCTCCGATTGGCAAATACCAATATTTTTTATGTTTACCAAGATCTTATTCCATTGTAGGGCTGCTTGGATAGATAGGCCCATGTTGCATGCTTCTTTCCAGATTGGTAAAGGGCCTTGCCAGCCCACAATAGCTTGGCCCCATACAAAAATGCCTGCACTATGTAAAGAATTTTTAATTTCCTTAGGTATAGAAAATTCCTCGCCAGCTCCAAGGATTGGATCATTAAAATATTGTTTCCATTCTGAAATCTCCATGTGAGATGTCAGAAGAAAAGAAATTGTATTTTCTGGAAACTTCTCCAAATAGCGGAGCCTTGTTTGATGCCAATGGTACCTTGCCTATACCAAAAATGGAAATCTTTATTGCCCAAGTACTTTTTTTTAATAGTAATGCTCCATGTGCTTTCTCCAAATAAGCCCCTCCATAATGATTTCAACAATAAAGCTTCTCCAAATTTTTGTAGGTCCATAATCCCCCATCCTCCCAAATCTTTTGGGAGAGTAAGCTTAGCCAGTTTGACAAGATGAAATTTATTCCTTTCATGGGAGCCTCCTTAGATGAAATTTGCTGTGAGGCGGCTTAGTTCCTTTATGATGCTTGTTGGGATGAGAAACGGGTGAGCCCAGTATACAGATAGCTGACCTAAGACTGCTTGGGCAAGAGTAGCTCTCCCACTCATTGTCAGACATTTGCACTCCCATCCCGTTATCCTTTTATAATATCGATCAATGATCCATTGCCAGTCCATTTTATTGTAGCAAGTAGGTTTTAAGTGGAATCCAAGGTACTTCATTCCCTCTTGGATAGAGATTGTTCTGATGTTAAATAATCCTACCATGTAGTCGATGGTTCCCCTGTCACATTTCCCATGATAGATTACAGATTTTATTTCATTGATCTGTAATCCTATAGCCATTGTAAATTTCGACATAGGCAAGTGAATCGGCAAATCATCCCCAGAATCAAAATGTCATCAATGAATAGACTATGTGATATACTGTGGAAGCCTTGTAGGCCTCAGATATCGATCTCCACAAAATCGATCTATGCATTCACAATAAGCTCTGATATCTAGATCCACACCAAATCTAAGTATATCTATCCTAGTATGGCTTCTTTACACATAGATTTGACACAATCAAACTTCACACAGTAAATCCAGCTTATCACAAGCAAATCTCCTCTTCATTTATGGAGATTAGTCCATAATTAAATTGTACACAATAGCAACAAAACTATAGACACAACAAAAAATTATTACAACCTCTCTCATACCACTTTTAAAACAACTTGTAAATATATCAGATCGGTGTAAATTGTGAGAGATTTGTAAGATAAATATGAGATTTATATATAATGTGGCGGATTTATAAAATAAATATAGATCTATAAATAATGTAATAGATGTGTAAACACATGTTAATTCAAAAAATCAAATCTAAAATAAATCATATAAAACATCTATACAAGTAAAATTAATAATAGATTTACGTTGAAAACCCTAAGAGAACAATATCTCGAATAAAAACTTATAATCATTATTAATAATAGATTTACATTGAAAACCCTAAAAGAACAATATCTTGAATAAAAACTTATAACCATTAGCTCAACTCCAATCTTCTTGCTTTCTCAACCCACACACAAATGTGTCTAACCAATATTACATATAAATTGTATTTTAACTTTTTTTTAATTATCAAAACATAGAATAATATTTATATTAATCAATTTAGTAGTCCCTATTTCTAAACCGATACATTCACTTATTGTTATTAAAAATGGTAAAATAATTACAAAAATATACTAGTCAAATAAAAATTATGTTAAATCTGATATTATTTTTAAACATACTAAAATCATTTAAATATATATAACAATTTAGTTTAATTTTGATACTATTTTTAAGCCTCCTAAAATCATTTAAATATAAATAAATAAATAAACATTTTTCATGAAAATATGTGTAATTGTGTTTTTAATTATACTTACCAATATAAATAAATTTTTAAATTACTACAGTTTAATTAATTTAAAAACCATTCTTTTAGTATTAAAATTATCAATATAATTGATGATGATGATGGTTAACTTCAGCTAGACCAAACATTGGTTTATCAGACCTAAAGAAATAAATTATTTATTTTGATTTAATATTTTATTCCTATGCTCAAAAAACTTGGAGAGAAGCCTCCTGAACTCACTATAATTTTGACATCGTAATAAATTATTTATTTTGATTTAAGATTTTATTCATATGCTCAAAAAGCTTGGAGAGAAGCCTCCCCAACTCACTATAATTTTGACATTGTAAAAGGCTAAAAAGGTCAATATTGTAACAAAGATTGTGAAACTGAGATCTAATATGTTATATATTAAATATATGAAATATGTTATATATAACAAATACTAATTATTAATATAAAAATTGTAGCTAATTTTAAAAGACATAGTTTAAGGAGACTTTTTTTTTGCCCTGAAAGTTATTGAAATTCGAGTTATATTTTGAAAAAATCATGTAGATATTAAGTAAAAACTATTAAATTTCATCATTTTAGGTGCCCCAAAAATTTTTGATAGTGTTGAATCCATTTCCACCATAAAAATATGATTCAAACACATCATCCACGAAAAAAAATTAAACTATTTTACCGAGCCCTAAACCTCGAAGCAATTCCTCCCTCCCCTCCTCCATAGACTCCATTTTAAAAATTTAAACTTTCAGATTTACTCCACTTTCAACCCATAAATAAAATACAAAGCTCTTTAGAAAAGGTTTGCCGCTAATTTTAGAGATACAAGCTTTCATATTTACCCCAGTTTCAACAGATAAATAGAACACAGCTATTTTTAATAATAAGTTTATTTTCTTATTTTCAACCCATAAATAAAATACAAAGCTCTTTAGAAAAGGTTTGCCGCTAATTTTAGAGATACAAGCTTTCATATTTACCCCAGTTTCAACAGATAAATAGAACACAGCTATTTTTAATAATAAGTTTATTTTCTTATTGTTGAAATTGTGTTTCAGTAAAAAGAAAGAAGTACGGGAAGCAAAGGTCGGAACTACGAGAAACAAAGATAGCAAATGGTGTTTCAGTAAAATGAAAGAACTGCGAGAAATTGTGTTTCAGTTAAATGAAAGAACAACGAGAAGCAAAGGTCGGAACTAGCAGAAAACAGCAAAAGGAGCACTCAATTTGGATGGCTAAAAGTAGCAGGAAAAAACTATTAAAGCTTTCTCATGCCAACCCCAGAATGTCTGTCTTTCTTATTATACGCCCTCCTCTTCGTTGCATTCAAAATTAAATTCCATATCACCACTTGAAGCTTTATTGAAATTGCAATTCAGATCATTAGAATTCAAGCATGTCTCAGAATTATCTACTTTTGAATTCCTTAGGCCATGGCACATATCTGCTTTTTAATTACTTAGGGCATGGCACATATGGCGTTGTTGTAAAGGCCGTGAATGTTGATACAGGAAAGATAGTGGCCATGAAATTTTCTCATGACTGTGACGTGACGTTGAAGGAAGGAGGTCTGTTAAAGTTCCTGAGCCCAAGTATGTGGTGGGTTTCTGTGCGTGTGAAAAAATTGAAGGTTATGATGATCAGTATACAGACCCACCTTTTGTATACATTGCAATGGAATATATGGATGTGTCCCTGGACAAATTCATTCATGTTCTGCATGTCCGATGGGGTTCATCCATTTTTGGGTGCCATTATAGATTAGGGGTGATGAAAAGGTTACTATGGGAACTCTGCAACGGTGTGGCTTATTGTCACAGCAAGGGTGTTGCACACAGGGACCTTAAGCCCTCTAACTGTATGATAAACATGGAAGCCACTGCCCTCAAGATTGCGGACTTTGGCATGGCTGTCAGGGTGGAAGACTCTGAGCATGGTGTTATTGAGAACAATAAATACCATGTTGAAAGTATAATTTCAACTGTGCGACAGCTGAGGCATGCGGCAGCCTAAGGACAATAATCCAGGCGTATCGGCAAAGTCGAAGTGAAATGGCCGATATCGCATATCGGCAAGTCTGCATATCGGCAAAATGAAGTGAAGGCATTATAAAGGAGCCTTTGTGTTTTGCGATAAGCGAACGCCGATATCGCATCGGCAAAGTCAAAGTGAAGGAGTTATGAGGAAGCTCTTGTGTTTGCGATGAGCGATCGTCGATATCGCATCGTCACATCACTATCGGCAATGTCATAGAGTTGAAGTCTTTGACATGAGTAAAGTTGCGATGCGATGGAGTGGACCCGATGGCTTCCCAAAACCAAATTGCATAATGTTTGAAATTCACCCGGCGGCAAATATTAAATGTTGCGTGGAGTAAATCTAAGTTTTGGTTGACCATACGTCTTAATGAAATGTCATAGTGGTAGGTAAAATATTAAAGTTTTACATAGAGTTCGTAAGTTTTTTTTATGAGAAGGAATGGGCGTATGTACTTATCACATAAATTCTGTATGGGATAGGTGATGTAATTTATTACTGTGTTGACTTGTGTTTTTATGTATGGCACACGGGAGGTTTTAGTGTGAGTTCACAGTAGAGTAAAATTAGAGTGGTGAAGCGAAAACCATGTGTTGTATTTCATACACAGCAGTGTGAAAAATGTGAAGAACCAGAGGGTGAATGCACAGCAGTGCACAAATGTATTTGGTAATGTTTTGTAAGGAATGGTAAAACAGAGGAATAGCAAAAACCATGTGTGGTTTTGCATAAAGGAAATGGTGGAGCGTGAGATAAAGGAAATGGTGGAGCGTGAAATTTTGTAAGCCTGTGTGAATTTTGTTTTACAGCAGTAAGCTCATGTAAACGTTTGTTACAGCAGTAAGTTATTTTTCACAGCAGTGAATATAAAAAGGGTTTTACAGTGGTAAATCTTTGTATCAATTTTTAATGAATAGAAAGTTTTAATGGTGGTGAATTACTCTGTTTTCTCTGTGAAATTTTTTTTTGAGTCTTCCTGTGCACAAAAGATCCTGGAGTAAAGTAAAAACAGAGCATTGCCTCTGTGTGTTTGAATATTTGGTTTTTGGTATTTTCCCCATTCAAAAAGAAAGATAGCCAACAGTGGTATCAGAGCTAGCTTAGGCTCTTGAAGGTGTTCAAGAAGCTGAAGGGAGAAGGTTGTTGCTGCAGCAAAACCTCTCAGGCAGACAGAAGACTCAGACATCAAAGGATTCAGGTATTTCAAAAGTTTTTTTTGTGTTGCTAAAGAAACAGTCAGTTGTTTTTAAATACACAGTCAAGGAATGGCTAGCACAAGCACTGGTATGGGTTTGTTTAACACCCAGCTCCCACAGTTTAATGGGAAGAACTATGACTACTGGTCAATAACTATGACAGCCCTGCTTGCTTCCCAAGATTTATGGGAAATAGTTGAAGATGGCTTTGAAGAACCAGCAGATGAAACTGAGTTCAATGCACTAACTCAGGGAGAGAAGGATCTGCTTAAGAACAATAGGAAGAAGGATTCAAAAGCCCGAGTGTTGTTGTATCTAGCAGTAGACCAGAGTATGTTTCCAAGGTTAGCAGCAGCTAAGACAGCCAATGAAGCATGGCAAACCCTTAAGACAGCCTATCAAGGCATGGAGAGAGTGAAGACAGCAAAACTACAATTGCTGAGGAAGGATTTTGAGAATCTGAACATGAAGGAGTCAGATAACATTGACTCATTCTTCACTCATGTGATTGGTGTAATCACACAAATGAGAACTCATGGAGAAACCATTGAAGACAGAAGAATAGTGGAGAAAATATTGAGGGTCTTACCCTCAAGGTTTGATGCCATAGTCACCACCATTGAAGAGACAAAGGATCTCTCAAACTATTCAGTTGATGAGCTACACGCATCACTGATAACACATGAACAGAGGTTGAGTAGGAATGAAAACTCATCTCTTGAGCAAGCCTTCAAGACCCAGATGTCCTTTGGAAGAGGCAGAGGTCAAGGCAGAGGAAACAAAAGAGGAAGAGGCAGAAGCCAGAACAGAGGAGGAAGGAACAACCCATCAAATGCACAAGGAAGAGGCTGCAATCCAAATCAGGACCAAAGTCAAGGCAGCAGCCAACAAAGAGATCAACATCATGCTCAAGGACAAAGGTATGATAAATCTAATGTTCAATGCTATTATTGCAAAAAGTATGGACATTATGCTAGTGATTGCAGAAAGAAACAACATGATATGAACAGCAGACAAAATGCAAATGTTACAAGAGAAAACAGCAGTCAAGACAATGTTCTGTTAGCTTGTAACATGGCTGAAACACATAGTGAGGACATATGGTTTTTAGACTCAGGTTGCAGCAACCATATGACCGGAAATATAGCCTTCTTTTCTGCCCTAGATAAAAATGTGAAATCAGAAGTCACACTAGGAACTGATAGTAAAGTGTCTGTTATGGGAAAAGGAGAAATAAAAATACTTTCAAAGCAAGGAGAAAGGAAAACCATAGCAGATGTCTACTATGTCCCCGGAATGAGATGTAATCTCTTGAGTATTGGACAGCTTGTCCATAAGGGGTACAATGTTTTCTTTAAAAAAGATGTGTGCACCATCATGGATATACCACCCAGCAAAAGATGCATTGCTGAAGTGAAGATGACAAGGAACAGGATGTTCCCTCTCCGGATCAGGGCAGACATGAAGAACAAAAGGGAAATGGCAGCAGTCACCCAAGAGGCCTTCCAGAGCGTGCCAAAGGATGAGAATTGGTTATGGCACTTGAGATTTGGGCATCTAAATTTTGGAGGCCTCAACTTATTGAGCAGAAAAGGAATGGTAAGAGGATTACCATTGATAGAGAAGCCAGACAGCCTTTGTGAAGGCTGCATATTGGGAAAACAACATAGAGAAAGTTTTCCATCAGGGAAAAGCATAAGGGCAAAGGCACCCTTAGAAATCATCCACTCAGATTTGTGTGGACCAATGCAAGCTCCATCATTAGCTGGCAGCCAATATTTTCTAACATTCATTGATGACTGTACAAGAAGAACTTGGATATATTTTCTTAAAAACAAAAGTGAAGTGTTTGAGAAATTCCAAAATTTCAAAGCACTTGTGGAGAACCAAAGCGGGCTGCATATAAAAGTTTTGAGAACTGATAGAGGAGGTGAGTATATCTCCAAGGAATTCCTAAGATTCTGTAGAGAAAATGGAATTCATAAACAGTTTACAACTCGGTACACCCCACAGCAAAATGGAGTTGCTGAAAGGAAGAACAGGACCATCATGGATATGGCGAGGAGCATGTTGAAGGCAAAGCATTTGCCAAATGAGTATTGGGCTGAAGCTGTACATTGTGCAGTTTATATATTGAATAGGTGTCCTACAAAAGCAGTCATGAACAAAGTGCCAGAAGAGGCATGGAGTGGGAGAAAGCAAGGAGTCACCCACATGAGAGTTTTTGGGTGTGTGGCCTATGCACACATACCAGATCAGCTAAGGAGGAAGTTGGACAGCAAAGGGGAGAAATGCATCTTCATTGGATACAGCGATGAATCCAAAGCCTACAGGCTGTACATTCCATCTACCAAGAAGTTCTTTGTCAGCAGGGATGTTCAATTCATTGAAGAGGAAGCTTGGGATGGAAGCATAGAGAAAACAGTGAATGTCAAGAACTGTTTGTCTCATGATGAAGATGAAGAGGAGGTGTCTGAAATGAATCCCCAAACAGCAGCGCCAACACAAGGACAGCAAGGTACACCATTGAGGATAAATGAGAGTGCTTCTCCAAGCACACCACAAGGAGGAAATTCAAGTGCATCTTCAAGCACTTGCACACCAAGTGAAAGAGGTAAGAAGTTTAGAAATCTAAGTGACATTTATAATGAAGGAATGAATTCCTTATTTGCCTTGTATTGTCATGTTGATGATCCCATTCATTTCGAGGATGCAATTAAAGACAGGAAATGGATAGAAGCTATGAATGAGGAAATTAATGCCATAGAGAGAAACAAAACATGGGATTTGGTTGAGTTACCAAAAGGCAAAGAAGTCATTGGTGTGAAATGGGTCTACAAGACCAAAAGCAATGCTGAAGGCAAGATTGAAAGGCACAAGGCAAGGCTGGTTGTCAAAGGGTACAAGCAGCAGTATGGGAGAGATTATGAGGAGACTTTTGCACCGGTTGCAAGAATGGAAACCGTGAGAGCAGTGCTGTCCATAGCAGCACAAAACAAATGGAAAGTCTACCAAATGGACGTGAAGTCAGCATTCCTAAATGGAGTGTTAAAGGAAGAGGTCTATGTGGAACAGCCTCTCGGATATGAGAAGAAAGGTGAAGAGCACAAAGTGTGCAAATTGAAGAAAGCTCTTTATGGGCTGAAGCAAGCGCCAAGAGCATGGTACAGCAGGATAGATTCTTATCTACTGGATAATGAATTCGACAAATGTGAAGGAGAACCCACAGTCTACATCAAAGAAAAGGATGGTAAAATTTTAATTGTTGTCTTGTATGTAGATGATGTTATTTTCACCGGAAATGATATTTATCTTATTGAGAATTTTAAATCAGTCATGAAGGATGAATTTGAAATGACTGACATGGGTTTGTTGAGATACTTCTTAGGCATAGAAGTAGATCAAAATGAAAAAGGAATTTTTATATCTCAAGCAAGATATGTAAATCAAGTTTTGGGCAGATTTAAGATGGAAGAATGCAAGGCAGCAATCACTCCCACAGTGATGGGATTAAAGCTCAGCAAAGAGGACAGCAGCAAGGACTTTGATCCTAGCTTGTATAAAAGCATTGTGGGCAGCCTTATGTATTTAACAGTAACTAGGCCTGATTTAATGTATGCTGTTAGTTTAATTTCCAGATTCATGGAGAGGCCAAAGGAGGCACATTGGCAGGCAGCAAAGAGAATTTTGAGGTATGTCAAAGGTATCAAAATGTTTGGCATATTATATAGTGTCTCAGAAAGTTCAGATTTAATTGGTTACACTGATAGCGATTGGGCTGGAAGTGTAGATGATCGGAAGAGCACTTCCGGTTATGTTTTTAATATGGGTTCAGGAGCCATTTCATGGGCTTCTAAGAAGCAGTCCATTGTAGCATTGTCTACAGCAGAGGCTGAATATGTGGCAGCTACAGCAGCAGCATGTCAAGCAGTGTGGATGAGAAGAATGTTGAGAAGCTTAGGCCAAGAGCAGGCAAAAGCGACAGTCATCTTTTGTGACAATAGCTCAGCTATTGCATTGTCAAAGAATTCAGTGTTTCACAAACGAACGAAGCACATCGATACAAGGTTTCATTATATCAGAGAATTGGTAAGCAATGGAGAAATCAGTTTGCAACATTGCAGCACTCAGGAACAGGTCGCAGACATCCTGACAAAACCATTGGATCAGAAAAGCTTCGAATTTTTGAGGAAGTGTTTGGGTATGATTGAATGCCCGACAGTTGAAATTAAAGGGGAGTGTTGAAAGTATAATTTCAACTGTGCGACAGCTGAGGCATGCGGCAGCCTAAGGACAATAATCCGGGCGTATCGACAAAGTCGAATTGAAATGGCCGATATCGCATATCGGCAAGTCTGCATATCGGCAAAATGAAGTGAAGGCATTATAAAGGAGCCTTTGTGTTTTGCGATAAGCGAACGCCGATATCGCATCGGCAAAGTCAAAGTGAAGGAGTTATGAGGAAGCTCTTGTGTTTGCGAGGAGCGATCGCCGATATCGCATCGGCACATCACTATCGGCAATGTCATAGAGTTGAAGTCTTTGACATGAGTAAAGTTGCGATGCGATGGAGTGGACCCGATGGCTTCCCAAAACCAAATTGCATAATGTTTGAAATTCACCCGGCGGCAAATATTAAATGTTGCGTGGAGTAAATCTAAGTTTTGGTTGACCATACGTCTTAATGAAATGTCATAGTGGTAGGTAAAATATTAAAGTTTTACATAGAGTTCGTAAGTTTTTTTATGAGAAGGAATGGGCGTATGTACTTATCACATAAATTCTGTATGGGATAGGTGATGTAATTTATTACTGTGTTGACTTGTGTTTTTATGTATGGCACACGGGAGGTTTTAGTGCTAGTTTACAGTAGAGTAAAATTAGAGTGGTGAAGCGAAAACCATGTGTTGTATTTCATACACAGCAGTGTGAAAAATGTGAAGAACCAGAGGGTGAATGCACAGCAGTGCACAAATGTATTTGGTAATGTTTTGTAAGGAATGGTAAAACAGAGGAATAGCAAAAACCATGTGTGGTTTTGCATAAAGGAAATGGTGGAGCGTGAAATTTTGTAAGCCTGTGTGAATTTTGTTTTACAGCAGTAAGCTCATGTAAACGTTTGTTACAGCAGTAAGTTATTTTTCACAGCAGTGAATATAAAAAGGGTTTTACAGTGGTAAATCTTTGTATCAATTTTTAATGAATAGAAAGTTTTAATGGTGGTGAATTACTCTGTTTTCTCTGTGAAATTTTTTTTGAGTCTTCCTGTGCACAAAAGATCCTGGAGTAAAGTAAAAACAGAGCATTGCCTCTGTGTGTTTGAATATTTGGTTTTTGGTATTTTCCCCATTCAAAAAGAAAGATAGCCAACATACCAGGAGTACGTTACTTTTTGGTACAGAGCTCCCGAATTGCTGATGGGACGCACCTCATACAATTGTTTTGCAGTGGACGTTTGGTCAATGGGATGCATATTTGCAGAATTGTTCATCGGTGAGCCGCTATTTCGTGGGCAATCTGTAAAGGAGCAGTTGGATATCATATTTCCAAATCCGGGAAAGCCTTTCCCATCCCTCACAAGATTTGTTAAAAATGTTGGGTGTCTAGAAGGTGTGGATTTGCTGAAACAAATGTTACAAGTGGATGGAAACAAAAGAATAACAGCTAATGAAGCTCTGCAACATCCAAACTTTCAGTGCTACAGGACTAGAAACAGCTGCCATAAAGATTAAAACTGGAAATCAGCTACAAATCTCTTGATGATAACATTATCAAGATAGAGGCCGATGCTCTCTTAAAGAAAGAGCTGCTGGAAATGGAAGCAGGTGCTATGAAGCTGACTCTAGTAAAAGATGGGACAGCACAGCTTCCCACAGTGCATCCCACTCTGGGACAATCAGTTTTTTGATGTTTTGCAGATTGGGTTACAGTCTTGCAACTTGTTTTGGCTTTGTCACCAACCTGATGTTTTGCTTCTAATTTATTTTCATCTGGTGATAAACAAAGTGTCAATTTTTTCTCAGGATAAAATACTATTCTTTACAGAGGCTGAAAAGTCCAGAACAATGTGAACAGGACAGCTTCCAGGTTTTTTTGAAGATTTCTCCTATCAATTTACTACCGGAGGGTTTTCTGTGATTTCTTGCACTTATGAAATTTAATCAAATTTCTACTTGAATAAAAGTTCAGAAGAGACTATATCACTAATGCTAGCACAGCACACATAATTGAGAAGCCGATATGACGCATTGTTTTTTTGGGGTGTGTTACAACTTTGGTGACCATGCAGCTGAGTTATTGCATGTTCAGTTTGTAACTCCACCTTGAAAGACTGAAATGTGTGGTGTAGGATAAGAAGCTCTCTGTTAAGGCGCAATTGTTATTCCCCAAAATTCTAATATCTAAATTCTATCCTGTTCATGTCTGTGCCAGGTGATGTGTCTTTTTCATGTGCATGTGTTTATTCAGATATAAACTACTTAAGTTCTCACCAGCCTGGGCTACAGTGGCCATTCTGATGATCTATTTCATACTCATTGCATTTTTCTAATAAGGATACAAGAGCTTATTTGTATTAAGAAGAAACGACCAGAACGGGAGCAAATGTGGACCCATGTACAAATTTGTTTCGTCCTGCGACATTGCTCACAATTATAGAAAATATAATTAGCGTGATAAAGATGCACATTGGGTTAGTACTCTCTTCATTATTCTATGATTCAAAGACAGTGATTAAGTTTTGAAGTGTTTAGCGTGTTTGTATGCTTAACAAAGAAAATGAATCTCTATGGATGAGATTAGTTGGCTAGGGAAACAGGTACGTTACTTATTGGCTCCACTGGGTAGAAAGGCGGAAATCTTCTCTTGGAGGTCACCACTATAGAAGCCCACCACCTACGTGTATTGCAAATGACTGTACAAATATATGGAAATGACTGTACAAATATATGGATATGACTGTACAAATATCTATCCGCCTTTTGCATTCCCCATGGGTGATTCAATTAGTTCATATGGGTTCCACTATAATCAACGGTTGGCAGCTGATAGAAAGGGTGTTTCATGGAAGGACCTCAAATCCTCTAAAAGTGTGTGATAACCAAGGATTAGGCGCTCAAGAGCCTAGAGTATGGATCCATTGTCATGGTGGAATATTGCTATGGCGGAATATTACTATGGAATTATTGAGATCAAGAAGTGTAAGGAGTATATTGGGCTATGGTACATTAACTCTTACCTTTTAGTGGATATTTAGTGAGTGGGATGAATATTTATAAAAATGAAAATAGATTAGTTTTTTTTGGTTACCTTGCAAATATTACAAATATTTGTTTTCTAAATTGTGAGTTAAGTGAGAGATGATATTTTAAAAAAATTAATGGGTTATTTGTTGTTTTGTCGATACTTGACAACGAATGGTTGGAGATTATATTTTCAAATGTAGTAGGGCTCTATTGTACTCATATTATGCATGGTAAGATTACTTCTAGAAGATGATTGAGTTGCATCATTCAAACAATATATGTATTGTGACGAGTGGTTGGAGATCATATTTTCAAATGTAGTAGGGTTGTTTTGTACTCATATTATGCATGGTAAGATTATTTCTATAAGATTATTGAGTTGCATCATTCAAACAATATATGTTTGCACTTGCAGACTACAACACTATTACACCCAGTATCTTGAAAATGATAAAAAGTCAATGAATAATAATCCATTTTAAGGTTTCATCACATGTAATAGCATTAAATGCAAAGCTTTTTGGACAAAACTTTTTGAAGTGAGAGCCCCCAATGTTAGCTCAATTGGTCGAGTCCCCATCGTTAAAGTAGATTTGTTGTTGAGAGGTCATAGGTTCAATTCGCTCGACACTCTCGAGGCCAGACTTCATGGATGAGCCGGCAAGAAGTGATCCCTTTGGGTGGATCTTCCTTATACAAATATTCTTCAGACGTAGTGATTACTGATCTGTAGGACCCGTGAAACACATACAAATATTTTTAACGAAAGGTACTATGGTATGGCCCCAGTGGGGGGATACATGGGATTTGAATATATATGATAGAACCTCTAGTGGGGGGCATATATGGGGTTAAATGTGTATGTAATAGGGTTAGCCTAATAATAAAGGGGTCATGTATGCAATGTGTGAATAGGTATATATGGAGATCATGTAATCGTTATCAAGGTCATGTGATTTGGATGTATGAAACTATTTGTGTATTTTAACTAGATTTTCCTACTCTTTAATGAGTTATTGTGTAATTTATTTCTCTTATTGGTATTGGAGTTGTACTCCTCACTCACATTGGTGCACATGTTGTGTACTTTTGGTTTCTTATGATATTTTAAGGATTTTGTTCATAACAAACACATGATGAATTAACCAAGTTTAGACAATGCCTCAAAAGGATGATTATGAATATAGGTTGTATGTAGAGTGTGGATTTGCTCATTAAAAGGTTGGAAGTGGATAAGAATAAGACAATCACAACTAAAGAGGCTTTGTGACATCCATACTTTTGGTGGTGATGAAGTTCCATAGGAAAAACCACATGCTGGAAAACAAATTATGCATACGAAAAGGTGGGTGGAATGAAGGCTTCCATGTCTATCACACAAGATTTGGAGACAAATATCAAATTTAACCAAAGATATGGAAGGCAAGATATTATTACTAGATACATGATAATGTTGTTCATTAGCATCTTGATTATAGGCCCTTTTTTTGCTAGTTAGAGGTTACACTAGAGCGAAATATGGGAATTATTTATGTGGAAACATGGTGGCTAGGTTTCATATCTAGTTTATGGATTGATATTTGATCCTACCCTTTGTTATGGTTTGTTAGCCTATCACCATGGGGTTTTCAAGTGTGTTATTAATTAGCAAAATTTATTTGTGTTTATGCATAATAAAGGAGAGACTCCATACTATTACCTTGTTATGATAGGCACTTCATAATGTTGGCCAATATCTTACATCATTCATTCATTAAGGGGATTTTAAATTGTGAAAACTAGAGTCAATATATTGTAATTATTGGAGTAGGGGATGTGGGATAGGAGGAGTTTATAAATATTTGGGGGTATAAAAAGGGGCATTTGGTAAAAATAGAGGATATATACTAAATATGTGGGTTATTTTTATTAGAAAAATATATTGGGAGTGGATTTCAACAAAAGGATTTTGGGAGGTTTTTATTAATATATAGTGATATTAGAGGTATTCTTTAATGTCCCATGAATGCAGATGTTATGACACGGGATAATTAAGTGGATACCTTGTGCTTATTGTTTCTTAGAGATGTTTTCATATAGGTGGTAATTATGGAAATTGTTCTAGCAATAATTGATGAAAATAAGGGCCTATTAAATTTGTTTAGAAAACCTAAGTATGTAAATCTATAGAGAAAAGAAATTTTGGGGGAAATATTTATTTGGATTCTCATATATGACCATGGGTAATCATGAGAATGTTAGGGTTTCTAAAGGGTCATGTCCTTCCTTGGAGATAGATGAAAATTTAAGCTAGATGTTCCTTTTGATTAAGGGGGAGTTGGTGGGAAGTGAAAAGGTTGTAAAGAGGGCCTCACTTCCACTAACATCCATTAATGACATAGAATTTGTAGTCATTCAATGTCAATGTTAGTACTGTTGGGAATGCTAGAAGAATCCAAGAAAGGGGGTGACAATCACGATTTTTGAATCCAATTTTTCTCTAAAATCACCACTAAGGTCAATGAGAAGGGGAGGTTGGGCAATACATAGTGTGGCAAGGAAGAGGTGGTAAAGAGGAGAAGGAAACCTAAATGTGTTAAATGGAGAATACAAGGAATGATATTAATATTTAGAAAAGATGTGGTGATGAAGCATGTGTAACTCTATCAGTGATTTGAATTGGATAATTATATTATTTGTCATCCATCTCAATGCATTTAGAGTGGAAAAAGTGGAGGAATCAGCTCAGTTGACCGTTTTAACCGGTGGGACCCAGTTTGGCGAAACGGGGTTCAAAACCTTCCCGGAGCATTTTGAGGCATCAAACAACATTTTTGCGGGTAAAACTTTGCCGCTCAACCGTAGCACTTTTTCATGTTATTCTACACACAAATACCTTTCCAATGGCATAATAATTGCATCAATCAGAGTCCGTATGCAAAAGCTATGTCACTCATAAGTTCACCTTCCTGTTTTCACACCTATAGTTCGGGAGGATGTCACGCCAGCCCCCATTATTCATGGAAAAGGGGCTAGCCACGTGTTTTGATGTAAAATACTCTAGAAGATTCTATTTTGTAACTCTAGTTAAGATTTGATGTAGTCAAACTTAACCACTAGTAGGCTATCGGGTTGTGTTATAACTGCACGCCACTAGGAGGATGAGGCATTTCATTCTTTCGTGAGAATTTTGTTCCATAGTTGAGAAAATATAGATAGGAGAGATAGGAGGTAGAGCACACAGAGAGGATATGTACACCGTAGTAGCCCACAGGCCACAGACGTTACTTCATTGTATCTGCAGCCATATTTCCAGAAAGAGAAAGAGAGCGAAACAACCTCACCTTCCAGTTGGGTTTTCTCCCAAAAGAGTTTCCAAGAAAGAATATCTTGTGTATTATGTGTGTGTGAGCTTATTTTTTCGTTCTCTACTTTTCTTCTTGATTTACTTTTACATGCATGCATTAATTACAGTTAATTTTACAGATTTTGAAATTAAATAAACTATAATAGTGTAGAATCTCATATTTTAATATAATATTGTCAAATCTGTTGTGACAAATTGTCCGATGGAATATCCATGGCACTTTACAGATCAATCAAGAAGCAACATTGATGGGAAAATTTCATGATAGAGTTATCTCTATAAAATCAATGAGCTTTTGGGTGAGAAAAGGAATAGAAACAACTTTGGCTATGCCCCTATTTCCCATTCATTCGCTAGTTGTTAGATTACTTCTATATTTCAAATAATAAAGAACAAAGAAAACATACGACATACTCCACTACCACAATGGCATCACAATTATAACTCAACATGCTACTAAATGACTTTTCATTTTCCTTTTCTCTTTCCCTCTTTCATTTATCTTCCCTCCCTATACTCCTTTTACACTATTTTTGGGGAAATTTTCCATCCTTGAATAAGGTTTTTCCTTATTGCTTACACATTTTTGTTCTTATGGGTTTTATATTGAGAGACAAAGAATCCAGGAACTAAGGATCATCATTTTATTTTCTCAACTTTTATAGTTGCTCACATGAAGGTGTCTCCTCCAACTTAAAATGCATTTTCTATTTTCAAAATAGGCTCTTTCTATTTCTTTATTAGACCAATGTAGCTTTATATTCATAACAACATAATTGTAAATTATATTTATACCATGAAACTCCATTCTAGATATTATATTACTCAATATATGGAGCTCTCTATTTGATCCATAGTTTTATTCAATCATATAATGGTTCATTATATTTCTATTTCAATTCCATTTAGTTAATATTCCTTTTATTTTATGATTTTATTGTGTTACTAATATATTATTTAAATGGGATTGGAAACCACAATATTCACATTGAAATAACCTACTTATTCTAGTTGGGGACTTAGATTAAGACCAATTGTTTCCACTCTCACCCTTTCACTTTCGTATTCAATTTATGGTTCATCAAGTGGGATTATTCTTTATATATTTTTATTAATTTTTATTAGGATATTGTATTCAGTTTTTAGTTAAACTCATATTAGTTTGGTTTTGACCAAAAAAGGCAAAATTTTCATAGTTTAATTTTGCATAATAAAATATAGTATTATTTGACAATATTTTAATTTATTTTTTTGCAATCTAATTGGCTATCAAAATGAAGATATTATTGGTCATTTTATTGATTAATTAGCTGAAAGACACAAGTTTCAATCATGTTCTGGTCAATCACATGTAATAATACTATAAATTTACACCATTTTTAATGGCGATGTCTTTACAGAGTAACAATTAGTGATATAAAATGTCAATTACCTCCTTGGTTGATTCTAGAAGCTCTCGTTCAAATGTTAATAGAGCTAATATTTATCTCACAACAAGAAATCTATATCACATGCAAAAGAAAAATTTGGAGAATAAATGATATATCATAAATTTTGGAAAACTTCCTCTGAGACTAACAAGACTCTACGTTGTACAAATTAACCAGCATAGATCCATCTTAAATAAGGTTCTAATATGAGTTGAGAGAAATCCAATTTCTTGAAGTGCAAATTTTTTGCCTCTCGGCTCAATAAATCTAATCGAATTTTTGTTCGGATTAGAGAAAACTGGCCATAAATGTGGTTTATCTCTGGTTGGTGTGAGTTCGAAGCTCTTTGTATATTAGAAAGCTTTGTATTCATTAAACCCACTTCAATGCTTCCAACCACTGTCATGTTACATTGATAGTAGCATCATACCCTTCATTTTTATAATTTTGGAAGGTTGATAATTTGATTTTTATATTACTGAAAATACTAAAACAAATAATTAAGGTGATTTTAAAAATATTTTTTATTATGAAAAAGTAAATCTATAAACATTATTTTGGTGACAAGTTAATCTCTAAGGGTGAGATAAATATTTGTGGAAAAAATCTAAAAATTACATTTTTCATATATTTTTTTAAATTCAGAGAGATTCAA
Source organism: Pinus tabuliformis (assembly GCA_031772625.1). Classification (NCBI taxonomy): domain Eukaryota; kingdom Viridiplantae; phylum Streptophyta; class Pinopsida; order Pinales; family Pinaceae; genus Pinus; species Pinus tabuliformis. Next base: position 1,261,169,440 of record CM062805.1, read on the forward strand.
AATTTTATTAAATATTAACACAACTAAATATTTATCATAAAAAAATTCTAATTATTTTTAACAAAAATATATTATATCTTCTATATTTTAAAAATATAAATATTAATATTTAAAATATAATAAATAATGTATTAAAATGTATATTTTGATAGATAAAGAAAAGTGATTCAAAATTTTATTAAATATTAACCCAACTAAATATTTATCCTAAAAAAATTCTAATTATTTTTAACAAAAATATATTATATCTTCTTTATTTTAAAAATATAAATATAAATATTTAAAATATAATAAATAATGCATTAAAATGTATTTTTGATTAGAGATAAAGAAAAGTATATATGATAGTTTGATAGTCAGATATGCCATCACATTTCACTTGAATACCAAAGCAACAAAGTAGTTAAATTAAATTGTCATCATGATTTTGTAGTTTTTTATTCAATTCAATTTATCATACTCATATTTTGTTTGTTTTATTATGTCATTTAGATGTAATGATATTAAATTCACACTTTTTCCAGATTTTTCTTTATATATTAAAATTTTAAGTTATCTTTTTTTTTTTTAATTTTAACTTTATGAATAAACAACAACAACAACAAAATACTTAGCCTCAAGGGATAGCTCAATTGGTTGAGCCCTTGTTGCTAAGTACTTTGCTTATTGGGAGGTCCCTTGATGCCCTTGGATTAGGCTTGATATATTAAGTAAATTTTCGTGGATATGTGTGGATTATCACCAGTGAATTGTGATCGTCGGATTACGAATTATTGCCATGGCAGCCACTCAGTGACCGCCAACCATGGTTTCCATAAAAACAAAAAAATTACTTAAACTTAAAACTTCTATACAAATATGAAGCATAACCAAGCTCTTTTCTCTATGACCAACACTTTTACTATACACCATATATGTGTTTTCTTTTCTAGTAATTCCAAAAAATGGGACTGCTCAATATCATGATCTATGAAAAGATATGAGAAAAGAAATAATAGTATTATAAATAAGAATAAAAATTTAGAGATTGATCATTTGAATATAATATATTAATAATTTCATCAATATACAAAAAAAAAAAAATTATGGTTATTTACATTTAATGTATATACATATATAATAAATAGAGGTGTAGTCTAACTTATAGATGAGATGGTATTTTTCAACTACCATTTTCTGGTTAATTTTAATCAAAAAGATTTTTAAAACTTGAGTTTAAGTTAGAGAAAGATTTCGGCAAAAATCACATGGAATCTCATTTGTCGACGCTTTTCAAACCAACTAGTGTGGTTCATCGTCAGGACAAGATGAAGAAACAGATCTAGCTTCTCATGCTAAATAGTCTAAGCAGAGCCTCCAACAGCTAGCATATCTAACGGCTAGTTTGATTTAAGGACAAGGGTCAAAAATATTATAATATTTTAATTCGTAAAAAATAAATAAATTAAGGTAAATGGTACGAGACCTAATAATTAAAAACTAAAGTTAATTAATAATTAGTTACAAAAATATAAATAATTATAATTTACCAGTATTAAGAATAAAAGTTAATAATTAAAAATTATAATTTAATTAAAAAGACAAATTAGTTAATTAAGTGACCTAAAAAATTATATGAGACCTAATAATTTTTTATTTTTTTTTTATAAGTTATAAGTTAATTAAAATAGAAGAAGGTAATTAATAATTTAAAAGGAAAATAAGTAAATTAAAGGATATATAAAATAATTTTATATAAAAGTATTATTAAAAAGTATGTAATTAAGGCAAATGGTACGAGACCTAATAAATCAAAACTATAAGTTAAATAATAAAAATGACCTTGAAAGGCCTAAAAAGTATAAATAATTTTATTTAAAAGTAAATAAGAATAAAAGGTACTAAAGAAAATCAAAGTTAATTATAATTAGTTAATCAAATGACCTAATGGATGAATAAAAATTATGATCGGCGTGAGACCTAATAAATAAAATTTTATTAATAATTTAAACAAGGAAATTGGTTAAAGGAAGAAAATATAATCTCATCTAAAAGTATTATTAAAATTGTAAGTTAATTAAAAAAATTTAATTAGTAAAATTAAATGTTATTGTAATAAAAGATGGAGTAATATATAAATTAATAAAGTATTAATAAAATGAATGTTAAATAATAAGATGTAATTAGAAAAGGATCAAAAGACCTTATAATAAAGGAAAGGTTAAAAGAATAGAGTAAGGAATAAATTAATTTTATTTAAAAATATTAGAAAAACAAAGGATGATAAGCAGTAAAGAAATAGAAAGGAAAATTAGTTTAAATAAATTAATCATCAAAATATATATATATATATATATATATAAAATAATAATAATAATAAATAGATAAATAAGTGAAAAATAAAGATAAAAGACACTAAAAACCAAAGAGGACGAAAAAATGACTAGGAAGAGAGGGCTGGGACCCAACACCTACTGACTTTCCAACCATCATCTCTATTGAGATTGCTTGGTCTCTTTTCGATCTCAAGCGCTTCCCTGAATTTTCGATGATGGAAATGCGAAACCTTAGCAATAACACTGGCTTCTTCAATACAAACATGATGATTGGTTTTCTCAGCATGTTCAGCCAAAGCGGAAGACTTAGATCTCCTATGCTTCAGATCTGTTGCGTGCTCGCTAATCCTCTGATTAATGGAACGACCAGTTTCCCCAATATAGGGGGTCCCACAGGAACAAGGGATCATATAAACACCCTTCATATCTTTAGGGTCGAGGGGATCCTTCGCCGATCTGAGGGACGAACAAATGGTGTTCAGGGGCCTGAAGGACACAGGGATACTATGTCTCCTGAGAATCCTACCAATTCTATCAGTGGTCCCTTGAACATAAGGAAGATGGACACCAGGAACACGATCTTTTGGTTCTTTTTTCGCCATAAAATTCTTGGAAGCTTTAAGGAAAGCCCTATGACCCATGTATCTACTGTAACCATTCTCCACAAAGACATCCAACAGATGGGATTTTTCCTTCTCAAAGCTCTTCTTGTCCGAGATCCTCAGGGCCCGAGTAGCAAGGGTACTAAGAACACCCATCTTTTGAGCCGGGAAGTGGTGGGAATTGGCATGAAGATACTGCTCCGTATGAGTTTTCTTTCGAAACACTCGATGGGCGAGGGAACCATCATCATTCCTAGAAATAAGAATATCAAGGAAAGGAAGGCATCCCTCAACTTCCTGCTCCTTAGTGAACTTAATGGCTGAGGACTGCCTGTTAAGATGATCAAAGAAGAGATCAAGCTCATCCTGGCCATGAGACCAGATGACATTGGTGTCATCCACATACCTCTTCCATAGTTTAGGGAGGAGCCGGGAGGAGTTCATAGCCTTGGACTCGAAATCTTCCATAAACAAATTAGCAACAACAGGGGAAAGGGGGGATCCCATTGCAACCCCACATGTTTGCTCGAAGAACTCCCCTTCAAAACTGAAGAAGGTGGAAGTAAGACATATCTCAACCAACCTAGCCGTGTCAGGATCTGTTAAGCGGTTGATCACATCCATGGCCTCATTAATAGGGATGCAAGTGAACAGGGAGACAACATCAAAACTGACAAGAATGTCCTCAGGATCAAGCTTAATGTCCTTGAGCTCCTCGATAAAGGAAGCAGAGTCTTTTACGAAGGACTCTGTTCGACCAACAAGGGGCTTAAGCTTTAAAGCGAGGAACTTCGCAAGAAGATAGGTAGGACCCCCAATGGTGTTGACGATGGGCCTTAAGGGGGCTCCTTCCTTGTGAATCTTAGGGAGGCCATAGATTCTAGGAGTAATAGGGTTGCTTTCAATGAGCTTATGGTGCAAGGAACTCAACGAGCCAATGGATTTAATGGCCAAAGCCACATTTCTAGCAACCTTCTTCAAGGGATTTTTGGAAAGCTTTTTGTAGCTGCCACTATTATGAAGATGATCCAGCATCTTTCTACGGTAATCAACCATGTTAAGAATCATGGCAGCACCACCCTTGTCTGCTTTAAGAAAAATGATAACCTTGTTCTGGTTTAAGGATCTGAGAGCTAAAGATTCTTCTCTGTTGAGGTTACTCTTAGGCGGCTTAGCCTTTCTCAAGGCCATTGCACAATCCTGCCTGATAGTATCCTTGATCCTATCAGGTAAACCTCAGATCCCAAACTCAATATCACAGATAATATCCTCCACAGGGATTTTTCTAGGGGTTAAGGCAAAATTTAAGCCTTTGCCCAAAACTTTAAAAACAGCAGGGGGAAAAACGAAACTAGAGAGATTAATAACCTTGTTACTAGAAGGAGAAGAAGGGGTAATATCAACAAACCGATTTTTCTTTTTATATTTCAAGCTAGAGAATCTTTTGTTGATATCATTAATACTATCATTATTGTTATTATTAATATTAAAATTATTATTATTCTTAATGTAATAACTATTATTATGATTAACATAATTACTAATGTCATAATTATTATTAAAATTATTGTGATGTTTAGTATTACTACCATAATTCATAATTCGGTTATTATTAATATTGAAACTATTATTATGACTATCGAAACTCATAATGTCATTGTGATGCTTTGTATTAATTAGGTTATCAGCAACATACGAATCAACATTAGGGCGATCACAGCAATTTAAACCTGAGCACTTACCGTTAATGAAAAACCGGTCAATCGAGCCAGCGCTGGTCATTTTTTTTTGATGATTAATTTATTTAAACTAATTTTCCTTTCTATTTCTTTATTGCTTATCATCTTTTGTTTTTCTAATATTTTTAAATAAAATTAATTTATTCCTTACTCTATTCTTTTAACCTTTCCTTTATTATAAGGTCTTTTGATCCTTTTCTAATTACATTTTATTATTTAACATTCATTTTATTAATACTTTATTAATTTATATATTACTCCATCCTTTATTACAATAACATTTAATTTTACTAATTAAAAATTTTTAATTAACTTACAATTTTAATAATACTTTTAGATGAGATTATATTTTCTTCCTTTAACCAATTTCCTTGTTAAATTATTAATAAAATTTTATTTATTAGGTCTCACGCCGATCATAATTTTTATTCATCCATTAGGTCATTTGATTAACTAATTTTCCTTTTAATCATTATAATTTTTAATTATTAACTTTGATTTTCTTTAGTACCTTTTATTCTTATTTACTTTTAAATAAAATTATTTATACTTTTTAGGCCTTTCAAGGTCATTTTTATTATTTAACTTATAGTTTTGATTTATTAGGTCTCGTACCATTTGCCTTAATTACATACTTTTTAATAATACTTTTATATAAAATTATTTTATATATCCTTTAATTTACTTATTTTCCTTTTAAATTATTAATTACCTTCTTCTATTTTAATTAACTTATAACTTATAAAAAATAAAAATAAAATTATTAGGTTTTTTAGGTCACTTAATTAACTAATTTGTCTTTTTAATTAAATTATAATTTTTAATTATTAACTTTTATTCTTAATACTGGTAAATTATAATTATTTATATTTTTGTAACTAATTATTAATTAACTTATAGTTTTTAATTATTAGGTCTCGTACCATTTACCTTAATTTATTTATTTTTTACGAATTAAAATATTATAATATTTTTGACCCTTGTCCTTAAGTCAAACTAGCCGTTAGATATGCTAGCTGTTGGAGGCTCTGCTTAGACTATTTAGCATGAGAAGCTAGATCTGTTTCTTCATCTTGTCTTGACGATGAACCACACTAGTTCGTTCGAAACGCGTCGACAAATGAGATTCCATGTGATTTTCGCCGAAATATTTCTCTAACTTGATATGGATCACAGAAGCCTAAACTCGATTAACTTGAGTTTAAATTGTTTTATCTGCATAATTCGAGTGCCATAGGGGTTTTTAGGGTGTTGAATCCATTTATTTTTTTGGGTGTTAAACTTGTATTGGCAAATTTTGGTGAATTTAGGTGAAAAAGGCTATTTCATCAATAAGTTAGACTACACCATAAATAAATAATAAAATATATATATATATATATAGATATTTATAGATAAAATATATCTTGTATTATGTATAATAAATATATTGCAAATATACATATGTATCTTTTACTTCTGTATAATCCTCTCAATATTTTTATCTTCCAATAATATAACTAATAAAATTACTATATATTTAGTCACTAACAAATCATGTATAAGTAATTTTAGAACACTATAATAAAGTATGTAGATTAAAGAGAGTATAAATTTAGCATAATATTTTCAGGATAAACATTTTAATGAAATCAATCTTTAACTTAATCATGAGAATAGGTTATGGTCAATGAATTCATATTTCAACAAATGAAATTAACAACAAAGTTGTACGTACCTGCAAACAATACATAATTACAATTAACAAAATACCTCAATTTACCAATGAGTAAAATCTAATATTGACAGGATTCTAAAGCTTAACATTAATTTAAATTCAATATTTTTACTTTAATTTAACTATATTTAAACTAAATAACAAAGACTAACAACTACATATGGTACTTGTTATATTTATAGTTTGTCACAGGATTCTTGAATCTCTTTCAACAATGGTGACAATAATTGTTTCTTGTCATATCCATATAGTATGAAGTACAATATAAAGTACAATTGTTTGATGTGTGGAAAGATCACATTTGAGCATACATGTCAACCTGTTATAAGTAGCAATTGCACAAGATGTTACAAAGGAAATGTCGTAAAGCATAAATTCGAAAATAATAGCGACATATAGAAGATCATTGAATATAAAAATTAGTGAAGAAAATGTCATTCAAAGCTAGAAAATAAAAATAAATCACTTACATTATACAAAATTTATATCAATTCTATGAACATCCAAACCAATTAATATATATACGATTATTACAAAATTTTACAAAAACAATTGCAGAGAAAGAAAATTCGATGGTTAGTTTTCTTAATCAGATTCCCTTGAAATAATGACTTACCAAGATATCCATTTCTGCTCATCAATGGTTTCAGACTCAACAAAATATACATCTACCACCCTAAATATTCCTTCTGCAAGTGTCCCAGTTGTATCAAACGTTATCATGTTAAGCCCCCCTTGGGCTTCCAGATACCTCCGAGCTTTGATGAGGAGGCATGTTTTAGTAGCATGGGCTAATCCACAAGTTGTGGCCACTAGAGTTGTGATAACCAATGCACATGGGCAAGCAGTCAGCAGAACAACTAAGGATTTGAACGAAAATTGTTAGGGTTTAATTTTTCTTTCCAACAAACTTTACTATGATATGGACATTCTCCAATCGTCCAACACATGATCCAATGATCCAAAGTAATGACAGTAGATGAGAGGGAAATGCCTTACGACGTAATTATATATTTTTTAAATTATTACTGTTATTATTATTGATGATAAAAAAAATTAATATATAAGTTAAACATATATATAGCAAGATTCTTAACCATGGAGATTCATCCCACTTTATCATACAAATTCTTAATTAATAGGTAAGATTTTTTAGAATATCATGAGCCAATATCATGGCTTATCAATATCACATGGCCAAAAAACTATAAATCATTTCATATGGCACTTGTCCATATGACCCTTTTTTAATTAATCAATTTAATTCAAATGATAAAAAGATGGTAACTTACTTTGGGGATAAATGTCAACCTTTCATTTGTAAATATTATTGAGAATATTCTAAAATATTCAGTGATATTAATTCCCTACCATCCACAATTCAAAATTATTGAAGACATATTCCAAAATAGACATACCTATGGCTTAGTTATAACTTTTTTTATATAACTATAATAATCATAATTATTATTAAAAAATTAACTGTATCTATTTTGTGATAGTGCTTCTTTATCTCAAAGTATTTATGTCATTGTTTCCCTTTTAATTAGGTTGGTTAATAAAAAAGATATATCCCATGAACAAGTGTCATATGAAGTTATGATTTCTTGAGCATGTTGTATTGATAAATTTTGATATTGGCCCATGGTATTGTAACAAAGTCTATATATAAATTAAGAATGTCCATGGTAAAGTGGGGATAAGTCTTCCTGGTTAAGAATCTTGTTATGTGTATATATGGTTAACTTATATATTAATTCTTTTTACAATTAATAATAATAATTTAAAATAAAGTTATGATTTAGTTAGTTTTTATGATTTTTTCAATTTTAACAACATGAGATGTATGATAAAATAATTAATTGTGTGTTATTATGGGTTGATGCCTATGGACATTTACCAACCATTAATTGTAATTTATATGGTTGGTAGTCACCTATGGCATGAATTTATGATAGGCATTAAACATTTACTTCAAGATACATCTCACATTGCAAACATTAATTTTTTTTCCGTAAAGAAAATTCATAATTTCATAAAAAGAAATTACATGCTGTGGATGCCCGAAGGCATATGCTGTAAGCGTGGCTTTTTGACCACTGTCCAAAACAAATATATACAAAGAAACCCAAAGGGTGTGTTGTTCTGTTGCAAAATAAAAGCTATGTATAAAACCAAAAATCACCCACGCAGGGGTTGACATCCATATTCACTATTCTGTTATATACAGAGCAAAATTCAATAAAAGTTCAGAAACAAAAAGCTATGAAAATTAGAGGTTGTTGCCCCTCTGTAGTCCCTCATCTATATATGGCCTGTGAAAATACTGATAGATCCCTGCCGGTGTATGTTCGGCGATCATCCACTCTCCTAGAGGACGATGCGTCGCTTCTTTCGATAGCCTGTCAGCAGTTTCATTTCTTTCCTTGTAGATGTGAGAAACAGAAATCTGATCAAAGAATGTTTTGAAAAAAACAATTTCTTCCATAATAGTTCTCAAAGAGTAAGCAGAGCAAATAGCTGTATTGTTAAACCAATCAGTCACTATCTTTGAATCTCCATATATTTGTATATTTTAGCATTGTTTCAGAATAGAAAAATATAGCAGATGTAAAGTGTTATCAATTCAGCATGATTGTTTGTGCCAGGACCCAGTCCCATACAGATCTGGAAGTAGTGTGCTTCAGAAAGGTAGAGGCAAATGCCACCCCCACAGCCATGCTGTTGGGCAGCACCGTCATAATAGGCCCACGGGATTGATCTGTTTATCTGTTCCTGTTGTATAATTCTAGGTCTCTTTTGGCTGTCATCGTTTGGAAGTTCTTCATATGTAGCACAAATTTGTGGGGGGAGTAGATTCCAGTTTACCAATTTATCTTCAAAGATTTTGTTATTTCTCTTGAGCCAAATGTACCATGAGACGAGGAGTGGAAGGTTCCTTGATTTTGCCACAGCCGAAGTACTCCACCAGTTTTCCCAAGCCGTTGTTATATCGACCCCCTGCCAGTTCATATTCATATTAAGAGATAGTAGGACTTGAGACCATATACTCCTGGTGGTTGAGCAAGTAAGGAAAAGATGCTGGGTCGATTCTTCTTCTTGGAGGCAAAGTACACACCGGGTAGGACCCAAGAAAGCCCTTCTTTTCAGATAGGATCCAGTGGGGATCTTATCTTCTAATATGTTCCACATCAACAGTCTGGTACGTGGAGGAGCTTTTAATTTCCATAAGGTATCCCACCAGCTTCTTAAGACCTCCAGTTTTTTGTCTGCTATAATTATGTCATACCCTTGTTTCGGTGTGTATTGCCCAGCTTTCGAGTGAGCCCAAATAAGTTCGTCCTCTACATTCCGTAATCTAACATGTGATTCTGTAAGTGCCTGAAGGTAGATTTTCCAAATTCTACTCCATTCATTTGGTATGTGCCAGTGCGGATCAGTTAGCCAGGCTTGTGTATGGAATGTAGTATTTTGCTGATCTCCAATCTGTCCCAGAAACTTTATGCCCCTGTTGTTTAGGTGTTGTATCAGTCCAACTGGTAGTAGATGGGAGTTACCACTGCCTGTCCAAGGATCGATGCCAATTCGGACAGAGGCTCCATTGCCAATTTTCCATAGTAAGCCATCCTTGATGATAGAAATAGAATTTAGTATGGCTCTCCAAATCACCGAAATGCCCTTCCTATTCCAAGTTGGGCTTCTAATCCAGTCTATGATAGTCAACGGCCAGATGTATTTATGAAGAATTACCTCAGCCCAAAGACTATTTTGTTTTAGTAAAAGCCAACTCTGTTTGGCTGCCAAGGCTTGAGCAAAAGCCGGAAGTAATTTAAGTCCCCAGCCTCCCCACTTCTTAGGAGTAGCAATTTTGGTCCATTTTACCCAGGCAAAAGGTTTGCCCTCCTTTCTTCCGTTCCAGAGGAATTTACAATAGATTTGTTGAATTCTATGAAGAATCCCTCTTGGAATCCAGGCAAGTGACATCTAGTATATCGGGGTGGCTTCGAGGACTGATTTGATAAGAGTAAGTCGGCCTGCCCTAGAGAGGAATCTATGACACCAGCAATTTATTCTCTTCTCCACTTTTGTGATGAGCCAGGTCCAGTTAGCAATCTTATAACCATCTGGTTTAGTCTGAAGCCCAAATATTTCAATCCCCCCATCAAATCAGTTGCTTGAAAGGGAAAATTTTGAGTGGCTAACTGAGATTCCTGTAGGGTACATTCAGATAGAGAGATGGTGGATTTTTCTCTGTTGATCTCCATTCCCGTGGCTCTGCAGAAAAGTATCAGAATCTCATTCAATGAAGTCGTGTCCCGGACACTCCCATTCAGGAAGATCAATATGTCATCTACAAAAAGTAGATGTGTCAGGTAGTATTGTTCCATAATTTTTAGACCTTGAAGGCCTCCCCTTCTTTTTTCTGTAGCTATGAGTCTGCTCAACCCTTCCATGACTAATAAGAAAAGAAGTGGAGATAAAGGGCATCCCTGCCTTATCCCTCTATCAATATTGAAGGTGGGTGATGTTGAACCATTAATGAGAATAGCAAAAGAAACAGAGGAGATACAGCCCATGATCCAGTTGATGAGAGCAGGGGGAAATCCCAGGTGGGTGATAATCATCTTAATGTACAGCCAATTCACTTTGTCAAAGGCCTTTGACAGATCAATTTTGAGTGTGAGACCCTTGAGATTTTTGAGTTTGATGGAGTGGAGGGCTTCCTGGGCTGTACCTATGGCATCCTGTATATGTCTATGGTGGAGGAAAGCAAATTGCTCCTAAGAGATGTGGTTAGATAATATAGGCTTGATGCGGTTGGTGATGATTTTAGAGATGATTTTGTACAGACAGTTGCAAAGGGATATAGGCCTGAAGTCATTAAAAGAGGTTGGCGAATCTGTCTTAGGAATCAAGGCCAAGTAGGTGAAGTTAATGGGGGGATGGATGTGTCCAGTAGTTCTGCTTTCTTCAATGACTGCAAGTAGATCCCATCCCAGTAACTCCAGGAAAGCCAAATAGAACTCCACCGGCCAGCCATCTGGGCCAGGGCTCTTGTCTTTCTTGAACCACTTAAGAGTTCCTTCCAATTCCTCCAAGGTGACTGGTTGAGTTAAATCCTCTGCAGCATCCTGTTCCACAAACCTTGGAAAGTGGCCAGCCAAGTTTATGATATCTGGGAGGTTGATGGTTGCCGGAGCTGTAAATTGTCTTTTGAAATGTGTAATCCCCAATCTGGCTAATTGTGGGTGAGTAGAGGCCCAACCATCAGGCTCACAGGGCATCTGCCAGATAGTGTTGGTGGCCTTTCTTCCATTAGCAAAATTGTGGAAGAATTTTGTATTACCATCTCCCGCTTGAAGCCAGATGGCTCTACTTTTCAATCTCCATTGTTCTTCCTTTTCCAGTAGTATCTTAATCTTTTGGTTCTCCAGCGTAACCAGATGTATTTTAGTCTCCTCCGATGAGAAACCTAGCCCCTGTTCATCCGTTAGCTGTGCAATTTGTAATTCAATGTCAACAAGATGTTGTTCATCTCTCAACTTCTTCCTCTTTGACCACTCCTCTGTCAATGTCCTGAGTTTATTTAACCGAATACAGAAGTCCGCAGCCGACCTCTGTTCCCTCAGAGGTGGTTGTGCTCTCCAGAATTTAGTCACCAGGTTGATGTAGTCAGGATCTTTTAGGTGTCCAGTGAAAAATTTGTAGGGGGAACGCGGCTTTTTTGATGGGCCGGTGATTTGGAGAAAAATGGGGAGATGATCTGATGATCCCCCAGTACCCACCCATTGTCGATATAGAGGGATGTAATGGATGAGATCTTCATGGATCAAGAACCGATCCAATCTGCGACCCAGGGCAGCCTCTCCCGTCTGCCTATTATGCCAGGTGGGCAGTTTCTTGTTCATAGGAACATCAACTAATTTGCAGGTATCCAGTAGAGTACTCATCTGATCGGAAATAGGGTCGATTTGTGCATGATGTCCCCAGGATTCTTCCATGCCCAAAGAAAAGTTTAGATCCCCTCCAATAATGGTGGTGTTTGAAACAAGATTATGCTCCAACAAATTGTGCCAAAAATCCAATCTGTTTTGATTAGGGGCGTAGATGTTGATCACTTTTAGCTGAAGTCCCAGCTCCCCTACAAATATGTCCATCCCAATAAAACCCATACCGCCCCAAGTGGATATATGCTTGATTGTTTTTGGATTAATGCCAATTGCGAGACCGCCAGATCTGCCAATGGCATCCATGCCCTGGAATATCCAGCCTGGGAGAATAGAGTGTAGGGTTCTGGTAATGTTGTCAGTAGTGCCAAGGGTTTCCTGGAGGAAGAGGATGTCACAATACATATCCTTTAACAGCCTTTTGAGAGCCAATCTCTTTTTGGGGTTGGCTAATCCCCTGCAGTTGTAGGAGAGCCAAATCATGGGGAAACATGGGCAGTGGGCTCACATGCTCTAAGCGACGCGCTACATCTGCCACCACTGACTTGATGGCAGTTTTGAGCTTGGATGGGCGCCCTCTGGCTGGTTTATGAAGCTTGGTCCTTCCTGGGGAGAGGCCCAATCCAAGAAGCGGGGATTTAGGACGAACTCTGGGTCGGAGGTTGTATGGATGGGATCCCTGCCCAGAAGGGGAGGAAGTATGAGAAGGGGGGTGGAAAATTCCCTGAGGGAAGTAGGAGTGGTGGAGAAAGTGGGCGGGGGAGGAGTTAAGGAACAGGGGATGGAAGGAATAGAGCAATGTGCAGATGAGGGGGGATGCAAAGATGTATGCAGAGCATTTAACATAACATCTGAAAAAAGAGCAGCGGATATGGGAAAAGACTCATTACCCGGCAGAGAAGTCGCCTCCGCTGCTGATTTGGAGCGAGTCCGAGGAGGTGAGGACGGAGCTTTTCGCCGGTTTCCAGCCTTCTTTGTAGAGCCCACCGCAGCTTCGGATGGTGCCTCTCCTTGTATCTGTTCTCCCTTATTTTGTTCTTCAGAGTACTGTTGCTTCGTCCCCTTCGAGTTTTCCGTGGTCACCGAAGAGTGCAGAGGGAAATCCTTGTATAGGTGACCCACTTTGTGGCACCTCCTGCAGCGAAATGGGACTCCTTCATAGTCCAAAAGTTGTTTGCGTGAGAAGTGCCTCCTATGAAGAGTAATTTTTTCCTCAAGGCCAGCCCTGGTGTCAAGGTGTACCAAGATCCTTGCCATAGTCATGATTCCTGTTTTTTCGAAGGACTTATCATGCTCAAGGTAAGTCCCCAGTGCATCTCCAATACGTTTGAACACCTGAGGGGTCCAAAATTGCATAGGTAATCCAGGTAGTCTGACCCAGATAGGTCCTGCTCCGAGCTGTTCACACTCTGGATCGAAAAGAGGATCCCATCGCTTCAATAGAACTGGTGCGAGCTCAATATGCCAGTATCTCGATAAAATCCATTCCGTATACTCCTCCCTATGAAAGCGGAGGGCAAACCATCCTCTGGCCAACACCCTAATTACAGGAAGTTCTTTCAGCAGGGAACCCCATATCTCCACTGTCCATTGACGCAGTCTCTCCACCGAGTAGTTCCTACCTCTAACACGGCCAACAAGAACTTTCCTCGCCGTGTCCATAGCGTCCGCCATTTGAATGTCTTCTCCAAAGGTCAGGTTGATATCAGTGTCCACTGCTCTGAGACACCGACCCTTTTTCAGCTTATCCGAGCGCCTACCCGTAGGGTAATCTTTAAGAAGGTTCCGGCATGGTTCCGAGGAGCTATGCTGCGCCGAATGAGTAGGTCGAGGGTTAGGAATAGGAGAGCTGAAACAGCCAGAGCGAATTGGGGAATGCGGCTTGAGACTGCACGAGCCTGGGTGGAAGTAGGATTGTGCAAGTCGCGGGGGGTTGGACGGTGATACCTGATCTCCTTGTGACCTGGGGGAGGCAGGTTGTATTGTTGAACGGGGTTGAGGCCAAAAACAACGGGCAATACCACGCAACCGTCAAAAGAAATCCACCGACAAGCTCGACTGTAGAGGGAAAAAACCATTAAAAAACAAAACCGCGGTCAGACCCGCGTGGATAAACCTACTACCATGTCTGCATGAAGCTCGTTGTTAGCAGAAAACTCAGGTCTCACATTGCAAACATTAATAAAATCATAAAAGGACTATTTTACAGAAGTCATTGCAAAAAAACGTCAATAAAAGATCTAAACAAAGCAACTACTAAGAAACCAAGCAGAAAATCTAAACAAGGCAACTACTAAGAAACCAAGTAGAATTGTTTTATGCGAGAAGAATTCACATTGGAACGAAGCAGTAGTACTATGTTAATTATCACACAACCTACAACCTCACTTTTGTTGGTATCTTCCGAGCATTGGTACATTTCAAACAACAAAGGAATGTTTACTCAAACTATCTCTCATTTCAAATGGTTATTGCCCATTTAATATCATAATTCTTTAAGTTATGTTTTTAATATGGACTAGAAAAGTAAAAGTGATATGAATTTTAATATTGAAAAAATCAACACAAAAGAGGCATCTCAGTATAACATCGCATCAACGATCATGAGGAAGAGATGGTGATCATTCTTGAAATACAAACCACATGGTACCGAAGAGAAAAAAATGTTTATTGAAGTGCATAGTAAAGGTTATCATGTGTTTGTTAGAAATTTATCAGCGCATGTCACGATGATATATCACAATGTGGCTCGATATTTTTTATTTTGCAAAAACTATCTTTGAAAATCAAACCATTTGCTTTTACTAACCCTTTCAAACAGCCAAAGGAAATGGGGATGTAATATTTTGCACACCAAATTCATCTCAATTATTTTGACCAATTTTCACTTTCCCCTGAGCCATCGTGATGGCCATTTTAACCTAGTCTACCAGATTCAAACTATTATACAGAGATAAATCATAATATAAAATTAAGAATTATATAATATTAAAATGGAAACAGTGTGGCAAATGAAAGTACATCTCAAAATAGTACATAGTGGCACGTAAGGGAATTCATTTAAAAAAGAAACACCTTACGGCGTAATAAATCGATAATATATTTATACAAATAAAATTAGTGTAACAAATTTACCTGCTATAATAAATCAATAATAAATTTATACAAATAAAATTAGTGTAACAAATTGGTCATCATATAAAGTGTTATTAAACATTACTACACCTGAGGATGAGCATGCTTGGATTAACTATTTTCCACAATTTTATACCAGGTGGGAATATCGTTCAAGTTGATATTATGATGAAAGGTAAAGGTAGAAAGCAACCTGTAGACTCGTTGCAATTAATCTATATAAAAATATATATGGAAGGATTTGTATAACATATCATATTAATCATAATTTACGAAATTGTTCAATATAATACACAAAGTGATCAATGTACACGCATTAGATATTATTTCCCTTTATTTACACTATATTTACACTAGTTTAGTTGATATAAGGAACCCCATTCAATATGATATTATGGTAGAAAGAAATAAGACAAATCAATATCAAAACATATGATTTACGTCAAACCATTTCAACTATTTCAATTTGGTAATGATTACTTTTAATTTTAAAAATAATAATAATAAGAGATTTTCTCTTTACTAAATAAATAAAAAACAATTAATCATAAAAAAACAATTAATAAAAAAAGAAAATTTATAATAAAAATTAAAGTAGGAAAAAAATGTTAGATATCTTTAAACGCAATAAAATTAGCATTTGCCCCTAAAGATGTAAAGGTACATTGAAGGAATAGAAGGTTTGGGAATATCATTTTGAAAAATAAAATCATTGAGTCAATTTGAAAAATAAGGACCTTGAAAAAATCACAGTCCAGTTGGTGTGTCAGCTTCTTGGAGAGCATCCTATAGACCACCCGGTCGCGCTAGACTTCCCAAACCTAAAATTCAGTGAATGAAATGGGTCTTCGCCTTTTGAGGGGAACCAATCAATATGTGTCATTATTCTTGCTATCTCTTGGATGCATGGAAGACCATTGTAAAACAAAATCGCATCCTACTTCGACCTCCTTTGCTGGCAGGAAAGACCATGGATGATATCATCATGGAATTGGAGGGTTCACTTTTTGAAACTCTCTGAGGCATCTCGAAGGACAAATCTCTTCTTGAGCCTCTCTAAGGTGTCTTATAGGAGGGATTTTTCTAAGTCGTTAACAAAAATAGGTGGAAGTGAGAATGCCATTAAGTGATACAAGTCCTCCATCCTCTCCTTACTCTTCTTCTCCTTGCATTGATTCTTCTCTGCTTAACTATCAACTTGACTTACCTTCTTCGTTAGATTTCTTATGTGCCAAATCCATATTTAAGGATAAAGGAATTGAATCGTAGTTAACTAAAGCTAAGCTAAACCCTTCATAGCGATGATGCATCGATTCTTTGCCTCTCTTCCTTGTGAAGGAAAAAAAACCCAGTTCAAAGTTCCTTCATAACCTAAACACCACATTATTTCATCCTACTTTCAAACAAAAGTTGCTTCCCTCTAATTTGACAACGAAAACAACATTATATCTCTGCACAAAGTTCCATATCTCTGTGCAATACTCCATCATAGTCATCAGCACAAAGATTTTTTTGTTTGCATCGCAACACATAATCATATCTTAGTATATTTTCCCTCCATAAGATTTAGCACAATCCACTATTCTATATAGAACTTATCTTTATGCAGTGCTCCATCATAGTCAATGATGCATAACTCTTTTTTTGTCTGCATCACTTCACACAATTTCATCTAGAATAGCTACCCTCCATTCACTTAAACACAATCCACTATCCCATAACACACTATATCTTTGTGATGCACTCCATCATAGTCAATTTGAACCCAAGTGCCATCTATGATCAAGATTAGGTTGTCATAGTGAGATACACCACCTAAATTATGCGGCTTGACTCAGTCAAAGGGTAGAATATTCAACATGAAGAAGGTGTAACTTGCTATGCAGTTGTATATATGAAATTGATTGACGTGCAGCATTGCACCTATAGCCATTCCCGATTCACCTAGCATAAAATTGATGTTTAGAGGAAGGTCGCAGCCTACAATTATTAAGGAATGCAAACTATGAAGTCCCTTTTCTTACGAGATAATATCAAAGAAGAAGAATAAAAATAAAGCTTATGATAGCAGCATCTTGAGAAGCTGCTTCTATAAGTGTATGGAAAGAATTGTAGTGGACATACAAGTAGTTGGCAGCGTTGTGAACCTAGAATTGAAAAGGTAAACAAAGTAGTCAGTAGTGGTCTGTCGAAATTTGTTTGATTGTGTGAAGATTCACTCACATCGGTCTTGACATCGATCATGAAATCTATTTGGTTCTCATAATGATCACGCCCTGCCCTCCCAAGATCGGGTTGTGATTATTGTCGGTTGGTAGTTGTGGTTCTTATGATACAAAAAATAATTGATGTGCAAACAAAGTTGTAGTGGAAAACTGAGCAGTTGTCAGTTTTGTGAACCCAGCACTGTGGCAGACAACATAGCATTTGACAATGGTCTGTTGAAATTGCACCCACTCAACATGACGTCTGAAGAAGATCTAATCGCCATGGAGATATATCTATCAAGCCAAAAAATTGCAAATATTTCTCCACCATGTCATTCCACATGTCGACAATGTGAAGAGGTTTCTTGCAACGTACAAATGAGCAGCGCGATCAGAGTGCCACAACGAAATTATGGAAAAATAACTGGTAATTACGCCAATAACTAGTAAGCGCGCTTAGTGAAATCTGGTCCAAAAAAGCATAATTTATCTAAAACTTTATAATTGTTGTGTTTTTCCACGTGGTCAAAAATTATTGGACAGAAGAGGATGAAATTGAGCCTATACTATTGGCTGAATTTTCTCAACCAAATCCATCATAGGAACACCTTCGGTGTAAAAATTAATTCACAATAAAAATCAATCTAGAAAAAAATGGTTAGATATCCCGATTAGGTATCCTTAAATGAAAGAGTAGTATCCGAATAGTGATAGCTCCATACCTCCTACCTATCCCACATATTTGTAAGAGGTTTCCTAACCCATTTCTAAACTTTGTTGGGTAATGTAACACCCTCCTCCCACATCTACCCAAGTAATTGGTCAACCGACGTAAACATGTGACAAAGAGCTACTATGATATAATTCAACTCCACATGTGTCAGTTAAGGAAGTGGAACCAATGGATCACACTACAAAGACCTTCCAGAAAAGTTGTAGAACCCCCAAGTTCCATCCAAACCTTCTAGGTAACTAGCCCCTGAGACAAACTGGCCTTTTACTACATTAAACCCTTAGTCGCTCCCATAACATCATCATGAGTGTGAATGGAACCCTATAGTCGCTCCCACGACATGGGCATGCATGTGAATGGGGACTTTCCCATGTAGTTATGTTCCTGTGACTCCAAATTTTGTGCCACCTTTTTAGGGCCAGGGCTAAGGTCACTACCCAGAACTGCATAAACTTCCAAAAATGAAAGATAACATCTGAACAATGATACAAATTCAATTATCAACAAGGAATTAACTGGACGCCTACTAGCCATTATAGGCATTTCATCACACATGTCACAAATATGCATTCTACAGGTTTAAACAACATATATGTGCATAGGGGTCTCATACTTATCTGAGAATCACTAAGAAGCATTGATGCATCATCACAATAACTGCATTACCATCTATTAATCCATATATTCATTGTACATTCAATGATTAACCAAAACATGATGAGTGCCATACATTTTCACTGTCATAAAACTCACTCATAATCAGCATATAACCAACAAAAATTTCAAGGATATAACAATCATATAAGCCACATATTAATAAGTATATTTACCCATAAAATACCAAGGAGAAAGAGAGATCTTATTGATGATTTCATAAGCCGGCCAGGTATGAGAATTCCACGAACCACCCGACTATAGACTAGGTTGAACCAAATATTTCTTTCAGTCAATCACCTACGTGCCATATTCCAAGCATGAATGTGGGATCTCATCAAACAAATCTATCAAAATCATCTAGGGCTTCCAGAGGCCAAACCACCTCAACCCTCAACTAGTGATTCCACCTCACGGTTGGACATCAGTAACCATTACCATATTCATCTCTACCCAAGTTGTCCAAAGCGCTAGATAATTTGTTCCAACCAGGGCTTCTAGGACTAGTAACTCAACCCATAGTTGTTGTTGGGCTTCCAGAGTGTTTGTCCAACTAGGGATTCCAGGACTAATAACTCAACCCAGCAAGGGCTTCCAGTGTGTTTTGCCAACCAAGGCTTCGAGGACTAGTAACTCAACCCAAGCTATTATAGTGCTTCAAGAGCATTTTTCCAACCAAGGCTTCCAAGAACTAGTAGCTCAACCCACAGCCAAAGGAACATGAGAACCACCCAAAAAACAAAACAAAAGAACCCACAACACCATAGTTATCTAGGAAATGTTAATTCTAGGCAAATCCACTGTCAATCTAGGAAATCCTCCATGCCAATGACAGATCATAACCAAGAAACTACATGCATATGTCATGTATGCCAAAACTAGTGAGGAAAACATACATGCAACTCAGTACTTGCAATCAAAACTCGTTGTATATTTTGATCCTGATGTCCTCTTGTGTTTTCCTACTCTTCCTTTGCCTTGTTAATCCAAACTCCAAGTATGCCACACACCTCCAAGAGTGCTCCAAGAAAACTCTAAGTATCCAAGAGTATAATAGAGAGAGAATAGAGAGAGAGCTCGAAAACTAAACTGACAAAAGCTACCAACTAATTATCAAAAACCTTTTTTATCAATGAGGCCTCTATTTTCTTCATTTTCCATTACTTTCCTTCATTTTCCTCCTCACATGCAACCTGTGACCTTTCACCTCCCTTTTCTCCTCATTTCCATTATTTTCATAAATAAAATGTCAACAAAAGTCATATGCCTTTCCAAAGCCTTTGCCATTTACTTTGCCAATTTCCTTAGCCATTAATTAATCACAAGTGATCCCCATCAATATTTTTTTGCCCAACATTCAGCTTGGAATGTGTTTCCCATGACCAAGATCTTATTTTACCTTTATTATTTTTTACATGGATTTTTTTATCAGGGTTGTTACAGAACCCTCCCCCTTGGGGGAACACCATCCTCAATTTTCAACGACATCTACAACCAAAAAACTACCGTAAACAAAACATATTTCCCATGGAGCTTTGTAACTTAGATCATTTCATTATTTACAATGATCAATCTGTTCAGAAGCAAACCAACATGACAACATAACGACATGACATGACACCCATATTGCTTATTGGATATTTATAACACAACTCGTGGCAGTAATTGCATACATATACATATGTACATACACCAAAACATATACCAAACATATACCAAAACATATACCAAACATATGGCAAACATTTTCTCAACCAGTGAATAGAGAAGGATACATATCCCACATCTGATCGACCATCTCCCCTGTAGTTTCATTGGGCCCAAAGTTGTTCCACTGCATGTTAACATGCTCGGTTTCTCAGTTTTGGAGCATGAGCATCTTTCTCTACAAAATGCGTTGAGGTTCTGGCTGGAATTATCCTTCTGGATCCACTTGTAATATAGACCAGTCAATCACATGATCAAAATATTTAAAATACTTATTAAGCAATGGAATATGGAAAAAATCATGGACTTTCACTGTTAGATGCAGTGAAAGTCAATAGGCTACTAGCCCAATCCTCTCAAGGATCCTAATAAAAGCCCCAAAATCAGGGTGTCAGTTTGGCACATGATCCAATCCACAAGGATCTCTTCTTCAACTTGATAAGCAAGTGCACCTGCTCCCCATCCTGAAACTCTTTAAACAACATGTTAGGATCTGCATAGCTTCTTTTCCTGTCATGTGTTGCTTTCATATTCTTCTTTATTACTTGCACTTTCTGTTCCATTTTCACCAACATGTTCGGTCCAATCAACACCCTGTTAACTAGATCACTCCAACTGATGGGAGTATTGCAACTCTTCCCATACAATGCCTCAAACAGACTCATCCTCAAAGATTATTGATACCAATTATTGTACTAAAATTCTACCAGTGGAAG
This sequence comes from Pinus tabuliformis, assembly GCA_031772625.1. Taxonomy (NCBI): domain Eukaryota; kingdom Viridiplantae; phylum Streptophyta; class Pinopsida; order Pinales; family Pinaceae; genus Pinus; species Pinus tabuliformis. Next base: position 1,261,190,913 of record CM062805.1, read on the forward strand.
ATACTATTCTCACTTTCATTGTTGATGCATAACATACATCCTCAACATGTCCTCCAATATCCTGTTGACCCTTTCTATTTGTCCATCTGTCTATGGATGATAAGTTATATTGAAGGCCAAATTTGCACCTAAACCTGCAAACCACTCCTTCCTGTAGTGCCCACTCTAGTTTCCTGACCCTAATATGACATTATCTTAGATACTTTATTCTTTGAGGACCTCAAGTTGAGGATCCGGACACATGACTCTATTAGTAGTGATTGTGATATTAGTGGTTGTGATGTTTATGTATGTTCCCCATTGAAAATATGATGATGATAGTATTAATGGTTAGGTATGTTCTCTATTGGTATTATGATGATTGTAACATTAATGATTATGGACGTTCTCTATTGATATTATGATGATTGTAACATTAATGATTATGCACATTCTCTATTGAATTTATGATGATGATAGCACTAAAGGATATGTATGTTCTCTATTGATATCATGGTGATGATAGATTTGATGGATAGGTATGTTTTCTATTGATGTTACGATGTTGATAGCCATGATGGATGTTTCCCCTATGTTACCTACTTGCATTAGTTTTGGTTCACAATGAACAAAGATGCGAATGAGTAGGTGATGGCAATGATGTTACTATGACAATGGCTAACACTGAGAAACCTTGTTACTGATGATTATTGAGTATGGTAGGAAACCACCAGAGGCACTTGCATATGACCAGTTGACGACACCTGGCACAGATTAGTTGCTTGGCTGAATGACTCACATATGGGTGATGGGGTTGTACAAGTGGATGGAACTACATGGGAGGGGTGGGACAGTGTCCCTAATCTCACCCACTAGCACTCCTATCATGACTTGGGCTGGAAAGGTTGAAACACCTTCGCCTTGAAGATCACGATGCCATGATGGCAGGTCCCAAAGTTGGGTCGCTCATGAGGATTTTACCAGGGAACGCGCATCAAGGCGGATTCCTTGATCCTCGACACCATTAGTCTCACTATAGCAGGCAACATAAGAGATGATAGTGTTCTATGTTGTTGCACCTATACTTTCCCCTCGTAGTCACTAAATGCTTGAAGGGAAAGTGGTGTGGCACCCTTGGAACTTCAAGGGAAGTTCTTGAAGGGCACGACCAAACTTGGTGTCATGCGGAAAGAGTCAATTTTGCGGACAAAACCGACCTCCCTAGAAGCTAAGGCTTTCTAGTGACAAACAAGACAATTAAACACTACCTTTCTCTAAACATGCATTTAGAATACAAGTAATCAGGTGTTTATAACATACCTTTAGTCCAACGCTTTGTAGTAGTCCAGCCTCGCCGATCCGGATGAAATCCTCCTTCTCTTCGAAACCTGCATTCACTAACATGCCAAAAGATTACATAGCACCTGAATAACTTATAAAATAACACATATTCATCATACAGACCAAGGAGTATATGAAACAAATCATGTATAACAATCTGTTGAGAAAAGGGAGCTTAATTGTATTAAGTGGAAACAAAAGAAACCATTACAACCTGAGCCTTGGTGTTGTGCAGGTCGCTCCTAGGGTCCAGCAAGAGTTCTCCTTTACTTTGATCAGCTCACCCACTTCCAAATAAGGCTAGGAAAGGATGGGAATCTCTCCTCTCAAGCTCTATAAGGGAGTCCTAATTCCAGCAGCATCTACCCTTAGGAATGTTCAGCTTTCAACCTCTCCTCCCTCTGGCCCAATGCTTGTATTTATAGTGCTTTAGAGGAAGTTAATCAGGTCCACCATCAATGGGATAAGCCCCTATTTGAATGGGATAGCTCTCCTCTTGATGGGATAAGTTCCTCTTTCATAGGGATACATGAACCATCTGGAGGCGCTCAATACACGTCAAAGAAACTTCTAGAATGCTCTAGAAATGACCACAAGTAACTTTTTTGAAGTGAAACTTGCGCCTTTTGATCTTTACAGGAGTACGCACCCACCCCTTTACAGACAGAGCGTACAAGTACGCATGGAATGTGAACTTGAGGTGCGTACACGCAGGTAAGGCTAAGAGAAACTGCGTAACCAGAGTTATATAGATTTTTAAAGACTTTCTCTCTTTCTTGGAGTTTGACATGAAGAGCAGAGGTATAAGACTTGCCAAGGAGGATAGTATGACAGTTGATGGAGCCATACTAACTGCAAATAGTCATGGTGACAAATTTTAGTGTAACACTTGGCATCACAAATAAACTATTAGGCATGGCACCCTTGGAACTTCAAGGGAAGTTCTTGAAGGGCACAACCAAACTTGGCACCCTTGGAATCATTAAAAATAAATTAAATAATAAATATAATAAAGGAATGAAAACTAGGTAAATTTACATCAAGGATAAATGATGTTAGAAACCGAGGTAATTAAATCAAAAATAAAACTTGGGTTAAGAGGATCATAAGAAGAAATAAAATAGGTTACCTCAAAAACTCTACCCTTCCCATGTTGGAAAATAGTAGGTAGATTATGTAGTTTAATTAGGTAAAAGGGGAAAGAGGGACATAATTGTAAGGATAAAGAAAATCCTAAAATAGTTAAACCTAATTAAGAGAAGAGGATGGTGAATTAAAATAATATTAATAAATTAAATTCTAGAGAAATGAAGAGAACCTCCATGTGGCAACAACCAACGTAAGAATATCCATCTAAGAGATAGCTTGAGGTAAATTAGGGAGTAGATAGGAGATCAAATCTTGACTCATTAATTGACTTTAGTAATGAACACAAATTAAGGAGTAAAAAGGGGGGATCATGAGGCAACTAGGAGAAGAAATAGAAATCTTGATTGAGGTGAGGAAAATATTAGTTTTAAATTAAAATTTAAGTAAATAATTTTGGAGACCCTTGATGAGAGCGTGACACATGGGTGGGTGAATAATCAAACTATTGAATTATAAAAAAATATATTAATTGGGCATGACATGCCAAGTTTCACCTATGAGGAATCCTATAAAAGAAGGGGCAAGCCATGGGAAAAGGGACTTTGGAACCCTATGGTGGAATGGATGAGACTATGTCAGAGCAGTGATTACGAAACTATAGTGAGTTTGGTGAGGTATAGGATTTAAAGAGGGGACTCTTGAGCCAAGGAGTGCTCGCCTCTACTAGCTATTGCATTCCTCCATTGTACAACCCCATTGCAGCTCAAGGGTTCGCTGGGAAGAAGAGTACCCAAGGAGTAGGCTGGGAGGTTAACTGGTGGGTCATCACATTCAGATCAAGTATGACATCATTCACTCTTGAAGGTGACTGGCAGCAAGGGAAGACAAGTAACGGCAAATCAAGTGGAGTCTCGTCTTCTGGTGAACGGTACATGTGTGTTGCAATATTATTTTGTATGGTTTTTTTATGGCCTTAGTTAAATATATGTCAATTTTATGATATGTTCAATGAAATGAAATTTAGGAATGTGTTAGACAGTTGCTGAATAAATTTGAATTCCCAATGTTTTTTTCTCTTCTGGTTGTATTTTATTGTGAATTGTTTATTAAAAAAACAAAATATATATATATATATATATATATATATGGTATAGAAATGGTCCTCACACTTCCAAAACTTGGAAGTGACTTGGCATCCCTCTCTGATATGATTCATTGAGTATGTAGAATTCACCGGAATAAAGTGAGGTACCTTCGTCAATCTGTCCACCACAACCATGATGGAATCATGCTACCTAGATGTCCTTAGAAAACCTATGATGAATTCCATGTAAATGACCTCCCATTTCCACTTTGGAATTGGAATCGGCTATATTAGTCCACTTGGATTCTTACACTCTTCCTTTACCTACTGATAATCTAAGCATCTCACCACAAACTCTGCCACTTCTTTCTTCAAGTTCATCCAGTAATAGAACTTCTTCACCATTGTCAACATCTTCTAATATCCCAGGGGACCTGAATAATATTTCACATGAAACTCTCTCAAGATAAGCTTCTTGAGCTCATTGTCATCTGGCACATATATCATATCCCTAAATCTAACCAAGCCATCTGTCGTGAGATAATAGTCCACATCCTATTCACCTGTATTTGCACCTGTAATTGTACATGTACGTGTGCCTGTACCTATATTTTGTTGTAACATGTGCCTGAGGTCCATGTACATATTATCCTATTGACCTACCTGTAAGATCTGAGCCTGTAAATATATCCCATAGGAACTCATAGTTGCTATGTGGTTCACCTGTATCCGTCTGCTAAAAGAATCTACAACCTTGCTCTCTTTACCTTTAATATACTTGATCTCAATTTCGAACTCGTTGATCGTGGCTAACCATCTACCTGCCTGGAATTCAAATTTGGTTAGTCAAACAAATACCGCAATCCACTGTGGTCACTCATCAATACAAATTGTCTACCAAAAAGATAATGCCTCCACATCTTCAATGCATGGATGATCGTTGACAACTAAATATCATGTGTCGGATAGTTCTACTCGTGCTCATTTACTTTATGTAATTCATATCACACTACATATCCCTCCTGCATAAGACCTCCATTTAGGCCTCTTTTGCAATAATTTGTGCATACCACAAATTCTTTGTCTGGATCTGCGATCTTTAGAACTGGAGCATGTGTCAACAATTGTTTCAATTTCTTGAAACTTGTTGCACATTCCTCTTTCCATTCAAACTTCTTACCTTCCATTTGCAATGGTGTGATGGAATATGCAATCTATGAGAAGTTCTTGATAAACCTCCTGTAATAACCTGCTAACCCCAAGAAGGATCTCACCTCATCCACATTCCTAGGAGTTTCCCACTCCATGATAGCTCTTACCTTTTCTGGGTCCATTGTTATGCCTTCCTTGGAAACCACATGTCCCAGGTAATGTACTTCGATCTAAAATAAATTGCACTTGCTGAGCTTAACATACAATTAATGCTCTCTAAACAATATCAATATTGTTGCTAAGTGTCCGGCATGCTCTTCTTCACTTTTAGAATATACCAATATATCATCAATGAACACAATAACAAACTTATTCAAATAAGGACGCAACACACTATTCATCAAGCACATAAAAGTAGCTGGAGCATTATTCAAACCAAATGGAACTACAACAAACTCATAATGCCCATAGCTGGTCCGAAAAGAAGTCTTGTATATTTTATCCTCTTTAATGCGTACCAGATGATATTTGGATCTCAAATCAATATTTGAGAACATTGTTTCTCCCTTCAACTGATCGAACAAGTCCTCAATCTGTGTGGAGTTTTCTTCTGGAATTATCACATCCATAATTTCTTGAATCGATGTTTCGAGCCATCCACCATGGCTCATCATCAGGATAGATCAATAGGTATATAAGACATATCTTGACAGAATTGATGAGCTTCATCATTGGGTAATTATATGGGCTTTAATTGGCCTTAATTCACCTCCTAGCTTAGTCAAACCAACTATTCTCACAACTTATTGCATACTTTTGATTATATTTTGCTTATGAGTTGAGTTAGAGACGGATATTTTGCTTTGTGGTCTAATGTGCATGTAATGCGGGAATAAAGGATAAAAGCAAGGAACTGTGGGAAAGACCTTAGTCAAAACTCAAATGGAACAAGGGAGAGGAATTATAGGAGGCAAAGCCTCCTCATTTACTACCCCTCCATTCGAATATTCCTCCATCAACTCGGAGTGCAAATAGCCAAATCATGACTAAAAGATAGTCAAGCAAGTGAAAGTGACAAAAACCAGTTTATCTTGAGTGCGGAGCGAAGCCTCCCTAATGGGAAGGAAGTCATTGGAGACTTCAGATGTATAAGTAGAGAGGCTTAGGACCTTATTAGGATTCGGATTTTTATTGTAAAACTCTACTTTATTTCTGACCTGCAAGACTTGTGACAATTTGTTCTGTAATCCATGGTTTTTATAATAAATATGAGTTTTGTTTTGAGTCAGCACTGAGTTAACTTAGAGGGCTAAAGCTCTTGGGTTAGGGCCCAACCCGAGCAACCAAAACTCCTCTCTATTGTACATGTATGCTAGCATAGATTTCTGATTTTGTTCATTTGCTTAAGTAGCTTCCTAGTTTTCTGTTCATTTGCTTAAGTAGTTGCACTTCCATTACAGCAGTATAGAGTGGATGATTTATGGTTTAACTGTTCATTTGCTTAAGTAGTTGCATTCCGCTTACAGTATTGTAGAGTAGATCAGTTGTGCTTTAGTTTACTTCCATTTGTACATTCTTTCAATTCACGGGGTAGTTAGAGGAAAAAGATCACCATAAGGTTGTTTGCAGGCATCTCGACCTCGCCTCCTCCCTCTCAGACCATGACTTGAGGAAGAGACCCTTGAACAACCCCAAAAACATAGGTTTCTAGTTCTTGCATGAGCTTTGGAGTTTGTTGTTTGACGCAGTTAATTGTTTTGTTTCACTGTCATTATTTTCCATTACTCTCGGTCCACCCTCACCCTCACTGGTTTTTCTGTCATTTTCATTTGAAACCTCCTTCAGCACGTTCTTCATTAATCGTTTCCTCACTGTCCAATCCACAACAAACCTGACCAATCACCATCTGATTCATTAGTTTACCCAACAGTCGTCGCGAACGAAGTCTTCCACCTACTTTATGCGCTCTAATCTCCACCGTTGATCTGTCTCTTGATCCAACGGTTATCGCGTCACCTCAATACTTTATGCACCCCAATATCCACCGTCGATCTGTATAGCTTGATCCGACAGCTATAGCACAATCTCCTGTGGATTCTTGCACGACAGTTATCCACTCGAGAGCACATGAGAAAAGTGGTTTTCTCATGCTATGTGTCACTCAGTTAGGCTAATCGCGTGAAATTCAGAAATACAGCTTACAGCTTTGAGGGCACGCGAGAAACTGCTTACCGCCCTCGAAACCCGCTCCATCATTTCTGCACATTTTCTTCCCGCAATACGATCTTCGTCATTCATCTGCTGATTAATCCTATTCATTCATCCATTCACTTAATTCCTCGCAATAAGATCTTCGTCATTCATCTGCTTCATTACCTTGTTCATCCATATATTCACTTAATTCCTCGCGATAAGATCTTCGTCGTTCATATGCGTCGTTCCAAGGAAAATTTTAAGGATGGAAAATTTTCTTGAAGTTTAAAACATTGGCGAATCTCACTAATCCCTAAAATGCAAATTATAAATGTTTATTGATATATTTGTAAAATTATTCAAATTTATAATTATTTTATATATAGTCTCTATATAATGTTGGCGATTTTTAAGGTAAAATAATTTTATATTCTAAAATTTGGGCGAATAGTCTTTTATAAAATTGGAAATTGGCGAATCTTTTTTGTGGAAAAATCATGGAAAATTAGCCCACTGGGCGAACATTAGCCCCTAAAATTTTCCATGGTCGTTACCCTATTCATCCATCCATTCACTTAATTCCTCGCGATAAGATCTTCGCCGTTCATCTACTTCGTTACCCTATTCCTTCACCTATTCACTAAATCACCCGCGATAAGATCTCCACCATTCATCCTGTTTGTTAACCCTGTTCATCCATCTATTCACTTAAGCCCCCGTGATAAGATCTCCATCATCCATCTTTTGTTCATTGATCAATCCAATGGTCCCTATGCACTACTACGTCCTTATGTCCTCCTTTCACCAATTTTGATCTCCAACTGCTCTTCTGCTTGAAAACAGATTTAGTTTAGTTCCTTTGCTTACATCTTAGTATAGTTTAATGCTCTTTACCACTGCAACTTAGATAGCAGCACTAGGTTAGTGTTGTTTTAGCAATTCTGTTTAGCATGGCTGTTTAGATGGTTAGTTAGGTTATGGTGTGTTTTAGCATTACATGTTATTTTCTTCATTACTACAGTAGAGTAGCTCTCTCTTAGAATAGATTTGCTCTTATTCCATCAAATAATTAATCTTCTTTTGACCCTATAGAAATCTAGCTTGGAACCCCTGGGGTATCTTGCCAGATGAGCAATGACAGCAGGGAGGACCTTCACTTTTACTTGTGCATATAGCACCGTCACCTCCAAGTTTGTAAGAACCCTAGGTTGATAAGTAAATCTGGTAGCCCTAGGAGTTGCAGCATTCTTGTTGCAATACCTAGGCTCATCACTTTTTGGCGCCATTGCCGGGGAGGTGTCAAAGTAGAATGTGATTACTGCTTTCTTCTATTTCTAGTCTCCAAATTTCTTTTCTTCTACTTCTTATCCTCTGTTTTCTTCCATTAGTTTATTTCTGCAAGAGTAATCTAGTAGCCTCCTTTCTTTCATTTGTCATTATTTGCTTTCCTTTCCATTCTATAAGAAGAATTTCAATTCAGCAAGTATTTTTTTCCTGTCAATAGTTTTCATTCAATTAGCAATTCGTTTCTGCAAAGAACTTTCTAGCTTTAAAGAAAATATTACAAAAACCAACCCAAAAACATTTCCTTTAATACCTCGTAGGAATAGGGACAATTCAGGGAAATTCTTGCCAAATACCCCCACTGCATCCAACAGTCAACCTTCTCTCTTCTTTGTTGACTGTGACCTGGAAGAATCTTTAGGTGAGCAACCTTACATGTTTGAAGAACCTACAGGGGAAGAAGAAGAGGAAGAACAAATTCCTACTAAACCAATGGCTGAAGACTAAAATAATAGAGGAAATAGAGAGAGAATTGAGTGTGCCTTCCCCGTCAGGGTGACCAATGGGGACACTAAGATAAAGAATATAAGCCCTTCTACTCTACCTCATTTCCATGGCCTGACCATAGAGGACCCTGACACTTTTCTATTTGAGTTTGTTGTTATATGTCGAACCTATGACTCTACATATGATGAGTAAAAGTTAAAATTGTTTCCATCTACCCTCAAGGATGCAGGATTGCGCTGGTTAATGGGTTTACCTGGAGATAGCATCACAACTTGGGCTCAGATGCAGCAGGTTTTTAACAACAAATATAGGGACTATTGTAGGTCAAAGGATACTAAAGAAGAGATTTTTAGGATGACCATAGGCTAGGATGAATCCCTAGAAGACTATGAAGAAAGGTTCCAGCTCAATTACAAAATGGTCAAGTGCACACTTGACCCTGAGTCACTAAAGTTGCTCCTGCTTAGAGGAGTAAGGGAAGATCTTTTGGATAACTTACACATGTTAGTAGGAGGAGATATCTACCAATTACCCTATGAGGATATCAAGACTATCTTTAGAAACCATTCTAGGGCAGCCAGGAAAAAGGGTAGGGGTAGTCAACCTATGGCCAATACATCATCCTCCAACTCATCCATTAAGGGTGAAATTGGAAATATGTTGGAAGATTTCAAAAGTGATATGTTGCAAACCCTTGCCTTGCAATTATACACCATGAACATCAAAAAGAATCAAGAGGAATCATAGAGAGCTTGGCCATCTTTTGTCCTAGATGCACCGGGAGGCATCCTAGGAACGAATGTCCATTGAACTGTATTAATATTTTCTCAGTCTATGAAGAAAACCACTGCACAGACAAGTGCCCTTCTTTATCTAGACTCAAAGTTGTATATCAAGGAGCTGAAGGGGTCACTGAGCAGCTCTACTACATCAACCAAAGGAGACCTCCTGGGCCTAGACCATACCAGCAGGGTATGCAAGGGTCATCCCATGCATATTACAACCCCAACCAAACCACAATTATACCTTCTTAGGGACCCCCTTCTCATCCTTCCTGCTCTACACCCCCTCCTTAGTCCTATGCATCTCAGTATCATTCCCAGCCAACTAGCCAGTCATCTCAACCTTATGTTCAACCACAACATCGGTGGAATACCCCACTCTACGGGTGGAGGCCCCAATTCAACAATGTTTCAGCCCTATTTCCTCCACCACCTACCCAACCACAACTCCTGCACTCTGCTCCACCCAAGCAACCCTAGATGCCTGCCCAACCAAATCTGAACCCAAACAATAGGCAAGCTCAACAAGCATACAGTGGAGAGACATCATACCCAGCTTATGTTGTAGAAATCCAGGAGATCAACCTAAGATCTGGGAGAATTCTCCCAAACAACTAACCTCCCTCTCGACATAGGGAGGTTGAGGAAGAAAGAGAGGAAAGAAACCTTAAAGTAAATCCACCCTTTCTTGAGATATTAGCCTAATCACTCCAACCTACCCTAGAAGAAACTAAACTTCTGGGAGAATTGAAAAATCTATGTGTAAATATCCCCCTTCTCCAGGCAATCAAAGATGTTCCCATTTACAATAAGTTGATTAAGGAGAAGTGCTTCAAGCATCCAAGAAGAAGAAAAAGGGATGCCCCTACCATTAATGTCATTGGGCATTTGTCTGACTTAATGTTGGGGTAGGTAATATGTCCAAAATATTTAGACCTTGGAAGCCCTGTAGTAGATGTGCACATCAATGGCACCATTGTCCCACACACTCTGATTGATCTTGGGGTTGCCATTAATGTGATGACCAAGGACACCATGCTCAAGCTCAACCTCCAAGGGTCATTGAGGAAGACCACAACAGTTCTAAAACTTGCAGACTGTTCCACAGTCACCCCTGAGGGAATTGTGGATGACATGATGGTCTCCATTGACTCATGGGAGTACCCTACAGATTTTCTAGTTCTCCAACCTAAGGCTAAGCTTACTGGTTACTCTCTCATCATTGGGAGGCCATGGTTGGCCACGGCTGATGCTTACATTAGTTGCAAAGCTAGGAATATGACCATCAAGAATGGGCATATGTCCAAATAGTTAGTCCTATACCCTCCTGCTCAACCTACCCTAGAGCATGATTTACCTTTATGTTTGGAGGAGGAGGAAGAAGATGAGGTTTATTCTGCCCAGCTTTATGCTTTGGAAGCAACCAGGAGGAGGACAACAAGATGAGGATAACTTAATTGAACACCTGCTCCAAAGTCCAACTCCTAGTTCACTACCATTAGAAGAAGAAGGGAAACCCAAAACAATCATCCAATTGACTTATGCTTGGCCAATTCCAACCCACTCTGTATCAAAACCATAGAATCTGGCCCAGAGAAAACTTTGAAAATTGATCCATCTTTTTATGCTTTAGAAGAGGAGAAGCTATGCAACATGTTGAGAGAAAACCTAGAAGCCTTCGCTTGGAGTTATAAGGAAATGAAGGGAGTACACCCCTGAGTGTGTACTCACCACATATACATCAAAGAAGGTTGCAAGCTAGTTAGGCAACCATAAAGGAGGATGAATCCAACCCTTAAAGACATAGTCAAAGAGGAACTGCAAAAAATGCTAGATGCAGGATTCATTTACCCTATCTCTAACAGTGAGTGGGTCTCTCCTTTAGTGTTAGTTCCTAAGAAAAATGGTAAGTGGAGGATTTTTGTTGATTATAGGGAGTTGAACAGAGCCACAAAGAAGGATCATTTTCCCCTACCCTTCATTGACCAAGTGCTAGATGGTCTGGCAGGGAAGAAGTTTTTTTCCTTCCTAGATGGATTCAGTGGGTACAACCAAATCCAAATCTGCCCAAAAGACCAGGATAAGACCACATTCGCCTATCCTTGGGGTACTTTTGCCGATAGGGTCCTTCCTTTTGGCCTATGCAATGCTCCTTCCACTTTCCAGAGAGAATTCTTGAGTATTTTTTCTGACTTAGTACGTGATTCTATGGAAATCTATATGGATGACTTTACACCTTATGGTTGTGATTTTCAAGAAGCCCTGACTAACCTAGGCAAAGTATTGCACAAATGTATTGAAATGAACCTGTCTCGGAGTCCATAAAAATGTGAATTCTTAATGACTGAAGGGACTGTGCTAGGTCATTCAATATCTCAACAAGGACTGCAGGTGGACCCAAACAAAATAGCAATCATCGAAAGGGTCTCACCTCCACAAAAGTAGAGAGATGTCAAGAGTTTCTTAGGGTTAGATGGATACTACCGAAGGTTCATAAAGGACTTCAAAAATTTGGCCTCTCCTTTGTTTGGCTTGTTGGCCAAAGATTCTAAGTTTATATGGTCAAAGAGCTATCAAGAGGCCTTAGACATTCTAAAGGGTAAGTTAACCACTGCATTAATCATTAGAGGCCCAAACTGGGCCCTCCCTTTTCATATTCATGTTGATGCCTCACATAAAGCCATAGGAGCAGCCTTAGGTCAGGAAGAGGAGAAATTTCCCTATGCCATCTATTTTATCAGTAAGAACCTGTCAAACGCTGAGCTAAACTATATTGTGACTGAAAAGGAACTCCTTGTCGTTATGCATTCATTAAACAAATTTAGGCATTACATTACAGGCTATCAAACATTTGTGCATACTGATCATGCTACGATCAAATATTTAATGAACAAACCAAATGTAAATGCTAGAATTATAAGATGGTTGTTTTTATTACTGCAGTTTGATCTAACTATTGTTGATAAGCCTGGTAAGGAAAATGTTGTTGCAGACTTTCTATCTAGAATGAATCTGCCTGCAGGTGAAGAAGGAATGGTGGATGACTAGTTACCAGATGAGCATTTGTTTGCTATTTCAGTTCTCTCCCCATGGTTTGCTGATATAGCAAACTATTTGGTATCAGCACAGTTCCCACCAAACTTTCCCTCCAAAGAAAAGAGCAAGATAGTCAGGAAAAGCTCCCCCTTCATCTAGATTGGGGGAAATCTATTCAAACTTGGCCCAGATCAAATCTTGAGAAGGTGTATAAGGGAAGAGGAATTTTTTGACATCCTTCTAACCTGTCATGATGGGCCTTGTGGAGGTCACTTTGCAGCAAAGAGGATAGCATTCAAAGTGTTGCAAGCAGGCTATTATTGGCCTACTCTTCATCAGGATGTGAAAAATTACATTAGTCAATGTGATTGGTGCCAGAGGATGGGAAAGCCTACTTTAAGAGATGAAATGCCCCTACAACCTCAAGTGACTTTTGATCCATTTGACAAGTGGGGCATGGACTTCATTGGGCCTATAAATGCTCCTTCAAAGAAAAAATAGTACATCATTGTGTGCACTGATTATTTGACTAAGTGGGCTGAAACCAAGACAATTAAGGCAGCAACAAAAGAGAATGTGGATGAGTTCCTAAGGGAGAATATATTCTACAAATTTGGGTACCCTAGAGAGCTAGTCATAGAACAAGGCAGCCAGTTTACCTCCAACATGATTGAAGAATTTCTCAGCCATCACAAAATCAATCATAGGACCTCCACTCCTTATCATCCACAAGCTAATGGGCAAGTGGAGGTGACCAATGAGGCACTGGAGAAAATCTTAACCAAGGTGGTGAGCAGCAGCAGGAAGGATTAGGCAGAGAGACTAGTTGAGGCCACCTGGGCCTATAATACAACATGGAAGACCACTACTGGATTTACACCCTATGAGCTGGTCTATGGGAAAAAGGTTTTATTTTCCATTGAGTTTGAACATAACACATTGAGGATGGAAGCCCAACTAGATTTGGATCTCAGTCATGCACAGGAAGAAAGATTGTTCCATTTGAATGGCTTGGATGAATTCAGAATGTAGGCCCTCCTACATACAGAGATAGTTCAGCTTCAGAGGAAGATCTGGCATGACAAACATATTAAGGAGAAGCAATTTCAAGAGGGAGACTAGGCATTGTTATATGATTCTAGGTATAAAGACTTCAAGGGCAAGCTAAGGACAAGATGGCTCAGACCTTATGTGGTGGAAAGATGCCATGATAATGGTTCAGTGCAAATCAGAACTATAGATGAAGAAGTCATTCCATTGCTTGTTAATGGACAGTGATTGAAAATGTACAAAAGGATTTTATCAAAACAAGAGTTCATTGACAACATCAATAAGGCAGTGATGATGGTGGAGCAAGTTCCAACTCCTCCCTCATAATGGCATTGAAAAAGAGAAAAAAGAATAAGGATACAGGTGAAAACCTCCATGAGGTGCCTGAGTCCCATTTTTGGCTTGAAAACCTCGTGAGGCGGCCCAAGGATGAGAAAAAAATGAAAAAGAGTAAGAAGATCCCTGGGTGAAAACCTTCCTTGAGGCACCCAGGGCAAATATCTAGGGTGAAAACCTCTCTGAGGAAGCCTAGGTGTTTTTCAAAAAAAATATAATAATAAAATAAAAAATAAAAAGACATAATTGTTATTTGCAAGTGGGTGAGAAAGACAATCAAGGAGCAATGAGAAGATCCAAAGGGAACCCTGCCTCACATATATTCATCTCTTTCACTCCTTACCATGCATCCCTCCATCAATTCCATTGTTTTTCACTTCATTGCTTCAATTCAGGTAAAGATTGTGTTTTCTAGAGGATCCCCTAAATGGTAGATTGCTTAGGTCCCCAAAATTCATACTAGACATGATCTAACCAATCACCTAAACCATCACCATCACCTTATCCCAGAGAATATCAATCATAAGCTACAAATTCTTCAATAGGATTATCTGGGAGTTCCACAGTAGTAGCAGCATTAGATCTTCAGTCACAGACACTTACAAAAGCCAATAAATCATTAGTAGGCAGCAGAGGAAGAATAAGAATGACCACGAAGCAAATGAACAATGCAGCACCTTTGATCCTCGACAAACTGTAGCATGGCATCGAGACCACAAGTAAGTATCCCACTCACTCACTCATATGCATAATTTGATCAAAAGTTGTAAAGGTTACAAGGTAGTTGGTTTGTAAGTGAAAATTTGGCCAGTTAACTTGGCCACCTTCATTCAGTCATCACATACAAAGCAGGGTGTCCTCTCACACATGGTTGCAGTCAACTCAAATAACAGAGGAGGAGTAGAACAAGAAGTGGTTAACTATGGATTTAACAATTGTGGGAGTTGATTACAAGGAGTGGAAATGATGAGGTGGTATAAAGGGAAACAAAAAATCGTTTGCATGTATTCATGCATTCCACCTCCTTGAAACTCCCTCACTCAAGTAACTCTCATAATTCTGGCCATCCACTGGAAGCAAGGATCCATCGTTCTGCAAGAGAATTCCTACAAGAACAGTCTACAGGAGCAGTCTACAGGATACATAGAGGCGGTCTATAGTATAGGCAGAGAGGGGTTCAAGAAGGACTATCAAGAGAATTGTCCATTGCCACCATTCTAAAGAGGTAGGATCTAAAAATCCATCCCCATTTACAAGCAAATGAACTAGAAGTCCTCTAAAAAGCTAGTGGAGTACATACACAGGAAACCCTGTTTTCTCAAGAAATTTCTCATTCCCTCACTCCACATAGCAAAATCCATGCCATTGTTATAGTTAGAAGGCTTACTATAGATCTCAACCTAGAGTTCATCAATAGGGTCACCACACTTCCCCTAGGAATTGCATGGAGAAAAGAAGACAAAGCAGACAGTCAGGTGGTAAAAAGGAAATTATTTTTAGAAGGCGAAGAACCCACAAAGGATAAAAATGGAGTAAGGAGGGACAGTCTCCCATACCCATGGAGTGAGGTAGGCTACCAACTCATCAAATATATCTCATATGAGGGTAGATACAGTGTTTTTTATGGCTACCATTTTAGGATGCTTGAAGAACTAAGATTTGGGGTAGAAACACCAGTTCACCAAAGACTCAGCATACCCTATTTCTTGATGCAATCACACATAGACTCCAGCAACAAAGTAAAGGAGGGAATTCCCAACAGTTAGCTCACCATGGTTTGATCAGAATCCTCATTGATGATGCCCTCCAAAACCTCAGGATCCCTATAAAATGGTCTGTCTTCAAAGACTTACCAGCAGAGGATGACATCAAAACCCTCATTTATGATGTTAGTCCTTCTGTCAGAGAGGACAGAAGGTCTAACATCAACAGAAGGGGAAGAACACAAGGAGGAGTCACCTAGGGTGTCTCCAGAGGCCCCTGAGAGGACAGGCGTAGGAAAAGGAAAACCAACTAGCATGTATGGCCAGCCTCTCCTTGGAGGCCATCCAGTGTAGGATGCCAACTAAATCCTATGCTATTTACCTCAGAGAACAATGGCTACAATTTCAGATTAAAACACTAGCACAAAGGGGCACCATGCCATTTCAGGACTGCAGGCAGTTTATTGATATTTGTGATCAAAGTGCACTAGAGGATAGAGCCAAAATGGCTGAGTTTTACTTGCACAACATGGCCCTCATAGACATGAATATTTGGGATCTTAATGCAGAGCTAGGAGATCTAAAATTAATGGCTTTGGCATCATCGATGAACCATGAGAAGTCAAGGGCTGCAAAGATGAAAAGAATATTGGCCAAAGTGCATAATGAACCTCTTTTCATCAGAGCTGAGCAATCAAATCCCATGCCCCAAATCATCACCCATAATCTAATTGAAAATGATCCTCAGCTAGCACCTAGATATCTTGCTGCCCAAGAGCAAGCAATTTCAAATTTTTAGGATATGTTTAGCGTACTAAGAGATGATAATATACATGCCTGCTAAAGGAGATGGAAAACACTTCCACACAGCTTGAAGATCAGAGAATATCACTCCCCTCAAAGGTTGAGAGAGGCACTCAACAGGACACCTATGTATAAGAAATCAATGCAAAGGTTGAAGGCCAATTGGATAGGCCTAAAACCCATTCCACCACTACTCCTAGGGATGCTAGAAGGGAGAAAAGAAGAAGAGTAAAAAAGGTAGTGGGAAGAAGTAGAAAGGAAAGCAGGCTTCTATAAGCAAGAAGAAGAGACCACAGTAGAAGCATGGGATGTCAGAGAGGCTACCAGAGCCATGAAGGACATGGACATTGACTAAGTTGCTTAGAGGATGAGCAACACTTTCAGTAGGGCGGTGATGATGAGCCTCATCATTAGGTAATTATATCAGCCTTAATTGGCCTTAATTCACCTCCTAGCTTAGTCAAACCGACTATTCTCACAACTTATTGCATACTTTTGATTATATTTTGCTTATGAGATGAGTTAGAGTTGGATATTTTGCTTTGTGGTCTAGTGTGCATGTAATGCAAGAATAAAGGATAAAAGCAAGGAAAAATGTAGGAATAAAGCATAAAAGCAAGGAACTATGGAAAAGACCTTGGTCAAAACTCGAATGGGACAAGGGAGACGAATTATAGGAGGTAAATCCTCCTCATTTACTACCCCTCCATTCGAATATTCATCCATCAACTCGAAGTGCAAACAGCCAAATCATGAGGAGTAAAAGACAGTCGAGCAAGTGAAAGTGACAGAAACTGGTTTATCTTGAGTGGGGAGCCAAGCCTCCCTAATGGGAAAGAAGTCGTTGGAGACTTCAAATGTATAAGTAGAGAGGCTTAGGACCTTAGTAGGATTCGTATTTTTATTGTAAAACTCTACTTTATTTCTGAGCTGCAAGACTTGTGACAATTTGTTCTGTAATCCATGGTTTTTATAATAAATTTGAGTTATGTTTTGAGCCAGTAATGAGTTAACTCAGAGGGCTGAAGCTCTTGGGTTAGGGCCCAACCTGAGCAGCCAAAGCTCTTCTCTATTGTACATGTATGCTAGCATAGTTTTTTGGTTCTTATCATTTGCTTAAGTAGCTTCCTGGTTTTTTGTTCATTTTCTTAAGTAGCTACATTTCCATTACAACAGTATAGAGTGGACAATTTATGGTTTAACTATTCATTTGCTTAAGTAGTTGTGTTCCTCTTACAATAGTGTAGAGTAGATTAGTTATGCTTTAGTTTACTTCCATTTGTGCCTTCTTTCAGTTCACAAGGTAGCTAGAGGAAAAAGATCACCATAAGGTTGTCCACAGGCCTCTTTCCCTCACCTCCTCCCTCTCAAACCATGACTTTAGGAAGAAACACTTCAGCAACCCTAAAAACATAGGTTTCTAGTTCTCGCATGAGCTTTGGTGTTTATTGTTTGATGCAGTTAATTGTTTCGTTTCCCTGTCATTATTTTCCATTACTCTCAGTCCACCCTCACCCTCACTGGCTTTTCTCTCGTTTTTATTTGAAACCTCCTTCAGCATGTTCTCCATGCATCGTTTTCTCACTGTCTGATCCACAACAAACCTGACCAATCACTATCTGATTCATTAGTTTACCCAACGGCCATCGCGCACAAAGTCTTCCACCTAATTTATGCGCTCTAATATCCACAGTCAATCTGTCTCTTGATCCAACGACTCTCGCCTCACCTCAATACTTTATGCGCCCCAATCTCCACCAACGATCTATCCAGCCTGATCCGACGGCTATCGCGCAATCTCGCGTGAATTCTTGCACAACCATTATCTGCTCGAGAGCACGTGATAAAAATGGTTTTCTCTAGCTACGTGTCGCTATGTTAGGCTAATTGCGTGAAATTTAGAAATACAACTTACAGCTTTAAGGGTGCGTGAGAAACTTCTTACCACCTTCGAAACCCGCTCCATCATTTCCGCACGTTTTATTCCCGTGATACGATCTCCATCGTTCATCTGCCGATTAATCATGTTCATCCATCCATTCACTTAATTCCTCACAATAAGATCTTCTTCATTCATATGCTTCGTTACCCTGTTCGTCCATCCATTTACTTAATTCCTTGCGATAAGATCTCCGTCATTCATCTGCTTCATTACTCTGTTCATCCATCCATTCACTTAATTCCTCGCGATAAGATCTTTGTCGTTCATTTGCTTCATTACCCTGTTCGTCCATCCATTCACTTAATTCCTCGCGATAACATCTCCATCATTCATCTGCTTCGTTACCCTGTTCATTCACCTATTCACTAAATTGCCCACGATAAGATCTTCGTCGTTCATCCTGTTCATTAACCATGTTCATCCATCTATTCACTTAAGCCCCTGGCGATAATATCTTCTCCGTCCATCTTCTGTTCGTTGATCGATCCAACGGTCGCTATGCACTACTACATCCTTACGTCCTCCTTTCACCAATTTCGATCTCCAATTGCTCTTCCGCTTGAAAACAGATTTAGTTTAGTTCCTTTGCTTACACCTTAGTATAGTTTAATGCTCTTTACTCTGCAACTTAGATAGCATCATTAGGTTAGTGTTGATTTAGCAATTCTATTTAGCATAGATGTTTAGATGGTTAGTTAGGTTATGGTGTGGTTTAGCATTACATGATGTTTTCTTCATTACTGTAGTAAAGTAGCTCTCTCTTAGAATAGATTTTCTCTTCTTCCATCAGAGAATTAAGCTTCTTCTAGCCCTATCTAAGTCCGGCTTGGAACCCCTGGAGTCTCTTGCCAGATGAGTAGTGACAGCAGGCAGGACCTTCACTTTTACTTGTGCATATAGCACTATCACCTCCAAGTTTGTACGAACCCCGGGTTGATAAGTAAAGCTGGTAGCCTTGGGAATTGCAGCATTCTTGTTACAATACCTAGGCTCATCAAGAATGAATAAATAGAGGTATGAGATAGTGATGGAACGGGAATGATGGTAGCCAACATGTCTTAGGGAAGGTTAATTAATAATAAAACTTAATAATTATTACCGTTAGTAATTTTATTAGAATTAATTAAATTTTAAATTAAGATTGAAATTAATTAATTTTAATTTTATTTAATTATAATTTCGAATTTTATTAAGAATATTATTAAATTTTTTAATAATATTAAGATTAATATTAATCCAAATTTTTAAAAATATTATGGATTAAGATTAAAATAAATAAAAATACAATTTTAATTAATTTTAAATTAGAATTGAAAAATAATTTTAATTAAGTATAATTATAATTCATCTTACTTTTATTTAATTATAATTTTATTAATTAAATAAAAGTAAGATGAATTATAATTATACTTAATTAAAATTATTTTTCAATTCTAATTTAAAATTAATTAAAATTGTATTTCTATTTATTTTAATCTTAATCCATAATAATTTTTAAAATTTGGGTTAATATTAATATTAATATTATTAAAAAAATTAATAACATTCTTAATAAAATTCTAAATTTAATTAAATAAAATTAAAATTAATTAAAATTAAAATTATTTCAATCTTCATTTAAAATTTAATTAATTTTAATAAAATTACTAACTGTCATAATTATTAAGTTTTATTATTAATTAACCTTCCCTAAGACATGTCGGCTACCATCATTCTCGTTCCATCACTATCTCATACCTCTATTTATGCATTCTGTCAAGATCTATCTTATATGCTTAAATATCTATCCTGATGATGAGCCACAGTGGATGGCTCGAAACGTCAATTCAAACAATTATGGATGCGATAATTCTAGAAGAAAACTCTACATAGAATAAAAATCGCAGAAGCCTCAAAACAATAAGTCCTCAATCCTCGGCAATGGATACTTGTTCTTAATGATCACTTTGTTCAAGTGCTTGCAATCAATGCATAACCTAAGGGTACCATCCTTCTTCTTTACAAAAAATACTGGTGCATTGCAAGGCGATACACTTGGCCTAATGCATCCCTTGTCCAGCATTTCTTTCAACTGCAGTTTCAACTCTACCAACTCCGGTGTGCTCATCCTCTAAGGTGCCTTAAATGTTGGTGTTGCCCCTAGTACCCACTCAATAGAAAATTATACTTTCATGTGAGGTGGAAACTCTGAAATATCTACGGGAAATACATCTTGAAACTACTATAGAACTAGGTACCTGGTCAAAACAATTTTATCCTCAACTTCCTTGCCTTTGTCACCATAAATATGCACTACTAATAACACACACCCTTTCCTACGACGATGCTTAGTCTGCATAGTTGTCACCATTCTCACTAATGTTGCTTTTGTCTTACCCTGCAAGACTTTGTGTTTCCCATTTTCATCCAGGCACTCAATAGCCTTGCCATAACAATTCACCTTGGTCCTATGAAGACACAACCATTCCATACGTAACAACATACTATATGATCCCAATGGAAATACATTAAAATGTGTCATTGTAGACATAACATTCAACTCAAATGCACAATCTCTTACCCCATGATGAACTCACTTCTTTGTACATGTAGCCAACTACACTAACCAAGACTTTTCATGTACTTCTTTATTCAACCCACACTTATCCACCAGGTCAAGATCAACATAACTATAATTAGATCCAGTGTCAATCAAAATAGAAACAACTTGATCATAAAGCTTACCATCCATCTCAAGAATAGAGGCATGGTGATATGCCTTCCTGTTATCCAGCGCTGCATAGATCTTAGGAATACGTTTTCCAACATCTCTCGCTATTTTTGCCTCTTGAGCACTATAGATCAGCAGTCTACCACCCTGATTGTGCAGACAATCTCTCTTGTAATGCTCTCCTCCACAAGTCTAACACTGCAAAGGCTTCCAGCCTTCATCATTATTTTTATCCTCAAATTGAAGTCCCTTTTCTATGTCAGATGCATTGATCTTATTAGATGGTGTTGCATTCTATTTATTACTAGTACCCTGAGGTCTTTCTCACTTCTTGTCCCATTTTCCTCTGTTCGTTGCCTTACCTTTCTAGTCTGGTTTAGTTTGAGATTTGCACTTTGATTGCTCATAACAATGCTTTAGCTTCTAGAGGGCCTCCTCCAATGATCTAGGCTCATCAAACTCAATCCTGTCTTTGAATGCTACCGGAAATCCATTGATGAATCTTTGAATCTTGGCCAAGTTCTCCTCCTTGAGTTAAGGCACATACCTCAACAACTCCAAAAATCTACTAGTGTACTCCTCATCAGTCATAGATCCCATCTTCAACTCGTAGAATTATTTTTCCCTATCATCATGGTATCTCTATAATAGATACTTATTCCTGTATAGTCTCTCGAATTCACTCCAATTCAACTCCTCCTCATAAATATCTTTAATGTTATTTACATATTCCCACCATATATTTGCTTTACTTTTAAGATTGAATGTAGTTATTATGGCCTTCATGTTCTATGAATAATCATGCAATATGAAGAACTTACTCATTCCAAACACTCATGCTTTTGCATCTTGTGACTTCTTCATCTCTCCATCAAATGTAGGTGGATTTTCTTTCTTAAACTCATCCAGAAAATATGCCACTCACTCCTCCTATAAGGATGATAATGATGACGATCATGATACCTCTCAAAACCAAAACTAGAACAGTACATGTGTCCATCACCTCTCCTATCTAGAGTATCCAATAACCTGTCATCTTTAATCATGTCATATATATCTGACCTGTACCCACCAGGAGACCTATTGCAATATGTCCCATTAGTTTTGTTCTCCTACCCCTATTTAATCCAATGTGGTCCCTATCTTTATAGTTCTGACAAACTCAAAAGGATTACTACATTGACCTCTGCTTGTTTCTCATGTGCCCATGTGATTATGTCATTTTCTTCTTTACAACTCCTTATGTATGCCTTCAAGCTTCTCAGTGTGTCTTATAAGTTAGAATAATTCCCAACACCATGCTTCTCATCTAATCCATAAGGATAATATCGTGAAATGTGGTCTACCATATTGCTAGTCATGTTGATCTTTTCATGCAAGGCATCTTATGTCAGCTAAACGAAATCATAAAAAAACCAACGTACCTTAGCAGAATTCGAGGAGGATATCTCAACTACAAGATCAATTGATTTAGCGTGATACACGTATAAACATAATCATAACATCATATAGACATATAGCATAGAGATATAACAACATATAGACATCAATTAATACATGACCATATCAACTACACATCATGACCTCATGTATGACAACAACAACCATATCAATGTACACATGACAACATGTAAGCACTAACTTGCATAAACAATGCATAACCAATCATACACTCATAATGACACATTCCATGACAACACCATCAAACTTCACATGGTGACATCACTACAACCATGATCAACGCCATGCATATGTAACAAGAAGATAGGCCACATGTATGAGTAACAAATATGAAACTGACATGAATGCATGACCAACACACCACCTATCTAGTCCGAGGGGTGAACCATGCTCTAATACCACTCTATAATACCCTCCTCCCACATCTACCCAATTAACTGACCAACTGGGGTAATCATGTGACGACGAGTTACTATGATATGATTCAATTCTCCATGTGTTATTTAAGGAAGTGGAACTGACAAAATACACTACACATACCTTCCAAACATGTTGTAGAATCCCCAGGTGCCATCCAAACCTTCTAGGTGACTAGCCCCTAAGAAAAACTAACCTTTTACTACATTAAACCCTCAGTCTCCCATAACATGGTCATGGGTGTGACTGAAACCCTATAGCTGCTCCCACAGCATGGGAATGCATGCGACTAGGGACTTTACCAGGTAGTTTTGTGCTTGTTTTCAAGGTCATGGCTTAGGTCACTATCCAAAACTCCATGAAACTTCTAGAAATGAAAGATAACCTCAGAGCAATGATAAAAATGCAATTACTTGAACAAGAACTTGACTGGACCCCTACTAGCCATGACAGGAATTTCGTCAAACATGTTACAAATATGCTTTCTACAGGTTTAAACTATGTATATGAGCATAGGGGTCTCATAATTATCTGAGAATCACTAAGAAGCATTGATGCCTCATCACAATAACTACATTACCAACTATTAAGCCATATATTCATTGTACATTCAATGATTAACCAAAACATGATGAGAGCCATACATTTTTAATGTCATAAAACTCATTCACAACCAGCATATAACCAACAAAAATATCAAGGATATAAAAACCATATAAGCCATATATAAACAAGTATATTTACCCATAAAATACGAAGGAGAAAGAGAGCTCTTATTGATGATTGCATAAGCTGACTAGGTATGGGACTTCCACAAACCACCCAACCATAGACCAAGCTCAACCAAATCTTTTTTTCGCCAGCCACCCTCATACCATATTCCAAGCATGAACGTGGGATCTCATAAAACAAATCAATAAAAACCATCCAGGGCTTCCATAAGCCAAACCACCTCAACCAGTGATTCCACCTCACACTTGGACATCACTAACCATCACCAAATTGGTCTCTACCTAAGTCGTCCAAGACTCTAGAGCGTTTGTTCCAACCAGGGCTTCCAGGACTAGTAACTCAACCCACAGTTTTTTTCGAGATTCAGGAGCATTTTTCCAACCAGGGCTTCCAAGACTAATAACTCAACCCACCAAGGGCTTCCAAATAATTTTTTCAACCAAGGCTTCGAGGACTAGTAACTCAACCCAAGTTGTTACAAGGCTTCCAAGAACTAGTATCTCAGCCCACGATCAAAGGAACATGAGAACGAACCATAAAACAAAACAAAAGAACCCACAACACCATGGCTATCTAGGAAATCGAAAGGCTAGGAAAATCCACTGTCAATCCAGACAATCCTCAATGCTAATGACAGATCATTACCAAGAAACCACATGCATATGCCATGCATGCCAAGACTAGTGAGGAAAACATACATGCAACTCGATACTTACAAGCAAAACTCGTTGTAACTATTGATCCCGGTGTCATCTTGTGTTTTCCTGCTCTTCATTTTCCTTCTTGCTCCAAAACTCCAAGTATGACACACTCCTCCAAGAGTGCTCCAAGAAAAATCTAAGTGTCCAAGAGTATGAGTGAGAGAGAATAGAGAAAGAAAGCTCCAAAACTGAATTGGCAAAAATGTACAAACTGATCTTCAGAAGCCTTTTTATTAATGAGGCCTCTATTTTCTTCATTTTCCATTATTTTCCTTTATTTTCCTCCTCACATGCATCATGTGACCTTTCACTACCCTTTTCTCCTAATCTCCATTATTTTCATAAATAAAATGCCAATAAATGCCTCATACCTTTCCAAAGATTTGGCCATTGCCTTTGCCAATTTCCTTAGTCATTAATTAATCACAAGTGATCCCCATCACTATGTTTTTGCCCAACATTCGGCTTAGAATACATTTCACATGACCAAGGTTTTATTTTACCTTTATTAATTTTTACCTGGATTTTTTTACCAGGGTTGTTACAAGTAAGCCATCATTCGAAGAGAAGAAAAAATTACTCAACTTTCGATTATAAAGTGAGGAAGAATGGCTCACTCAAAATATATTAAAATTTTTCAAACTCTAAAACAACTAAAAATAATAAAAAAATCACTTATTGTAGTCATATTTTGAGATTATTAAAAACAAGCTAATGAATAAAGAGAGTCTTCCATAATTAGTCAAGCCTTATTGTTGTCATGTTAACATTCAAGTTTGTGATGATAGGATATACTATATTTACTATGTAATATAACTGACAAATGAAATGGTTTTTTGGGATATTTTTTCTAGTTAATTTTAATTAAAATTTAATAGAGATATTTAAAAACTTGAGTTTAAGTTGTTTAATCTATAGAATTAGAGTGCTCTAAGGTATTTCAAGGTGTTGAATCCACTTTACATGCAAAAATATATTTTAAACAACAAAAAAACCATAATCTTACTTAAAATTGTATTAATGAATTACAGTGAAAAAAATTCATTTTATCTATAAATAAAAATATACCTATATTTAATAACATATTTCTATGAATTAATCACATTTTTAAATCAAAAGCTTATTATATAATGAGTTCTTAATTGTGTATCATATGTTTAAATCATAAGTTTGTTACAACAAATTTATAACCAATTCTAAATTATGGTGAGAGAAGTGAGATATGTTATTTAATTATAGGGAAAATGTATGAAATAATTTAATATATGCATTTAAAAATATAATATATATAAAATAAAATATTTAAACAATGCATGAGAAAAAATAAATTGTGAAGAAAGAAAGTTGTACCTAGATTATTTAAAAATAATTTTGTATTTAATATATTTAAAGTTAAGATAAATATGTTTTAATTAATTTTTATTTTTTTCATAATTAATCAATTTGAGGCAACATTGAATTTTTCTAGACCTATCACCTATCATAAGATGAAGCATGTGGGGATGGCGAGGGCATGGTTCGATCCTGGACCTCTAGGCCCTAGGCCTAGGTAGCACAGGACCCTGCAGGCTGACACGCAGGTACGGTGGTGTAGCGCTGGCGGAAGCAGAGGGAGTCGGATGCTGTTGTGGGTCAAGTGGTATTGCGTCGTAAGTCAAAGTTTTTTCACTCAGGCGGGCGGTTTACTATCCGGAAGAGGGCTGAGTGCGCGGTTTTTCTTATTGCAACCCGTGACTTAACCCTGGAGCTGTTTGATATCCTGTTTTTAGCTACTTTGTATGCATTTCCTCGGTCTGCAGGCGGTTTTTCAGCTGTTTTTTCTCGGGCGACGGTTGGAAGGTTTATTTACCATTTACGGACTTTCTTTAGGGTTTTACTATGGTTCATGCAAATGAGTCGGTGGAGCTCGACCCATCGCCAGAAGACTTACTTACGGTTTGGGGGAAGGATATTACTGCGCAGAACATTGGAGAGTTGCTCGGGAAGCTTGAAGGGAGTGGAGCTGGTTCGATCTTGGCGACGGGTTCGAGGACTTCAAACTTTGCTAGAGGTCTGCTGGATGAGAGTTGGGATCTGTCTGGAAACCTAGGCGTCGTTGGCAAGAGTCTTGAGAAGGAAACCCCATTTCCAGATTTGAGCTCGTGGAGAGGAAAAGGCTCAGTTGCGCCGACTGGTAAGGTTTTATCCCCATCAAAGATCTTCTGTCCGTCCGGGGGCTTAGAAGATATTATAAACTCTGTTCAGAACAAAGGGGTTTGGAGATCGGTAGGAGGACTCAAACCCTCTGGGAATGAGGTCGGGAGAGGTCCTCAAACGTCGACTGTAAATAGGGGACTTTTTCAAAAGAACCCTCATCAGGGGAGCAGTGGGCCGGAGGGATTGATTACTGAAGCAGGCGGACATGCAAACCAGAGAGTGATTTCGCCGCCCCTGGGGGCAGGGAAAGATCGGGGAAAGGAACCCTCGGAGGAAGAGGGGGTAGGCAGCCCAGTTGAGGGACTGGTCGAAACATCTTTAAAGGATGGGGAGGTTCAGGCAGAAAGGCCTGAGTCTGGGACGCAAAGGGAGGATGTTTTCCAAGCCCCAGATCTCGGCGCTAAGAATGCAGATCCGGAGGTGAGAAGGGCAGGAGAAAAAAGGAAGAAATCTAAACCGCTGAAGACAAAGTGTTTCTCGGAACTTGTTCTGGATATGGACATGCAGGTGGATGGCATTCTGGAGGTGGCAGAGGTCACTCTTGTGGGCAGAATTAGAGGGCGGCCCGTTTCAGGCAAAGCCCTTAGGCAGTGGGCATCGAGCCTGTGGTCGGGCGCCCCAGCGGCCTCGTTCAAACTAAATTCACTGGTAAAAGGATGGTTCATGGTCAGTTTTAACAGCAGGGAGGCTATGGAATGGGTTGAGGGACAAAATTGGCAATTCGAGAACAGGCCTGTTTTTTTCAAAAGATGGACGCCATTGTTCGATGCGGCAAAAGAGAAAGTTGACGAGTTCCCAGTTTGGGTAAGGGCTCCAAGCTTACCTCCTTTCCTCTGGGCGGACTCCGTTTTCAAATCCATTGGGAACTTGTTGGGAACCTATCTGGATGCAGACAGGTCGTATTTAGACACCTACGAGAAGGCAGTGGCAAGGATTCTGGTGAGGCTAAATCCCAAGGACGGCTTGGCAAAATCCATTACGTTGCGATATAAAGATTATGTGGTAGAACAGCCGTTGGACTATGAACTCCTTCCGTTCCGCTGCCACATCTGCCATGAATATGGGCACCTGGCGAGGGACTGCCCGTTGGGAAGGAGGCGGAGGAGGACCTATAGAGATGAAGAGGAGTGGAATGGGCCTAGACCGCAGGTCGCGAGATCACAGGGGGAGACTGCATCTTATGGGAATCCTGTGGAGGATCAGCTGCAGCAGACAATGGAGGGGAAGCTCATGGACGATGGAGAAGCGAGGAGCGTGCCTGAGAACCAACTGATACCGGACTCTCCTCCTTCTGCACCGGACATGACCACTGCAGAAGATCATTCGGGTATGCACTCTCATCATACCTCTGCCTTTTTATCTGAAACTGTTGAAGGGGGGGGTTCTAAAATTAACAAATGTAAGACTGTTATGCAAAATATTGAAAAACTCACGGATGATTTGCCCACCTTAAATCTGAACTGTGAGGAGTTTCCCCCTCTGGGATTGGGTACTGAGCCCCCTTCTGTAGGTTGTCAGTATAACCTTAGATCCCATAGTAAAAAAGTGGGGTGTTCGAAGGAGATTATGGACCCTGTTGGCGGTTTGGGGACTGAAACCCCAAAGTCTTGCCCTAAGAAGGGTAGAGGTCGAAAATCCATGCTTTCAAAAACTCAAGCAAAAGCAGTTTACGATGTAGCTGATGGGAAACAGATGACAATCCCCGGGGCGCTTAGAGCAGCAAAACCCCCTGAGACGGTTATAAAATGATTTGCCTTTCTTGGAATTGCAGGGGTTTAGCTAGTAAACCCAAAAAACTAGCTTTGAAAGACCTCATTGCTCGTCATAACCCGGATATTGTCTTTCTCCAAGAAACTCTGGGCAAAGGAATGGATGTTGAAAGTTCACTGGGCTCTCTGTTACCTGGCTGGGTTTTCATAGCTGTTGATGCTTTCGGTCACTCTGGTGGGCTTGCCATGGGCTTTAAGAAGGGAAAGCTGAAGGTTTTAAATTCTTGGGGCTTATCAAATGTTTTAGGGTTGGAGGTGGTATCCCCTGATTTTGACATCCCTCTATTGCTCGCCAATGTTTACGGCCCTTGCCAGGGTCGGGTTCCTTTTTGGAATGATCTCTTCTCAAAAAACCTGTTTAAAGATAAAAATCTTATCATCGGGGGAGACCTAAACTTTTCGATGGGAAGTGCTGAAGCCTGGGGGCCTCTGGCAAGGGAGGACCCCCTGACTGATTTCTTTTCAAATGCTCTTCTTTCAAACCACTTGATAGATGTCAATATCATAAAAGCAAAACCCACATGGAGGAACAGAAGAACGGGGGATGACAGAATTGCAAAAAGGTTGGATAGGTTCCTTATCAATGAAAGGCTGGCGGCCTCTATTCCTCTGTTCCGGCAATGGGTGGGTGATGGGGGAAACTCAGACCATTTCCCTATTTTTCTGGATTTCTCAAAACCACCCTCAAAACCGGCTGCGCCTTTCAAATTTAATGCCTCTTGGCTTCAGGAGGAATCTTTTATTAAGCTCTTCAATGAAACCTGGAGACATGCGGACCAGGAGGTTTCCGAGAATAAAGCAGGCAGGTTCATGGAAAACCTTAAGAGACTTAAAAAGGCCACTATTGAATGGGCAACAGCTCGAAGGAAAAAGCAATTTGAAGATTTAGTAGGCATTGATGAGGAGCTGGGGGTTCTTGAAGACCCAGCGAATGATGCTTATTTAACTCAGGAGTCGAAAGAAAGAATTATGGCTCTAGAAAAGAGGAAGGCGAAGATCCTTTTGGATAGGGAAGAGGAGTGGAGATTAAAAAGCAGAGCTATTTGGCTGAAAGCAGGGGATGAAAACACAAAAAAATTTCATAATTATGCAAAAGGGAGGAGGAACGCAAACACTATATGGAAGTTGAGGGATGCTGAAGGCAGGGAGGCTTCATCCTTTGAAGATCTGTACTCTATGGGGAAAAGCCATTTTCGTTCTCTTTTCTCTGATCCTGGGGGGATATCTTTGCCTGAAATAATCAGAACTGCCCAGGCTTTCCCTCGTTTCGTGGAGGAGGAAGATGCGGAAGACCTTTTTAGAGAGGTGACAAAGGAAGAAGTAGAAAGTGTAATAAAGTCTATGCCAAAAGACAAAAGTCCAGGGCCTGATGGATGGACTATAGAGCTTTTCTCTCATTTCTTTGAATCCATCGGGGCAGAACTTACAGAGGTGGTGGAGGAATCCCGCGTAAAAGGAGAAATCTATGGTCCTTTCAATGCAACTTTCATTGCTCTTATTCCAAAAAAAGAAGATCCTGCCTCCTTTGAAGACTTTAGGCCTATCTCTCTGTGCAACACCATTTACAAGATTATATCAAAGATCATTGTTGTTCGATTGAAACCACTTTTATCTGGTTGTATATCAAAGGAGCAATTTGGTTTCTTGGATGGGAGGCAAATTCATGAAGCTATAGGGGTAGCTCAAGAAACTATTCACAGTATAAGGCAAGCAAACAAGAAGGGGGCAGTGCTCAAAATAGATCTATCAAAAGCATATGACAGGGTCAGCTGGTCGTACTTAAAGCTACTCCTAACACACTTAGGGTTCCCGGTGGGCTTCATAAATTGGATTATGGGATGTGTCACAAATGTAAATTTTGTTGTTCTGATAAATGGAGCTGCTTCCCATTTCTTTAGAAGTCAAAGAGGGCTGCGCCAAGGATGTCCTCTTTCCCCTCTCCTTTTCCTTCTTGCTGCAGAAGGTCTGAGCAGATTGTTAGCAAAGGCAAAAAGCACAGGTTTGATAAAAGGTTTGGAAGTTGCTGTTAACCTGTACATTACTCATCTGCTTTTTGTTGATGATATTCTCCTTTTTACAAATGGGAACCTAAATGAAATTTTAGAGATTAAGCGTATTCTTGATCAGTTCTTGAAAGCTACAGGGCTGCAAATAAACGAGAGGAAGTCTCAGCTAATTTTTGAAGGCTTCAATAGACAAGAGGAGAATGTGATTGCTGCCCATCTGCCTTTCGAAACTTATAACATGGAGCAGCCTTTCAAATATTTGGGCTTTTGGCTAAAACCATCTGCTTATAGAAAGCAAGACTGGAATTGGCTAATTGCAAAAATAGAACAAAGAATTTCTCACTGGAGCTTCAAGTGGCTTTCTAGGGCGGGAAGGCTTACACTGGTAAATTCAGTCCTTCAGGCTATCCCGGTCTTCTGGGCAGCGCTGACATGGATTCCAAAAGGGACTCTTCATAAAATAAAACAGATTTGCAGCAGGTTTTTGTGGTCAGGGTCGAAGGAGGATTCCGTTCTTCCATGGGTTGCATGGGATAAGATTGCTAGGCCTAAGGACTGGGGTGGATGGGGTCTGAAAAGCCCCATTGATTTCAGTCGCGCTCTAGCAGCAAAATCGGGCTGGAGAATAATCTCTATGGAAAATCTCTGGACGAAGGTTGTAAAGAGAAAATACATTGACCCCATGCCGCTTGAAGATTGGATTAGAATGCCAAACAAAAAAGGAAGAAACTGCTCAGTCATTTGGAAAGCCACTTCTGAGGCTTTTAAGGTAATTGAACAAGGGCTGGCTTGGCGGGTTGGGAATGGAGAAAATGTGAGGATTGGTAGGGACCCATGGGTGGGGTGTAGTGAGGCTTATGCTCTTTCTCCTGATATGCTCATTCACCTGGAAGATATTGGGATCAGAAACTTAAGGCAGATTGCTAATCTGGAGCAGTACTCTATTTGGGGGCAGGTTTGGAGGTCTGAGGCCAGCCTAGGAATAGATCCCGCCTGGAGAGATGAATGGCAGTTATTCATCCAGGAGCTCAAAAGATCAAATGTGAGAATATTGGATAAGCCAGACTCTCTGGTTTGGGCGCATGCGGAGACTGGGTTTTATTCGCCAAAGGCTGGCTACAGTTTACTAATGAAGAATAAAGGTTGGAACCCTCCAGTCTGGTGGTCAAAACCTTTGTTTAAACTAAAATGTCCAAAAAAAGCTAGAATTTTTTTCTGGTGCGCCTTAAACCATAAGATCCCAACATGGGAAATCCTGCAAGCTCGGTTTAAGCATGGTCCTAGTAGATGCCCCCTGTGTTTTTCTGAATCCGAATCTGTCACCCATCTGTTTCTATCATGCCCTTTTACAAAACAGGTTTGGGCTGAAGCGGAAAAACTTATAAATGTTAAAATAAAATGGGAAGGAGACTGTTTGGCCACAGCCTGGGAATATTGGTGGAATCATTTCCATGAGAGGAATTTGAGAAATTTACCTCCCATCATCTGTTGGGGTATCTGGATCGCAAGGAACCGAAGTATTTTTCGTGAACAGGCGACCCCGGGGACTGTTATTGCCATTCAAAGTAGCGCCATTCTTGAGAGCATTCCTGTAAAGGAGGAATCGGTAAATGCGGCCCCGCGGAAGGAACCTACTATCAGAGAAGGGATTCCATGGGCCTTTTTTGACGGGGCAGCTCAACATGATGTCACGGGCGCCGGTTTATCCATTCATCTTAGCGGTTCACATTCTCTAAAAGCCTCGGTGGGAATAGGAAGGGGGACAAATAATTTTGCTGAACTTACTGCTCTTAAGTTGCTCCTCTGTTGGCTTGTTCACAAACACATCCTCACAGTTCAGATTTTCGGTGATTCAATGAATGTTGTAAACTGGGTTTTGGGAAAACATCGTTGTCAGCACTATATGTTGATGCCGTTACTTGAAGAGATTCAACTTTTAAAACAGCAGTTTAATGTTTTCACTATTGATCACATCTACAGGGAATTCAATGAGGAAGCGGATCGACTTTCTAAAGAAGGCCTGCAGCAAGCTGTGGGCTCTTGGAGAGTAACCGAGCAGGACCATGATCAGATCCGTGTGTCGGATCTCCCTCCAGACATATAATCTTTCCTTTTGGGCCGGTCTATATATATGCACTGTTCTTATCTGTTTTTCTGTTTAGAAAATGGTGGCATATGCCAAACAATGTTTTAAACTCTCACACTTTAAAGCTCTGGTTTAAAGAGCAGACTGTGTTTCGATAAACATGGATGTTTTCATTGCCTGGGCTGTTTTCCTCATGAGAGGAGGCCCAGGCGGCACTGAAGTTTTTTTGGAGCGTTATCGTTCTTGTTTGTGGCTAAAAGCCGAGTACAGAAGATGCTGTTAGCGCTCTGTAGGGGCGCTGATGACCATATCAGAGGAGCTCTAGCTCCTAAGCAGGCAGTTTTGATTACAGAATGTTAACTCATAAGCACTGTAACTTTTTTATCACTTATAAAAAAGTTCGTTTTTTTTTCCTGGAAAAAAATTAATCAATTTGAAAGTCATACATTTGTTTCATTAATTATGATCAATATTGTGATCTGATTAGTTTGGTATTAATAAGTGTTTGGTTTCAATGCTTGTAAGTTGGGTCCATTTGTTCAAAGCTATAAATAAACTAAAAAATTTATCCAAAATTTGAGATTTTTTTTGTTTAATTCATAAAATTTGTTTTAAAAATAATAATAATAATGATGTATTTCAATTAGTTTTTTATTAAATAATATTGTCTATTTTCTTTAAATGATTAAAAGAAAATCATATATATATATATATATATATATATATATATATATATATACTGTATTTTTTTTAAGTTATATTGGTGAGGCATGTCCAGGGGATTGAACTTCCGATCACTTAGATACACAAGGGCTTGCCAACATGTTTTTGTCAATTGCGCTACCACCCATGAACTTTTTTATATATTGAATTAAAATTTATTTTATAGTTCAATATGACATAGAATTTATAATTTGATGTGGGTAACACTAATATTTGTCCATCCAAATATTTTAAGTTGGTCATGCACTAAAATAATAAAAAAGATATAATAAATATCATATATTGACAATGTATTAAAAAAATAGAAATAATACAATTTATATGTGTGTAATAAATTGTATATAATCAATTTCAAGCAATCCAAACAATGAACAATGAAATAATCCATCTTCATCAATCTAAACAAACTAACTTAGCATTGAACTAGGTTACTAGAGGACATAGGTGAGTCTCTCTTATGGTTGTTAGGTACAATTCATATTTGCTTAAATACTATGGATTTGGTATAAATATCTATGAATTGCTGCATTAGATTAATGCAAGGATGTAAACACTATTGTGTACAATTCTACATTAAATCCCTAGATATTTATTTGTCTTTGTTCCACATATATTTTATAGTCCCTAAGTTGAAAAATGATTAAGGTACCTCACAAACATGAGATTTCTTTTATTATATTTAAATTTATTTCAAATATTGAGTTTGTTGGTATGTTTTTCAAGGTCATTATCCAATCAATTTACTATTTTTCTTAGTACATGCTTTGTCATGATAACTATCTAGATGCGATAAACACCAATAAATAAATAGTTATATATAAATACAATTTTACATCGATATAGTGGAATTGTTATAAATAACTATAAATTGTTACATTAGATTAATGTAGGATGCAAACATAATTTCATGAAATTTTACCTCTTAAATCTATTTTTTCTCATTTTGTTTATTTGTTTTAATCACTTACATATTTATAGTCCTTCAACTAAAAAATGATTAGGTTACCTCTAAAGCATTACATTGCCATAATTTGATTTAAAGTTAATTTGGATAGTGGGTTTATCAATATGATTTTCATGGTTGCTAGCTAATCATTACTTTTTACCTAGTACCTACTATGTTGTGATAACTACTTATATGTGATAAACATCAATAAAAAAATATACATTTGTACACGTGTTAGACAAAAAGTAGAAACTAACCATATAATAGGTAGTATAATGTAAAATATCACTCGACCAAAGTCCATTTTATCACTAAGGTTGTTTGATATGCAAGGTTTAGTTCTTATTTTATATGTTCAGGGAAAGGAGAAATTTTTTAATGGAGGTAAACTTTGATAGATGCATACCATAACTAGAAAGGAAATAGAACATTCATTGCAAAAATCCAAAGTAGATGTCTTGAATAATGAACTTTACTCTAACTATTACAACTTAATCTAATTTAAGGAATAAACCATAAGTAAATACTAAATTACTTTGTAGAAAACAAAGAAATAACATAAATGAAAACTAGACGAAGAGTCAAAATCCTATGTAGGTCCATTCATCTTTAAGAATACAATTATCTAATGTCACCACTATATCATGAAGACAACATACATTTCTAAGTTATCAATATGCTAGAAAAAACAATTTTGCACTTTTCTACTAGAATAGTCACAATCCTACAAGAAATTATATAGCACTCCACAAAACATGCATAAAACGCAAAAATGAACAATATGAAGGGGCAGAATGCCTCCATAAGAAAAATCACTAGTGATTTAGCTCCAATAAATCCATGCACAACATTTTTATATAGAAAAATGGGTGACTATGTCATAAAATCATTCCTATAGGAAATTGGTAATCCAAACCATCAATATTCTTGTATCAATAAGATAATAAAGAAAGTGACAGAACATAAATTACAGGCAAGGAGATGGAAATATGAAAGGTTTCCTCAATGTACCCTTGGGTAAGTCTTATCCAAGGTGCTCAAGGAACGTAAAAAGATCAAGTACTAAACCAATGGATGATAAATTTTCTTCATTAAATTAAAAGAAGAGTGGAGTATATTGTTTGGTTCTAAAATAACTTGTTCAAGAGTTCTTGGGAGATGTAGACAAATTATAAAATATATTAGACCCATAATATTGAGCCTCAAAGCCCCTTTTATATATATAAATTAGGAATTATCCCGCTTGATATGTGGATTGGTTGCCACCCTAAACCTCAAAAGAATAGGGCCTTATTCCTATGACTAACTCATCTTAGTATATTTGGTCTCTTTGATAGTTGAAGAATCTTTGAGTGATCTAGGGTTGTGCTAGATAGAGTGTCATCTTTAAAGGGAACAAAATCCTTACTTTGTCTAAAGGTTGTTAGCCATAGTTCTTTTATCCCATCCTACCATGGAAATACACTAATTGTACCAAAAATTGAGTGAAATCATGAGCATGACCTAATCATACAAACAACCTTGCTTGACCTATGATTAGCCTACAAAACAACCATATTGTATATCAACAAGGTCAAATTATGTGTATTTTGGGTGAAAAGTGTTATTTATGCGCTTATAGATGGCCAATGTATGGGCCCATTGCATACTTATATTAAAGTGTATAAAACTTGGCAAATTTAAAAGCCTACCATAAAATGTTTGGAAATGTTTTTGTAAAAATATGCAAATTTTAAGGATTTCGTATAATTTCTAGAAAGTTTGGGCAATATTCAAAAGAAAATAGTCTTATCCTATAGAATTTTGGTGAATCATTTTAGAAAAAATAAGGTAATCAATTAATCATTTTTTTGAGAAGACATGGAAAATTAGCCCACTAGTGAAACTTAGCCCCTAAATTTTTTCCTACATGATGCCATCCACATCCACCTTGTAGTTCATAATCGACATTGATAATATGTGATGTTTCAAGTATTATTCCATGCTACTTCAGCTTGAGAAGCAAGTTTTAGGGAGAGGATCTCATTTCCCTCCCTCCCTTGTCATCAAGAACACAAGGCCCATCAAAGATACCCAAAGTCTCATATAATGTTCAACTCAAATGCTAAAAACTCCCTAGCAAGGCCATATCTCATCATGTATAGGTCTTATTCATGGTGGTTGAGCTTGTAAATGTTTAATTCCCTTGTTTTCTCCCCTTTACCATGTTTAGGCCTTGATGTACCTATTTCCATTTCTCAAAACCTAGTCATGGCACATATATCCCACCCCTACAAAAGTTAGAGGATTTATCCAAAGGTCGTAATCCTTAGAAGATTTAATAATATCCCAAGGAATATCTTATCCTTTTTCACCCATGGTCTAGATCTTGTGGCTCATTCTTAATACACAAAAACTCCTAAAGGCATCCATTCCAAACTCTAATTCCAAATACTCCCTAGCTAATGCATTTTTTGTGGTTTATAGGGTAATTTTCATGTTGATCTAGCTTGAGAAGATTAATTGTGGACCTTATACCCTTGTTCTTTCATTTTTTAACCATGAATATTAATCTTAAGAAGTTTCATTTAGGTTTTAAGCCCTTATTTCCCCACCAACCATGCTTATGCATCAAGAGCCATATTTTCCAATGCACAAAACCTACTCATAGTACCTCTGTCGCACCTAGATTTTAATGAACCCCAAACATAACCTTGAGAAACAATCTTGATGTGCCCCTAGGACACATTCAATTTTATCTCATATTTTATCGTATAATCATGGATCTTCTATCCCTCTAGCAGACCAAAAATACACTATATGGGTCATGTTTGGTGGTTCAAGCATACATTCATGGCATTATATAGTATAAGAAGCTTTATGGTTTGTAGTTTTTTTTCATGGTGCTTAAGCCTGAGATGCTACATTCAAGGCGTGAGGATCGTGTTGTCATCCATTGACCTTCGTTAGACCTTGAGACCCATTCTTAGTTCACAACTAACTTGGTGACCATATCCCACTTGGAGGTGGATGATCTACTTTAGAGGTCATATACATTGGTTTAAGGACTTTCCCATATTGATTAAGCATAATAAACTAAAATTAGTAGTAGAGGCTTTTGTTTCTCTCCCTCAACTATGATTAAGGACTTGAGACCCAACCATGATGGAAAAATGATGTAATGATTTCCATTATGACCTCAAATATTAAATATTCCACATAAGGTCAATGTTTCCCTTTTGACTATGTTTATGCATCAACACCTTTTTCTGGTGCAGAAAATTTAGTCATGGTGCCTAAATCGTTAGAATCCTACAAGGAACCTATTGGATTCAAGAATTTGCACGTCTTTATCACCTTTTTATTTACCTTTTTGTCTGTTTTGTTCTCAATAGTCACATCCTTTCCATCTATTATCCCATCTATTGATTCAGGTATGCCAAATCTTTATGTCACTCTAATGCACTTAGTTTTTTTGGTGGTTTATTGACAGTATGTTGAGGAATATGTTTATAGGATGAACCACTTGATCCAGTATGTTGCTACTTTGTCATTTTTACGATGTTGTTACTCCAGGACTTCATAATGTTGTTACTCCACTTTTTTGTCACTTTAAAGCACCTAGATACCACTACTACCAAAGCCTTAGTGATATTCAGGGTTGTCTGCATGTGTGTTATTACCCGACAAGGTCAACACATTTCATTGTGATAAGAAGGATTTGACTCTTCCTAAAAGACATGGCCAATTTGGCCAAAATGGTTATGATCACCAGTCTTTTGTTCATTTTCTAATTAAGGTGGCTTATTATGGCAACAACCTTATTTGTATACAATTTGTTGTAATTAGTTATTAGAAAAATTTGGTTAACTTTATTTAAACAGCTTGAGAATCGAAAAATTCTCAAGGTTGTTCATGTTCAATTTAGTGCCAAGATTAGATGTAAGGAAAAAAAAACCTATAAAAGGGGGTCTACCTACCCTAGGAATGGGGGCTAGAATTATTTTTCTTAGACTATACATTTTTATTTTTTCTTTATAATTAATGCAAGACTTAGCAAGTCTATGGCTCATTTTATGATTTTTTGTGTTAGCCTATAGGCTATGAGATTTTCTCCAACTCCTTAACAAGGAAGGACCTCCTCTTTAGCAGGGATTGTTGTGACTGTAGAGGTAGCTTCGCTTCTTCACTTAATTAGCTTGTGGGTCTTCAATTATATTTCTAGAATTTAATTTGGTTGTTGTTATAGATTTCATGTATAACATAGTACCGTTACTATTACACATGATAGTTTATAGGAATTCTTGAATGTATGTCACTATTAGTCAAACATAGCCATCATAGATCTTTTCCAAATCATTTTGGTGTTGTTTATTATGTAAAATTGTTATGGATTGTTGTGATTTGTTACTATTACAGAGAATGTCAATTGGAGTTTTGTTACAGATTGATAATTATTTCTTGTTGTTACTTGATTCTTGTTACAGATCACTATTATTAATTATTATTGTAGGTCATTGTTACATATTGTTGTTACACATAGATTCTACAATTTAATATTGATTGATCCGAATTGGATACATGAAAATTATCAGAGTTTTATGACTGTTTCAAATCATGACAGACTTCAAAATCTTGTAAACAACGAGCTATCAAAAATAACCTCTGTATAATGGTAATTTGCAGCCAGCACGGAGCAACGAGGACCTTCGATCAAAGCGCACTAATCGTTGGCCCATGGGTACTATGCATGGCGCAAAAATGGCAGTTGGGAGGCTCAAACCCAGAAACAGAGGCTGTTTCTGATGCACGAAGTGCTAATCGTGCATCGCTGGGCAAAACCCCTCGAGAAGGAAAAGCCCCGAGCGCTCAGTCACAAGGGAAGCTGGGAAACCGTAAGAAAGCACTAAAACCGACAGGTGGGTCCTGTGCTCCAAAATCGGCGGAATATCAGAGGCATTTTGGATGGTAAGTGGGTTTGATAGAGGACCAAGTGATTCCATACATTGAATGACGCGTGTCGAGCGGATGAGAGAGAAAACCTCTCTCATCACAGGATAACGTTCGAGCAAGTCACCCATGCGATAAAAGCGATGACCGTAGGATTTAGAGGCCCCAGATCTAACGGCAGAGATTGCACCCAATGGGAGACCGGATTTGGTGGAAGAATAGGCTAAGGCATATGAAGATTTTAAGT
Organism: Pinus tabuliformis; assembly: GCA_031772625.1. Taxonomy (NCBI): domain Eukaryota; kingdom Viridiplantae; phylum Streptophyta; class Pinopsida; order Pinales; family Pinaceae; genus Pinus; species Pinus tabuliformis. Next base: position 1,261,230,118 of record CM062805.1, read on the forward strand.
CTGACATGATTGTTGAGCTGGTGGATGAATAATTTCACAAAGTAACCGAAATAACGAACCGTTCGGGGAAGAGTTGGCGCTTAGTTCGTAAGGAGACAAGTGGCCACCTCCCTATGAAACATTACGCAGTGGCGATGACACAGAGGCAGGGAACTCCAAGCAGACAAAGGCAGGCGATCTGAAGGGCCGGAAAAGGAAGCGAACAGTCCAGGGATAGATTGGCTTTAAGCCACGGATAGACAAAGGAGACAGAGGAGACAAAATAGAGAGTGAAGCAAGAAGCAGAGAACGGAGCAGTCGAGCTGACCTGTAGAGCTAAGGAAGCATCGAGCAGACAGAACCGAGAGGGCTTGAGAGGTTCAAGCAATCCCTGTGAGGATATCTTTTGGGAACTGAGTACCAAATTGGACTCATCCCATTAATACCAGTGAGGTCGAGACTTGGTAAGGAAGATTCGGTGTACTCTAGTGGCATGGGGAATCCAAGTACCACCCTACTAAGCATAATATGTTTCAGGAGACTCAAATTGAGCTCCTCATTGTAAATATTTGCTTAAAGACACAATAAAGAAGGCCACCGCTAAAATCTAGACTAGGAGACGTAGCCCAGGAGGATTGGGTGAACTCCTTATTAAATTGTTGTGTTTCTCTTACTGTTTTCCAGTGTTTGTTATTTTGCAATCTTATCGATCTGTTGCCTAAGATAATATAGACACACACACAAGCACATGAGTCTGTAATACCTACATTAATTAACTGAGATCACTCACAAGTGATTTTCAAATCAAGTGGTATCAAAGCTATAGGTTGTAAGGTTAGACAAGCTTGTGCTGGATTTAGCTGTTGAATGCTAACTAGATCAAAGCTCAAATTAGGAGAAGGAGAGTTGGTCGAAACTAATCATAAAATTGGGAGAGTCTATCCTCAGAAAAAAATGTCAAAGGAAGGTTCTGTGGGGCCAAACCCTCAATTTATAGATAGTTTCCTAGCCATAAGGTCCATGGTAGAGGAAATGTATAAGGATTTTAGAAAACACAAAGATGAAGATTCATCAGGTTCCAAACAAGACAAAGGAGAAGATGAAACTCTCCTCCATGACCACTCAAAAGGAAAGGGGAAAGAAGAAATCTTTCTCACACCTCCTAATAGCCCTGAACATAAAAAGAAGACATCTTTGATTAAACTAGATGTTAAATTTGATTTACCAATATATGATGGAGAGTTGAATGCAAAAAAGTTGGACAATTGGATTAGACAAACTGATGTTTATTACAGAGTGTAGAGTATCGACTCATAAAAGAGCAAGATTCAGTTGGCCAGCCTATGCCTTGGAGGCATTGCCTTGGTTTGGTGGGAAGGCAGGACCCAAGCTGACATGAAGAGACATGGTAAGACTATTTCTATCCGGAGTGAATTTGTTTCTACAATCAAAAAGCAGTTCTATCCACTGGCCTACATGCAGCAAGCTATGATGATCTGGCAAACTCTTCGACAATTGAAAGGGCAAAGTGTACAAGGTTACACCCAAGAATTTAGGAAGAGGTCTTTGATTCTAGGAATCTCATTAGACTCACCTGAGACTCTATTGAAGTACATCGGTGGTCTACACAGCTACATGAGGCACACTATCCTCATGTTTAATCCCACTAGTATAGATGAGGTATCTGTTCAAGCTACGCATCTAGAAGCTAGAGGAAAGAATGGAAACCCAGAAGTTGGGGGATCATCCCAACCCACTACAAGCAAGAATAAGGAAAAAAGAAAATAGAAATGGAAAGCAAGGAAGGCCAACACTGCATAGAAAAGCAAGTCTTCATGCACTCACTGTAAGAAGGATGGGCATGATGATGAGCACTGTTGGATTCTGCATCTGGAGCTGAGACCTAAGAAGTTTGAGGGCAAGAAGAAGAATATTGTTGCAGCTATTCAGAAAGATTTGGGGTCGGACTCAGGAGATGAAACAACCATTGCAGCCACAGGTATAAAAGGTTGTCCGCTTTAGAGAATGCAGAAATCAAGAAGCAGGTGCAGGAGTTGCTCGAGAAGGGGTTCATCAGACCTAGCACATCACCATGTGGATCTCCAATCGTTTTGGTGAGAAAGAAAGATGGCTCATGGAGAATGTGCATTGATTATCGAGCACTGAATAAGATAAAAATCAAAAATCGTTATCCCTTTCCTCGCATAGATGATCTCTTAGATCAATTGAAAGAAGCTGTTTATTTTTCCAAGTTAGACTTGCATAGTGGATATCATCAGGTCAGAGTTGCAGAACAAGATGCATGGAAGACTGCTTTCAAAACAAAGCAGGGATTGTATGAGTGGCTGGTTATGCCTTTTGGCTTAACTAATGCTCCTGCTACTTTCATGAGAATAATGAATCATGTACTCAGACCTTTTCTTGATGATTTTGTTATTATGTATCTAGATGACATTATGATATTTAGCATAACATGGGAAGAACATTTAAAGCATGTTAAGAAGACACTAGATGTTTTGAAAAGAGAAAAACTTTATGTCAAACTCTCAAAATGTGAATTTCACAAAACATCTTTGAATTATTTGGGACATATAGTAGGGGGTGGTGAATTGAAGATAGATCCCTCTAAGGTGGTAGTCATTGTAAACTGACCTAAACCCAAATCTGCTACAGAAGTTAGGAGCTTCTTAGGAGCAGCACAATATTGGAGAAATTGCATTTCTAACTTTTCCTTAATAGCAACTCCCTTACATGCTTTAACGGGATTGAACAAGGTGTTTCAGTGGGGAGGCAAACAGCAGAAAGCCTTTGACACCTTGAAAGAAAATATTAGTACAGCATCAGTACTAGCACTGCTTGATATTCAAAAATTGTCTGAGATCCAAATGGATGCCAGTGACTATGCCATGGAAGCAGTGTTGATACAGCACGGTAAACCCATATGTTATCATTCTGATACATTTAATTTTGCAGTAGTTAACTATCCCACATATGATAAAGAATTGTATGCATTAGTACAGAGTGTGAAAAAGTGGAAACATTACTTAATGGGCAAAGAAACAGTAATACATATTGATCATCAACCACTTCAATATCTACACTCCCAAACTAAGTTGCAACAGTCAAGACACTATAGATGGATGGGTTTTCTATAACAGTTTCTTTTAGTCATCAGATATAAAAAGGGCATACACAATAAAGTTGCAGATATGTTATCTAGACCCATTATAAATGCATCTACTATACTTAAGCATAATTTTGTGTTACATGAGAGCTACATTGAATAATATGCTCAAGATATAGACTTTAAAGATGTATATGCAACTTTAAGTCAAGGCAAAGGAGTGGAGGAATTGGATTAACATATTAAGAACCAGCTCCTATATCATTGTGGGAAGTTATGCATTCCACAAACTGAAAGAGTAAAGATAATTCGAGAAGCACACACTTCTCTAATATCAGGTCACTTTAGGGTAAGTAAAACAATTGCATAGCTACAAAGATTTTGTTATTGGCCAAAGATGAACGAGACAGTTTCTAGATATGTAAGAGGGTGTACTATGTGTGCTAAAAGCAAGCCGAGCAATAGAAAACTAGGCTTGTACACTCCATTACTAGTTCCTTCTCATACTTGGGAAAGTGTTTCCATGGACTTTGTTGGAGGATTGCCTAAATCTAGGAAAGGTCATGATTATCTATATGTTGTTGTGGATAGGTTCAGCAAAATGTGTATTTTGATACCTTGTAATAAACAAATTACAGCTGAACAAACTGCAAAATTGTTCTTTCAACATGTATGGGTTCATTTTGGATTACCCACTTCCATTATATCTAATCGAGATACCCGATTTGTGGGAAAGTTTTGGTCAAGTCTGTGGGAACTAATGGACACCAAAGTGAAGAAAAGCACAGCTTTCCATCCACAAACCGATGGCCAGACAAAAGTATTCAACAAGATAGTGATTCAGTTGCTCAAAGGATATTGCAGCAAGCATCCTAAGCTTTGGGATGAACATTTGTGTTATGTGCAGCATGCTTACAACCGAGCCAAACATTCTTCTACACAGAGATCTCCTTTTGAGACCTGTTTTGGTTTCACACCAAGGTCTCCTTTGGATTTTGTCTTTGGTAAGGACACAACAGTTGAGGGACACAGCGATGTGGACAGGGCAACTAGGTTCATTGAACAAATCCAAGAGATCCACTAGGCAGTACAAGAATAGCTGGAAAAGAGCCAAGCCAAATACAAGGCAAGGCATGGCAAGCATCGGATGGAGCATAGGTTCCAAGTTGGTGATCAAGTCTGGTTGTATATCAGCAAGGATAGGATGCAAGGTGAAGGTAAAAAGCTAAAGCCTATCAGGTTTTGGACCTTTCAAGATACTTGAGAAAATTGGTGAGAATTCTTTTCGTCTTGATCTACCAACTTACATGCACATCTGCTCAGCCGTAAATGCAGACAGTTTGAGACCATTTGAACCTTCATTAATTGAAGATCCTGAAGAAGAGAGTCAATTGCCTTCTATTGATGACCTGCTACATGAATATCTTAATGAATTGCAGGAAGACATAGTTCTGGACAGGAAGGTGAGAACGACGCGCAGGGGAGATGTTGAGTACCTCAAAGTTGGGCTCAAGGGTTCAAAGCCGAGCAGTGCAAAATCGATAGAGATTGGAACAATGTAAACTTTGAAACAGGAACTGATACTGTTACCCGTTTTGTAGAGATAGCAAAAAAGTGACCCGATTTTGAAAAGGGGTGATGCAGAACACACATGTTTTTTTTAGAGCATAGTTTTTTGCACTTTCATTTTTTTTATGTACATTGTGTTTTAGAATGGTAGTGATTTTCATGCTGATTTAAAAAAATGGTTATTCTACATCAGACCCTTTTTTTAAAAGACCTATTTTTTTACTTTAAATTTTCTAATGTATGAAATGTAAATAATTATTTCATAACCCTTTTTTTAAAAGACCTATTTTTTGACTTTAAATTTTCTAATGTATGAAATGTAAATAATTATTTCGTAAATTTAATAATTTTGGAAGTGGTCTTCTTCTTCATATTTTCTAGTTTTTATTCTTTTTTTATTTTTTTTTGTAGTGGGGTTTTTATTGATTTGCATATTTAAAGAAGAAGGTCGATATTGCGCATTTTTTATATTCTACATATTTATACATCGTTAATTAAATTTTCAATCCACATGAAATAATTGTCTCTAAAAAACAAATATAAAAATATATATAAAAAAAGACAAAAATAAAAAATAAAAAATGTTAAAAAAAAATATCTCATAAACCATAAAAGAATTTGGAAAAAAAAAAAAACAAAATTAAAAAAAAAAAAATATATATATATATATATATATATATATATATATATATATATATATATATATATATATATATATAATTTACTTATTGAGAAATTAAAATATATATATATATATATATATATTAGCAAAAATTAGGAAAAAAAAAAAAACAAGTTTAGAAAAAAAAAATAGAAAAATAACGAAAAAAAAATTAAAAAACTAGTAAAATTAATATTAAAAAAAATGTAAAAAAAAAAGGCTCACAAACCATAAAAGAATTTGGAAAAAAGAAACAAAATATATATATATATATATATATATATATATATATATATATATATATATATATATATCTAAGTAAAAAAAAAAAAAAAAAACATTAGCAAAAACTGGGAAAAAAATAAAAATAAAAACAAACTAGTTTAAAAAAATTAGAAAATTAACGAAAAAAATTATAAAACTAGTAAAATTAATATTAAAAAAAAAAACAAAAAAAATGATTATTTTTTATTAAAAAAAAAAAAAATGCAATTATTTTTTATTAAATATACATATTTTTTTAAAAATAAATAAATAATTTTTTTTTTAACAATCTTTTCTTTTATTAAAAAATATATATATATTTCTTTTTAAATCATTTTTATTATTATTGTTTTTAAATTTAAAAACACAAATTATTAAAACTACCTTTTATATTTTCAAAAAAAAAAAAATAATAAACCTACATTTTATATTTAAAAAAAATAAATAAATAAATTTACATTTTTTTTAAACAATCTTTTTTTTATTAAAAAAAATTATAATTTTTTTAAAACAATTATTTATTTATTTCAAAATACAAATCATAAAAAATATTTTAATTTTCTTAAAACAATTTTTTTTTTAATTTAAAAATAAATAAATAAATAAATAAAATAAAATAAAAAATTAAAGTTAATATACAAAAAAATACTAATAATATAAATATTATTATTAAAAATGTTTTTACCAAATATCTACTAATAATTTAAAAAACTATTACTAAACAATTTTTTTTATTAAACGAATTTTTTAAAAATTATTAAAAAATTAAATAAAAATTAAATTTTATTTTTTTTTAATTTTGTTTTTATTAAAAAATTAATTAAATAAAAAAATTTGGCCCCTAGCCGCGCCACCACCGGGCGGCGGGAGGGCCGTGGGGCGATTCCCGGAATTGCCCCATGGCCCTCCGCCGCCCGGTGGTGGCGCAGCCAGGGGCCAATTTGTTTTTTTTTAATAAAAAAAAAATTTATAAAAAAAAAATAAATTAATTAATTAATTAAAATTTAATTTTTATTAAAATATCTTAATGAAAAAATTTTAATAATTTAATTTTTATTAAAAAAATTTAATAATTTTTATTAAAACTGTTTAATGAATTTTTTCTTTAAAAAAAAAAATACGTTTCAAAACACAATTATATTTAAATTCTTTTTGTTTGTTTTTAAATAAATAATGAAAATTTAATAAAAAAATTATTTTTTATTTTTTTTAAATCAAAAAGACCTTTTTTTTTAAGTTGAAAATGTTTTTTTATTTTTATTTTTTTAATTGGAAAAGACCTATATTTTTAAAATTTCGATATTTTTTAGTTTTTTTCTTTAATAATTTGAGTTTATTTTTGTCTTTTTAGGTTTTTTCTAAATGTTTTTAATATTAATTTTATTCTTTTTGTTGATTTTCTATTTTTGTTTAATCTAGTTTTTTTTTTTTTTTTGCTAGTTTTTGTTAATGTCAGGCCAGGGTAACTCCAGGCTTGGCAGAAAAAAACTGATTGATTTATTTCATTAGGTAACTATTGTTTATAGACATGAATGTGACTGATCAGTTCATCTTCTTGATGACTGTTCACATTCCGGGTACACCCAACCGCTGAGGATTAGGTGTCAACAATTCCCCCCCTTAATCTGAATGGATGTTGGTGAGTCCAAGCATCATTCTGAATCTTTCACGCTTTTCTCTTCCAAGCGCTTTGGTGAAGATGTCTGCAATTTGCTCATTTGTGGAAGAATGACGGAGATGGATTGTTTTGGCCTCAACATGATGTCGGATCAGATGATATTTAGTATTGATGTGCTTAGTACGATCATGGAACTTTGGGTTCTTGGCCAACTTTATTGCAGAGGTGTTATCAATCATGAGTGGAGTTGATTGTACTTGTTTTACCTGCAAATCTTCAAGGATTTTCCTGAGCCACACAATTTCTTTCGTTGCTTCAGCTGCTACCACGTATTCTGCTTCTGTTGTGGAATCTGATGGAACTAATTGTTTGCGTGATCTCCAGGAGACAGCTCCTGATCCAAGACTCGTAGCATATCCTGAAGTAGATACCCCAGTTTCTTTGTCTCCATCGAAGTCTGAATCAGAGTATCCAATCAAGCTGAAGTCGTCCACCTGTGTATACTTGATTCCAAGGTCTTGAGTTCCCTTCAAGTACCTTAAAACTCTTTTTGCAGCAGACCAATGTCCCTCACAAGGCTTTTGCATAAACCTGGAGAGGATTCCAACAGAAAATGAAATGTCTGGTCTGGTAGTAGTGAGGTAGATGAGACTTCCTACAAGCTGTCTATACTTTGTTGCATCCTCAAATTCCTTTCCTTCAATAGATGTGAGCTTCAAGTTTTGTTCCATTGGAGTAGAAAGAGGATTGCACTCTGTCATGCCAAATCTATTTAACAAATCTCCAATGTATTTCTTTTGAGAAAGAAATATGGATTTTGGATGTTGGGTTACTTCAATGCCAAGATAATAATGAACATAGCCCAAATCAGTCATTTCAAAACTTTTTCCTAATTCTTTCTTTATGGATGCAATATAGCTTTCATTGTTCCCTGTCATTAAAAGATCATCTACATATACCACAAGATATACAACTGTTTTGCCAACTTTCTTGACAAATAAAGTTGCATCATCAAGATCAAAATGATTGAAGTTGAGTTTCAGAAGATGCTCAGTTAGTTTTTCATACCAGGCTCGTGGTGCTTGTTTGAGGCCATACAAGGACTTCACAAGTTTGCATACTTTATGTTCATGTCCTTTCACAGCAAATCCTTCAGGCTGGGACATAAAAACATTCTCTTTTAGATCTCCATTCAAGAATGCAGTTTTTACATCCATTTGATGGACTTTCCAACCGTTCTGAGCAGCTAGTGCAAAGAGTGTCCGGATGGTGGCCCATTTTGTTGTGGGGGCAAAAGTTTCCTCATAATCGACCCCTTCCTTCTGTGCAAAACCTTTTGCCACAAGCCTAGCTTTGTGCTTGTCAAGTGAGCCATCAGCTTTGTATTTGTTCTTGTAGACCCACTTGCAGCCAATTGGTTTGGTTCCAAATGGAGGATCAACCAGCTTCCAAGTGCCATTCTTTATGAGGGCATCATACTCCTTTTGCATCGCTTCTTTCCATTCATCATGAGAAGCAGCTTCTTTGAAGGAAGTTGGTTCAAAATCTGTAGACAAGTTCAATTCACAATCATAAGTAACATCCATATCAACAGGTGAATTAGAGTCATCTACATCACCTCCATCTTGTCGGTTTGTATTTCTGGTTCCTGTTTTTCCAATTTCATCAGGATGAACACTTTCAAGTGTCTTTGTCAGCCACTTTGGGGGACCTTTATGAGATGGTCCAGGCTGCTCTGTTGATTGAGTTGGGACTGAATCGAGATTGAGTCTCCCAATTCTATCAATTGCGTCACTTAAAGGATCATCCGGTGTTGGATTTTCATGCAGGGGAGATTGTTCTTCAGAAGAAGATTCCACATGTTGATCTAGTATAGGAATCCCCCCTTCAAGATGTGGAATCTGATTATCAAACTCTTGAAATGATTTCGTTTTTGTGAATCTATCCAAGCGATCAAGTTGCCGATCAACAACAGTGTCAGATTTGGATGATTCAAGAAAAATGACATCTCTAGATACAACAAACTTTTTATTTACTTCATCATAGAGACGGTATGCTTTAGAGGTGTTTGAATACCCCAGGAAGATACACTTACGACTTCTAGCACCAAGTTTGTTTCTATGTACCTTTGGTATTAAAGCATAATAGGTGGAACCAAAGATCCTGAGATGTTTTACCGAAGGAACATGTCCATACCACAATTCATAAGGAGTCTTGTTTCTTATAGCATTTGATGGACATCTATTCTTTATATATGCAGCACATAGAATAGCATCAGCCCAAAACATTATCTTAACATTTTTGAAGAAAATCATGGATCGTACCATATTCAAGATTGTTCTATTCATTCTTTCAGCTACACCATTCTGTTGGGGATTATAAGGCACAGTTGTTGATGTTTGATCCCATGTTGTCGAAGATAGTTTTCAAATTCATTTGATGTATATTCTTTTCCATTATCAGTGCGAATAGACCCAATATGAGATTGTGCATCATTTTCAATCCACTTATGAAAATTCTTGAATGTTTGAAAAGCATCAGATTTGTTCTTCAATAAATAAACCCAACACATTCTGGTGTAATCATCAATAAATGTCATGATATATTTATTTCCATTTGCAGAAGGAACAGGCATTGGACCACATAAATCTGAATGAATGTGTTCAAGCTTCCTATGTGCTCTTGAGTGTGAATCATGAAAAAACTATTTGCTATGCTTTCCTAGAATGCAAGCATCACATTGCTTATGTTTCCTAGGAATTGTAGGCAAACCAACAACACCATTTTTCTTCAATAAGCGGATACTGTCATAGTTTAAATGTCCAAATCTACCATGCCATAATAAACTTGATGGAAGTGTACCTTCTTCATGATGAGAAATATATGAGAAATGTTGTGCATGAGCAAAGGTTCCTTGCAGTTTAAGAAGTCTTTCTTCTTTTATTCCCCTCATGACAAGTGAGTGGTCAGATGCTTTTCTCACCTCAAGCTTGCGATCAAACATATGAATGGAGTGACCTTGCTAGCGGATGTGGACCAAGGACAGCAAGTTTCTCTTGAGCTGTGGGAGATATAGAACATGATCCAGAAGAAAGTCTGGAATACCAGGCAGTTTAAGCCTGATTTTGCCAAGCCCTGATGGCTTGATTTTTGACTGATCTGCAAAGTATACTGCTCCATCAACATTGTCAGTGAAATCTTCAAAAAAATCTTTCTTATGAGTCATATGACAGGTTGCTCCTGAATCAAGCAACCAATCATTTTTCGAATAAGCAAGTGAAGCATTAAGCAAATCTTCATTTACTCCAATGTTACATTGTGCCTCAATATAGTGAGCGGATTCAGGTGCTTTACCTTTGTCTGTATCATCAGTTTTACCTTTCTGCTGGTTTCTTCTATGCTCAATTTTGTCCCATGGTAGCTTGCATGTAGAAGCATCATGTGATCCATTTCCTTTGCAACGAATGCAATGCAGATCTGCCTTTTCTCCTTGAGAATGTCTGCCCCCCCTGCCTCTGAAATATCTTCCTCTTCCTCTTCGTCCACTTCTTCCTCTTGTAAAGTCTTGAGCAGGATGCTTTTCTTTATGAGAAAGGCACACAGTCTCTTCAGAAGATTCAGGAACTGTCTTCTTTCCAAAGGCTTTTTCTCTTTCAGCAAACTTTTTCACAAGAGAGTCAAAGGTTATATCTTTAAGATTTCCATTTGCTTGTAAAGACTCAAGATAATTGGAGTAGGTAGGATAGAGTGCCTTGAGAAAAGTAATAAGAGGGATATCCAGCTCAACCTTAGTGGATTTAATATCATGCATTATAGACTTTACTTCAGATGCAAGAGCAAGAGGATCATTATTTTTCAGTTCAAGAGTGAAGAGTTTAATCATGAGCTGAACAACTTCAAGTGCAGAATGTGAGTCATAGAGTTCTTTCAGCTTTTGTAAAGCTTCAAAGGCAGTTGAATAAGATGAAATATGACGACTTACTTCTTCATTTACAGATGCTGCGATCAATGCATAGGCTTTGTTGTTCTTGTTTTCCCAAATGACAAGCTCTTTATCTGATGTAGGTTGCACAGGGTCTTTGTCTTCTTCTCCGACACATACTCCTTTCCACAACTCATTGTAGATGAGGGTGTGTTTTACCATCCGGGACCATTCAGGATAGTTCTCCTTGCCAGTGAGAACTATTCCTACCATAGAAATGATTGAATGCATTCTGTAAAAAAAAAAATTACTTCTGCTGATAAAAAAAAAAAAACTTCCTTACGTTACAGCCTTCAAATCCCTCTAATGTTTGCTAGAAGCATCAGCATTGAAATGATAACTTTTCAATGCAGCATTACCATTCAAAAGAAAACTGTGTAATAAATCACGCAATACCAAACACTTTGATTGATATATATAAATACTTTGAAAAACAGCGCAATACTCTGAATGATAAATAAACGCTTTGAAAACTGCACAATACTTTGACTGCTTTGAAAGACTGCTTACATAAACTGCGCAATACTTGACTCACAGCATTACCATTCGGACATTCACACTCACATGGAATAAAACGCGCAATACCAAATCAGTTACCGTACCATATCCTTGCGTTGTGGGTTCGACCCCCTTCCCAGTACAAATCCTCGAAACCTCCAACAATTTCAGGCAGAGATACAGGCCAAATCGTGACTATTTTGGCCGTCAATTAAACCTGCAAATAGCGAGCAAGAGGGAGCCGGACTGAGATTGTTGGGAAGAAATTTGACAACCTCAGAGCAAATTCCTTGAAGAAGCTAAAGGGGCGAACTTTCCCTTTAGAGCTTTCTTCCAGCCTCAACGGTATTTCGAGTCTTTCAATCAACGTTCACGATCTCGCCTCTTCTCAGATCAACAATTACAGAACAATTTACGAATTTGTCTCCAGGCAAGGGGAAATTCATAGTACAAGTGGAATATCGTGGAGAAGATATACGTCTGACGCAAGTGAAATTGTTCGAATTAGACAAGAGGTACGAGGTTATTGAAGTTCTGGGATATGGCGGATGGTACTACTTCATGGCGTTGCGCGAACTGCAAGTTCATCGTGCGGTCACTGGAAGAATATAGCATCCAGTAAGGATGGTGGGTAATACACCGGCCTAGCTCATGGGTCTGCCCAAACGTCCGCGGAACGGAATCACTGTCAATACAGGCAATACAGTGATAACAATGGCTTCCAGGTTACAATGGCTCTATCCCACTCTCAACACTATCTTTTCGAGTCCCCTCAAACAGCAGTCGCTTTCCCTTCAACCGCCACAACGGATCTTTGGCATCGAAAGCTCAGTGGACAGATGCGTTAGTGGACAGAGCCCAGAGGCGCTGGAACGGTTTTGGATTCTGGGTGAATTCAGGGCAGCGCAGGTGTGGCAGAATGACAGAGGCGTTTGAGGACAGAGCGCTGGCAGAGGCAGATTATTAAGAACAGAAGGGAATAAGGCAGAGGCGTTAACCAACGGATGCAATTACACTAAAACCAGCAGGCAGATGCGTTATGGCAGAATATGGGACAGAGGAGTTACAAGGCACGCCAAAAAAAAGGAACCTGGGACCTGCGCTCTGATACCATGTCAGGCCAGGGTAACTCCAGGCTTGGCAGAAAAAACTGATTGATTTATTTCATTAGGTAACTATTGTTTATATACATGAATGTGACTGATCAGTTCATCTTCTTGATGACTGTTCACATTCCGGGTACACCCAACCGCTGAGGATTAGGTGTCAACAGTTAATGATTTTTTTAATCTTTCTATTTTTACTTACCTAAATTTATATATATAAATTTTTTAAATTTTTCTTTTTCCAAATTCTTTTATGGTTTGAAACAAAAAAATTTTAAACATTTTTTATTTATTTTTTGTCTCATATATATGTATTTTTTACATTTATTTTTTTAAGTAATCATCATTTTAATATTAATTTCACTAGTTTTTAAATTTTTTTTTGTTAATTTTCCATTTTTTTTTTATATCTAGTTTGTTTTTAATTTTAATTTTTTTTTAGTTTTTTGTTAATTTTTTTTAATTTTCTATTTTTACCTACTTAATCTTATAGTTTTTTTTAATGTGTTTTTTTTCTTTTCCCACATTTTTTTTATGGTTTACATATTTGTTTTTTTTTTCCATTTTTTTTAAATATGTTTTTTTTACTATTTATTTGTTTATAATTGGTAATTTTTTTCTAGTTTTTTAATTCTTATTTTTTATAAGTTAATTTTTTTTTTTTACATTTTACATTTTTATGATTGATTTTTATTTTTGATGTTTGATTTTTTTTGTTTTTTTTTTTTTTTGTCTTTTTTTATTTTATGTTGTGTTTTTAGTATATATTTTTATTTATGTTTTGTTATTTTTTTTTTTTTTTGTGTTTTTTCATTGTTTTAATTTTTTTTTTTTTTTTTGAAATTTTAATGTTTTTTTGGGTCATGATAAAATATTTTACGCTACTATTTTGAAATGTTGAAATTTCACCCTTGAAAAAAAAATTGTTATTCCAGCATCAACACTTTTCGTTTTGAGGGTGTGTTTTGCACAAAATTTACCATTGAGAAAAAAAAAATGTTATTCAAACATCAACACTTCGTTTTGAGGGTGTTTTTGGGACAATTTTTGCACAAAAAATTGGTTTTCACCACCATTTTTAAAACATGTTGAAAATTTACACTGGAAAAAAAAGGTGTCATTCCAGCATCAACACTTTTCGTTTTTAGCACTGTTTTTGATGTTTTTTCGAGGTTTTTTGGCCAGAATTCCCATTTTGAGTTTATAGTTCCCATTTCAAAGTTTACATTGTTTTGGACAAGTGAGACAATTGTATCCTCACTTAGTCGATGCTCGAAACTAACTTTTGGTGGTCCAAAAGCTTTTTCAGTGGGAAGGTCGTGATCCGAATTGGATCCATGTAAATTATCAGAGTTCTATGACTGTTTCAAATCATGACAGACTTAAAAATCTTGTAAAAAATGAGCTATCAGAAATAACCTCTATATAATGGTAATTTGTAGCCAGCATGGAGCAACGGGTCCTTCGGTCAAAGCGCGCTGACCGTTGGCCCATGGGGACTGTGCATGGCGCAAAAATGGTAGTTGGGAGGCTTAAACCCAAAAATGGAGGTTGTTTCTGATGCGCGAAGCGCTAATCGCGCATCGCTAGGAAAAACCCCTAGAGAAGGAAAAGCCCCGAGCGCTCGGTCACAAGGGAAGCCAGGAAACCGTAGGAAAAGCGCTAAAACTGATAGGCGGGTCCCGTGCTCCAAAACTAGTGGAATATCGAAGGCATTTTGGGCGGTAAGCAGGTTTGGCAGAGGACCAAGCGATTCCATACATTGAATGACGTGTGTCCGGCGGATGAGAGAGAAAATCGCTCTCATTGCAGACTAACGTTCGAGCAAGTCACCCATGCGATAAAATCGATGACCGTAGGATCTGGAGGCCCCAGATCTAACGGCGGAGATTGCACCCGATGGGAGACCGGATTTGGTCAAAGAATAGGCTGAGGCATATGAAGATTTGAAGTCCGACATGACTGCTAAGTTGGTGGATGAATCATTTCACAAAGTAACCGAAATAACGAACCGTTCGGGGGAGAGCTGGCGCTTAGTTCGTAAGGAGACAAGTGGCCACCTCCCTGTGAAATGTTACGCAGTGGCGATGACACAGAGGCAGGGAATTCCAAGCGGACAAAGGCAGCCAATGCGAAGGGCCGGAAAAGGAAGCGAACAGTCAAGGGACGGATTGGCTTTAAGCCACGGACAGACAAAGGAGACAGAACAGAGAGTGAAGCAAGAAGCAAAGAACAGAGCAGTCGAGCTGACCTGCAAAGCTAAGGCAGCATTGAGCAAACAGAACCGAGAGGGCTTGAGAGGTTCAAGCAATCCCTGTGAGGATATATGTCGAGAACTGAGTACCAAATTGGACTCATCCCATTAATACCAGTGAGGTCGAGACTTGGTAAGGAAGAGTCTATGTACTCTAGTGGCTTGGGGAATCCAAGTACCACCCTACTAAGCATCATCTGTTTCAGGAGACTCAAATTGAGCTCCTCATTGTAAAAACTCTACTTAAAGACACAATAAAGAAGGCCACCAATGAAAGCTGGACCAGGAGACGTAGCCTAGGAGGATTGGATGAACTCCTTATTAAATTGTTGTGTTTTTGTGTTTGCTTGTTGTGTTTCTCTTACTGTTTTCCAGTGTCTGTTATTTTGCAATCTTATTGGTCTGTTGCCTAAGATAATATAGACGCACACACCAGCACATGAGTCTGTAATACCTACATTAATTAACCGAGATCACTCACAAGTGATTTTTAGATCATTGATATCCTTTATTGGTCCCAGCCCAACATTATTAACGCAATTTCAGTAATAACATTTCATTTTAAAGTGGTTATGTTGTTTGAATGATTCTATTCGTAGTTTGGTGATATTGGAGATAGATTTCATATTGGTTGTGTTGTTAATTGATTTCATTTGTGCAAGTAAGGACATGGTTGTGTTGAGTGTTATTTCCTTTCTACAGGAGTGACTAAGTGTTGTTTCCTCTCTACAAAGCATGGTTTTCATTTCCAGAATTGTGTGTAGAGAGCTCTTATTTTCATGCATGTGTTGTTTTCAATAGTGAGATTTTTAATTCTAGGATTGAGTGAAGAGTGATTTTAAGTAAGCATTGGGATTTGATTGAGGGTTGTGTTCTTGTTGAGGAAGCATAGTAGAAGAAATTATAGTAGGAAGTAGTCAGTGTTAGCTAGTGATTGTTATTTGCACATATTGTGCATAATAACCTTGAAATAAAAAGAATTTCCCTTGTTGATAATTTATACTAGGGTGGATGCATTGTATTAACGAGACAATAAAAATAACCAACTAACCCTTATCAGGGACTCATGTGTTGGTTCAAGCACTCATTCAAGGTTCTTCAGCTATATAATATAAAATTGAGATCCTAAGGAACCTTTTTATACTTTTTTGACCATGTTTAATGGGCCTATGACCCATCCTTAATGTGCAAAGCCTTGTAATGTTGTCCATAACCAACTCCAATGCAAATATTATACAAAAGAAAGCCTCATGCCCAAACATGGAAGTATGGCATATGGTGCCCTAGATACAAAATGGAACTCACTAGTCACTCATTAACCACTACCACCTTCACAACTATTAACTACATCTTAGAAGTTGATCTTTCTCTTACTACTAAAAGTAGTAGCTCAATTACTTTTTTGTATGGTTGTGGTTTGTCTCTTTAGAGAATAGACAAAGAAGCAACATTTGTATTATATTTTTTCCACAATGATTTAACACACTTACAAGATGATACTTTATAATTGAAGCTAAGAGAACTCACTATAGATGATACTATCAATTGTGATGGTGTTTCCCTCCTCTATGACCATAAACTCTTAGCTATGACACCTTGTAGTACTTACAAGAATCAAAGCATGAAATTTAGACAAAATTTCCTAAATTGAATCCCATTCATGATACATAAAAAATTCATCAATGAATGATCTCACCATGAATGTCTTAGGTAATGATAGAGATTCACTAGAAAGTAATTCATTCAGTTTCACAAGCTACTCTAAGGCAACATATGTTGTTGTATGCACTATGGTATCAACATGGGGTGTTGGTCATAGAATGGGGGGTGGGGTGGGGGAGTGGGGGTGCATAGGGCTAGGTGGTGAAACCATAGCAGATGACACAATGGTGGCCACGACATGGGGACTATTTGGTGGTGTGCTAGTGCAACTGCTATGGATGGATGGGATGACAAAGGTGGTAGGGATGGGAAGCAATAAAGATCCATCAGTTGTACAAGAGATGGAAGCACCCCATGGCATAAAAGTTGTATCCTAAGAGTCAAGGCAAGGTGGCCAAATATCGGACTTGCCTAACAACTTGAGACAAATGATGTGCAGAAAGTGGGTGGTTGTGAAGCATATGATGGTGATAATATCAATATAGAATACAATGAGACAACCTACATACACATGTACATAATATTTTAATTATTTCGCCAAAATAAGATAATAAAATTCACATCTGAACAAGATTTAGCTTGACACATGATACCTGATAAGGGGGTGATAGGTCAACCCGAAGTAAAATGGTTCATCACAAGATGACACTGCAATCTATAGAAAAATTAAATGATGGACATAATTATAGCCAAACTAAAATCACATTCAAATTAAAAACATCTAGAATATGGATTGAAAACATATGACAATGTTCATTGTTAGCAGTGGACATTTTGAATGCATAAGATGATTCGTCTTTAAGACAATGATTCAAATAACAGAGATTTGGAAATAAACAAAAGATAAATGATATGTGGGACCAAAAGGAGGAAAACATAGACCAACTACAGAAACCTTAAGAGCACAATAAATAAAGGAAACATTAGCTAAAACCTAAAATAATGAAAGTATATACTAAAGAATAACAATAACAGCAATAAAAACCTACATTATAACTAAATAATAACAAAAAAATCCTATAAATAATAATCAAATAATTAAAACTAAAATATATTAAAAACTAATAATCATAATAATTATATAAACACATTAAATCTAATTTTCAAGCATATAATAACAATATCATAGGATGTAATAATAGTAATAAGTATAATATTAATAAACTATTAAATGGTATTAATAAGCCAAAAGAAAAAAGAAAAAACATAAGATAAAGCTACTCAGTTATAATAGAGTAACTTATAACTACACAAAAAAAAAGTTACTAAATAACTATATAATAGCAAATAATAATATGAGATAGGGTTATAATGGTCAAATTTAAATCATATTAATAATCATAGAATTAGCAATAATAATAATATTAAATAGTTTATCCATGTTCATGGCATTTGCCAAGGTAGAAAGGAATATGTTCATTGTTGAGGTTTTTACACATATTTATCATTTTAGAAATTAATAAGTGATACATTCTAGTAGATCTACAACTACATTCGTGTACATGTAGATGCAAATAGATGAAGTGTGTCACTTAATTCACATGACTTTGATATGGGAATAAATGAACCAAGTGTATTTTGGAGCATTACCTTCTCTAATATTCAATAGAGGGAGAATATATCTTAATCCAAACCAAAGCTCTAATGAAACCTTCCTTTTTTATAACTAAAGTGTTGTATCAAATATCTCAATTGTAACCTAACGAAATTGAAGAGATAGGGACTCTATTCAAAAAGTGTCCCCTTGTCTTCTACATAGGAAATACTGATAGCAAAGAATCCTTTGGAGCAGATCTAGCCATAAGTGCTTTCTTTGATGGGTAGATGCCCATAAATTTCTCAATTATTGTATGGTCTTTCATGTATTGAATGTAGTTACCTATATTGGGTGAAGTGATTGTGTACACAGGGGGCTTTCCACTTTAGATATACATCCATTTTTCCTTTGATTTTTGGGATTTGCCAACTTCCTCTACATACACATTTAATTATTTTGTTGGATCATTTTCCTGTTGTGCCCATTTCTACATCTAGACCGTCTAAGTGATTCAGGCTTATGCCTGCTTCCCTAAAAATTGGCTACTTGGAGCAAATTGTGAGTGATTTGGCATATGCCAACTTCCCTAAATGATTTGCTACTTAGAGCACATAGTGGTTTCTTCATCTTACAAAGGTTGAATTTATTATCACTACTCCTATCAAAATCTAAAAATAAACTAGTAAAACATAAACACTTTTTTCATTGATTATCTTTAAATAGCAAATTCAATAAATATAATTAGTATTCATAAAATAATTAATATAAATTTATGATATGTCTAAATTTTTTATTGATTAAAAATATTATAATTTATTTTTAAAAAAACATTAATTTTAATGTGTCTTACATGTGTTAAATTAATTAACAAAAAATTAAATTAAAAAAAAAATTAAGAATATATACAATAATTTTTTTCCTTATTTAAATTTCAATAATACAAATTTATATATAAAAATAAAAAGCTTTATCATTTCTTTTTTCTAAAATCTTTTTAATTTGGAGACTTGAAATATTAAAAATTAAGAGATTGTACAACACAACACAAATTATCACAACAGTTACATTTTGATCATGACTACAACTCACTCATATGAAACATACTACTTCTAAATTAACACCTAAAACTCACAATGACACCTCACAACACATTATCCTTATAAAAACTTTAGATAATCAAACTTTCAGATTTACTCCACTTTCAACCTATAAATTAAATACAAAGCTAATATGCATGCTTTCATATTTACTCCAGTTAATTTGGGAAATGCATGCTTTCATATTGACTCCAGTTTCAACAGATAAATAGAACACACAGCTATTTTTAATAAGTTTATATTCTTATTATAGAAATTGCGTTTCAGTAAAATGAAAGAACTGCGAGAAATTGTGTTTCGGTTAAATGAAAGAACAACGAGAAGCAAAGGTCGGAACTAGCAGAAAACAGCAAAAGGAGCACTCAATTTGGATGGCTAAAAGTAGCAGGAAAAAACTATTAAAGCTTTCTCATGCCAACCCCAGAATGTCTGTCTTTCTTATTATACGCCCTCCTCTTCGTTGCATTCAAAATTAAATTCCATATCACCACTTGAAGCTTTATTGAAATTGCAATTCAGATCATTAGAATTCAAGCATGTCTCAGAATTATCTACTTTTGAATTCCTTAGGCCATGGCACATATCTGCTTTTTGATTACTTAGGGCATGGCACATATGGCGTTGTTGTAAAGGCCGTGAACGTTGATGCAGGAAAGATAGTGGCCATGAAATTTTCTCATCACTGTGACGTGACGTTGAAGGAAGGAGGTCTGTTAAAGTTCCTGAGCCCAAGTAAGTATGTGGTGGGTTTCTGTGCGTGTGAAAAAATTGAAGGTTATGATGATCAGTATACAGACCCACCTTTTGTATACATTGCAATGGAATATATGGATGTGTCCCTGGACAAATTCATTCATGTTCAGCATGTCCGATGGGGTTCATCCATTTTTGGGTGCCGTTATAGATCAGGGGTGATGAAAAGGTTACTATGGGAACTCTGCAACGGTGTGGCTTATTGTCACAGCAAGGGTGTTGCACACAGGGACCTTAAGCCCTCTAACTGTATGATAAACATGGAAGCCACTGCCCTCAAGATTGCGGACTTTGGCATGGCTGTCAGGGTGGAAGACTCTGAGCATGGTGTTATTGAGAACAATAATAACCAGGAGTACGTTACTTTGTGGTACAGAGCTCCCGAATTGCTGATGGGACGCACCTCATACAATTGTTTTGCAGTGGACGTTTGGTCAATGGGATGCATATTTGCAGAATTGTTCATCGGTGAGCCGCTATTTCGTGGGCAATCTGTAAAGGAGCAGTTGGATATCATATTTCCAAATCCGGGAAAGCCTTTCCCATCCCTCACAAGATTTATTAATTATGTTGGGTGTCTAGAAGGTGTGGATTTGCTGAAACAAATGTTACAAGTGGATGGAAACAAAAGAATAACAGCTAATGAAGCTCTGCAACATCCATACTTTCAGTGCTACAGGACTATAAACAGCTGCCATAAAGATTAAAAATGGAAATCAGCTACAAATCTCTTGATGATAACATTATCAAGATAGAGGCCGATGCTCTCTTAAAGACAGAGCTGCTGGAAATGGAAGCAGGTGCTATGAAGCTGACTCTACTAAAAGATGGGACAGCACAGCTTCCCACAGTGCATCCCACTCTGGGACATTCAGTTTTTTGATGTTTTGCAGATTGGGTTACAGTCTTGCAACTTGTTTTGGCTTTGTCACCAACCTGATGTTTTGCTTCTAATTTATTTTCATCTGGTGATAAACAAAGTGTCAATTTTTTCTCAGGATAAAATACTAAAATAGTATTCTTTACAGATATATTAACTTGGATGAAAAGTCCAGGACAATATCAACGGGACAGCTTCCAGGTTTTTTTGAAGATTTCTCCTATCAATTTACTACCAGAGGGTTTTCTGTGATTTCTTGCACTTATGAAATTTAATCAAATTTCTACTTGCAATAAAAGTTCAGAAGAGACTATATCACTAATGCTAGAACAGCACACATAATTGAGAAGCCGATATGAAGCATTGTTTCCTTGGGTGTGTTACAACTTTGGTGACCATGCAGCTCAGTTATTGCATGTTCAGTTTGTAACTCCACCTTGAAAGAGTGAAATGTGTGGTGTAGGATAAGAAGCTCTCTGTTAAGGCGCAATTATTATTCCCCAAAATTCTAATATCTAGATTCTATCCTGTTCATGTCTGTGTCAGGTGATGTTTCTTTTCATGTGCATGTGTTTATTCAGATATAAACTACTTAAGTTCTCACCAGCCTGGGCTACAGTGGCCATTCTGATGATCTATTTCATACTCATTGCATTTTTCTAATAAAATGACATTATATTCATTTAAATTATGTGATTGAAATAGGGATACAAGAACTTATTTGTATTTGAAGGTCTATAAGGCAGAGTATACGCTCACACCAATCCTTGTTATTTTCTGCAAGAGAAAATCAGTTTCTATTTCACTCTTCAATAACACTGACTAAATCCCAGTTTGAAAATCAGGTAAATTAAGAAGAAATTACTCATTCAAAATCATTTGGATGAGGAAATTGTCAAATAATTGTAAGTTGTCGTCTTAGAGAACATGCAGGGAGCACATTCGTCATATTCTACCAACTGTAACATACCTACCTTCAATGCACTCTCTGTAAGGACCATAACGGGAGCAAATGTGGACCCATGTACAAATTTTTACTGCCTCAGGGTTTGTTTCGTCCTGTGACAAATTTTTACTGCCTCAGGGTTTGTTTCGTCCTGTGACTACTAGGTTCGGTAGTCCTTCACATAACTCTCGAACAAAATGAATCCAAGAGTGGAATATAGACTCTTCACACATGCAATTTATTTTCTAGAAAGTCTATACAGAGAAATGAAAGTTGCAAGTATAAGAATTATGCTTCAAAAATGAATTTTCTTGTGTAGTGAGCTATACACAAGGGTATGCTTTTGTAAAGTTTTATAACAGACAAATTTGTCAAGAGGAATTTATTAAGGAAATCTGTTGTTAGAAATGAAATCCAGTTGAGTTGAGATAAAGTCCATAGGTACAAAGAAGTATTGTTGTGGAAAGCAATTCCACTGTGACATTTCTGTACATTTTAATACAATATAAAAGGAAATTGATGTGATTTCCAAGCCACTTGAATCCATTGAACACAGAGAGAATCAGTTGAGAACTGATGAATGAATATGGAAATCGATGTAATTCCTAAGCTACTTGAATCCATTTCGAACACAGAGAGAATCGATTGAGAACTGATGAATGAACATGAGCTGTAGCAAAAGGGCACTATCATTAAGCTAGTCGACCCTGAAATTGAAGAAAATGATCATGTCAAACAAATCTACTAGC
Source organism: Pinus tabuliformis (assembly GCA_031772625.1). NCBI lineage: Eukaryota > Viridiplantae > Streptophyta > Pinopsida > Pinales > Pinaceae > Pinus > Pinus tabuliformis. Next base: position 1,261,252,797 of record CM062805.1, read on the forward strand.
AGTGTACTAAGAACGGTAAAATCGACTTGCAAGAAGAAGTAACTTGAATACCACCTTTGTTGGAAAATGAAATCAATCAAAAAATGTTCTAACCAGAGATGAAGTTGATTCAAATGAAAGAAGTTCAAATCAGGGTGAGGTGAACCCAATAAATGAGATGTCGATAATCCCAGGAAAAATCAACCAGCAACAATGAAGGAAATCGATTGAAAATAATTAGTTAATTCCATTGTTAAGATTTCAACTTGGATATCATTTGTTGCCCAGGTACATTCTCTTGGAGAAATCGACGTGCATGTTAGGATGTAAATAAGTTCCAATTAACATTTTTATTTGAGGGGAATTGAGGTCCAAAAGAGCAGAGTTCTTGGCAAAGGAACAATATAACTGCGAACACCCATTCAATCTCTATGACTGTAGATTGAAGTTCTGCAACCTTGGAAGCACTATTGAGTACTTAACCAGAGCTGTAGAATCATTGGTACTTTAGTAGATTTGATATGCAATACAATTCTTGATTCCCCTGGTGTTCTAAGGACAAAGACTGGTGCACGCTGCCAAATCTTTCAGTTAGATGGCCAGCAATCAGGAACAACTCAAATGCTTTGTGAGAGCTAGTCTAGAAAAAAGAATTAGAGTTCAGTTTAAGATATGAGTGCAGAGTTTAGGATGAAAATTAGCTGAGGTCTCGCATAAAGAGAATGATGGACCTGCTGGACCTGCTTGTGAATGGTGCTAATGCCCCAATATATATCCACTAATACGTTCTAACCTGAATATTGTTGGAAATAAATAGAAGGTATAACTGAATTTGGCTTTGTGTGATAGCCTTGTAAATTGTAGCAACGAAACTATTCCTACCTGTAAAATAGTAGAGCATTGATAAATTTATCTGAGAACATGTAAAAAATGAAAGGTTCTTCTTGACATTCGCCATAGGGCATTGTTGGAAGGACAAGAGTTTAGTAGTAGAAGAAAAAGGTTATCACCCTGTAATTGTTCAAGTTCCAACAAGGGAGCAAATGGTAAACAGGTGTCAGGAACCCTTGTAATCTGTAATTTATGAATTTATGAAGAGTTGATCAGTGTTTTCTTATTTATGAATTTATGAAGAGTTGATCAGTGTTTTCTTGTTGTTGGTTACCATGCATTAGTTTCCAAGGTAAATTACCATGTCAATGAATGTAAGATTATTGTCTTTTTGAGGTATGGTAGCATTAAGTGATTAAATTGATGCAAATGCAAGTTTTAAATATGGTAGCATTAAGTGATTAAATTGCACTCACACCTAATTGCACAGAAAAACAAAACTCGGACATAAAGAAAATGCAGAATCTCTATGGATGAGTTTAGTTGGCTAGGGAAGCAGGTCCATAAAGAAAATGCAGAATCTCTATGGATGAGTTTAGTTGGCTAGGGAAGCAGGTCCGTTACGCATTGGCTCCGCTGGGTAGAAAGGCAAATCTTCTATTAGAGGTAGAAATATCTATCCGCCTTTTGCATTCCCCATGGGTGATTCAATTAGTTCGTATGGGTTCCAGTATAATCAACAGTTGGCAGCTGTAAAATAGAAAAGGGTGTTTCATAGAAGGACCTCAAATCCTCTTAAGTGTGTCCTCAATTGGTCGAGTCCTCATCATTAAAGCACATTTGTTGTTAAAAGGTCACGAGTTCAATTCTCTCGACACTCTCGGGGTCAGGCTTCATGGTTGAGCCGACAGGAAATGATCCCTTTGGGTCGATCTTCCTAGTACAAATATTCTATAGACGTAGCGGTTACTGATCTTCAGGATTCGTGAACCACAAAAAAAAAAAAAAAAAAACAAAAACAAAACAAAACAAAACAAAACCAAAAAACAAAAAAAAACAAAACAAAACAAAAAAAACTTTTTAAAGGAAGGTATTATGATATGACCCTCGGGGGATACATGGGATTTGAATATATATGATATAACCTTTAGTGGGGAGCATATATGGGGTTAAATGTGTATGTAATAGCGTTAGCCTAATAATAAAGGGGTCACGTATGCAATGTGCGAATAGGTATATATGGAGATCATGTAATCATTATCAAGGTCATGTGATTTGGATGTATGAAACTATTTGTGTATTTTAACTAAATTTTTCAACTCTTTAATGAGTTATTGCGTAACTTATTTCTCTTATCTATCTTGGAGTTGTACTCCATGCTCACATTGGTGCACATGTTGTGTACTTTTGGTTTCTTATGATATTTTAAGGATTTGATTCATAACAAACACATGATGAATTAACCAAGTTTAGACAATGCCTCAAAAGGATGGTTATGACTATAGGTTGTATGTAGAGTGTGGATTTGCTCAGTAAAAGGTTGGAAGTGGGTAAGAATAAGACAATCACAACTAAAGAGGCTTTGTGACATCCACACTTCTGGTGTTGATCAAGTTCCACAGGAAAAACCACATACTTGAAAACAAATTATGCATACGAAAAGGTGGGTGGAATGAAGCCTTACATGTCTATCACACAAGATTTGGGGACAAATATTAAAAATAATCAAAGATATGGAAGGCAAGATATTATTATTGGATACATGATAATGTTGTTCATTAGCATCTTGATTATAGACCCTTCTTGTGCTAATTAGAGGTTACACTAGAGCAAGGGAACTATGGGAATTATTTACGGGGAAACATGGTGGCTAGGTTTCATATCTAGTTTATGGAGTGATATTTGATCATACCCTTTGATATGGTCTATTATCCTATCACCATAGGGTTTTTAAGTGTGTTATTGATTAGCAAAATGTATTTGTGTTTATGAATAATAAAGGAGAGACTCCATACTATTACCTTGTTGTGATAGGCACTTCACAATGTTGACCAATATCTTACATCATTCATTCATTAAGGGGATTTTAAAATTGTGAAAACTAGAGTCAATATATTGTAATTATTGGGATAGGGGATGTGGGATAAGAGGAGTTTATAAATATTTGGGGGTATAAAAAGGGGTATTCGGTAAAAATAGAGGATATATACTAAATATGTGGGTTATTTTTATTAGAAAGATCTATTGGGAGTGGGTTTCAACAAAAGTATTTTGGGAGGCTTTTATTAATATCTAGTGAATCATATTGGAGGTGTTCTTTAATGTCCCATGAATGCAGTTTCTATGACACCAGCTAATTAAGTGGAGACCTTGTGCTTATTTTTCGTAGAGATGTTTTCATATAGGTGGTAATCATGAAAAATGTTCTAGCAATAATTGATGAAAATAAGGGCTTATTAAATTTGTTTAGAAAACCTACGTATACAAATCTCTAGAGAAAAGGAATTTTGGGGGAATATTTGTTTGGATTCTCATATATGACCATGGGTAATTATGAGAATGTTAGGGTTTCTAAAGGGTCATGTCCTTCCTTGGAGATAGATGAAATTTTAAGCTAGATGTTTCTTTTAATTAAGGGGGAGTTGGTGGGAAGTGATAAGGTTGTAAAGAGGGCCTCACTTCCACTACAATCCATTAATGACATAGCATTTTTAGACATTCAATGTCAATGTTAGTAGTATTGGGAATGTTAGAAGAATCCAAGAAAGGGGGTGACAATCAAGATTTTTGAATCCAATTTTCCTCTAAAATCACCACTAAGGTCAATGAGAACGGGAGGTTAGGCAATACATAGTGTGGCGAGGAAGGGGTGGTAAAGAGGATAAGGTAACCTAAATGTGTAAAACGAAGAGTACAATGAATTATATTAATATTTGGTAAATATGTGGTGATGAAGCATGTGCAACTCTATCAAGAAGCAACATTGATGGGAAAATTTCATGGTAGAGTTATCTCTAAAAAATCAATGAGCTTATGGGTGAGAAAAGGAATGGAAACAACAACTTTGGCTATGCTTCTATTTTCCATTCATTCGCTAGTTGTTAGATTACTTCTATATTTCAAATAATAACAGACAAAGAAAACAACATGGAGGGGAAATGGTATTGTTATAGTTCAATCTCATCCCTTGAAAATTGGACCCCTATGTATGATCCAATGAGAGAGAAGGATAGTATCCATTTATTATGGATGAAAATGCATTCTCTTCCATTAGAGTTGTGGTTAGAGATGGACTTAACTATGATAGCAAATAAGTTGGGTAGTATGTTGGATGTAGATGAAGAAATGCATTCCCTATATAGGACTTCTATGGTGAAAATTTGTGTGGAAGTGAACATGGGGGATTGTTTGCATGAAGTATTGATATCTAGGTAATGAATTGTTCATATTGTCAAGATATTGATTATATAAATATCCCTTTTAGGTCCTCTATATTTCATATGTATGGCCACCGCAAGTAAACAGGCCCTAAAAAATATATGCCTAACAAGTTGATGATGTATAAGTGAGAATGGAGAACACTAAACATGTGCACCTCCAACTAGAGGAGGTGAAGAGGAATACTTATAATCCATTTTTATTGAAGGTTTACTCAAATTTTGTAGAACTCACTTCAATTATTGTTGGAACAATACAGTAAGACTTGGCTAGTGCCCAACATCTAGCCTCTAGTCGCAAAAAAGATTAGTTAGGGATAATTCTATCTTTCAAATAACAAAGGACAAATAAAACATCATGGAGGGGAAATGGTATTTGTATAGTTCAATCTCATCCCTTAAAAATTGGATGCCAATGTATGATCCAATGAGAGAGAAGGACAGTATCCATTTATTATGTACGAAAATGCATTCTCTTCCATTGGAGTTGTGGTTGGAGATGGACTTAACTATGAGAGGAAATAGGTTGGGTAGGATGTTCGATGTAGAGGAAGTAACACATTTCCTAGATAGGACTTCTACCGTGGAAATTTGTGTGGAAGTGAACATGGGAGATGGTTTTCGTGAGTGCGTGATG